>JARHVA010007861.1:155000-570000 GCA_037957365.1 Torreya grandis
ATAATATGTTTTAATATGTGTTTGAGGTCATATCATACTATTTTAAAAATTACCATGATTTTTTAACTTGGATGCTACCAATAAAAGGCAAACACTTGTAGTAACTAAAACTATTTTAATATTATTGTTATTATTCTAAGAGTGAAATTCAATGACCTAAAATATGGTAAAGGCCCTTTTAGGATTCTATAATGTTATATCATACACTATACTAATCCTAAAATAATATATCTAGTGGATAAAGTTGGCCAAGATGATAGATGGGTATATAAATAGGGGAAATTGTGCACGAGATTCACATGTGTGTGCAATGTCTATGTATGTCAAAACGTGCTAAATTTGATGTTACAAAATTTACTAATAATAAATTAAGGTGTTTACATATGCTTCCTTTCAATCTATTATTTAAAAAATCTTAATTAAATGGATGAATAATAAATTTAATACTTATTATAACCACACTTGGTGTTGTTAGGTTTGTCCCAAATGTCTAATTTTCTCCATGTGAAACTTTAATAGAAGCATGTATAGATAAATTTAACCTCAAGATAATAAATTTTAAATGATATAGTTCATTAAAAAATTGAGATTGAAAATATGAGGAATGAATAAATTACATGGTATGCAAACCAAGATGCCTCTTGTTGAGTATGCCCCAAGGAGATGAAACCAACAAAACTACATAATCAAGAGTGGTAATACTAGTGACCATTTGATAAATGATTACTATAACTTTATTGAAACATAAAAATTAACCACACTACCCCTTATGTCATAATAATTCTCTTTTTAGAACCACAAAACTAGGTTCATAATTAAATTTAGAACACTAAAACAAGTTCATATTTAAAGGATCAATCAATGCAGATGAAATATAGATCCAAATTTATTATCTAGTACCATTATTCATCATCAATATAAAATATAGAAATAAAAAAGTTTTTTTTATTAAAATGTTCATACCCCAAATTTTATCCATTTATACATCAAATTCATTTAAAATTCCAACTTCTATTTTTCATCATATCTTACAATGTCATCAGAATATGCTCAATCTAACCCATAATTTATTTCAAAATATCATAGAATGTTATAAATTGTTATAGAAACCCCCATATATGTATGAATATGAAATTTTTTTCTCAAATAAATCATAAAATATATATAAAACATGAATTATCTTTCTATCATGGCCTAAATATATAATACATATTCATTATGTGCCCCCTTTTTGATAAAATACATGAATCTAATGGATCACTCATCTCAAAATAAATATTTATGAGCATCATGTTATATATATATATATATATATATATATATATATATATATATATAAAATCATACAAATAATGTATAAGAACATTATAATATATGTCATCATAGAATAAAATTATCATTCAAGCACATATGATACAAGTAAATGTGCATACAAGTGTCATTTAAATTAGATATATCAATTAGGCACATGCTAAAAATATTCAAATTTGATACATGATGTAAATCATGGAATCACACATAGTAGAATTTTGTGTGAAATAATATATACATACATACATACATACATACATATATATATATATATACACACACACACACACACACACACACATATATATACATATATACATATACATATATACATATATATATATACATATATATATATATACATATATATACATACATATATATATATACATGTGTGTGTGTGTGTGTGTGTGTGTGTGTGTGTGTGTGTATCCACACACAAAATTTCATGATAAATATGAAACAAGTAGTCCAAGGAAATCAATGGTTATACACATGTCATGCCAAGTAGATATATGAATTGGTCCCACAATAATAATAATAATAATAATAATAATAATAATAATAGTTCATGAATGATATAAATAATGGAATCAAACATAATATAAGTATTTATGATGTAAATTATGGAACCAAGATCAAAAAAATCCATATGTGTAAAACTACCCACACAAACACACAATATCATGATTGTTAATCACATAAGAACTCAAGAAATGACATAAATCTGACACATGACCAACACATAATGGCCATGACTCAAAATATAGGATCCTCTAACACAAATAAACACACATCATTAAAATACACAAATAATCCACTTATATAACATGCAATACAACAAAAATTAATGATCACATAATTCCATAATCATAAATATCAAACACAATTAGAGTAAAAATTGTTAGTTTGAATCATAAATCAATTATATCATCCATTATATCAAATAAAAATATCCATATGAAATATCACTCTATAAAGTAAAATAAATATCAATTCATTTATAAAATTATACTAATATCATTGTGCCAATATAGAAAGATACATATAACAATGGTGTAGAGAGGCACTCGATGTAGAACTGTAACCACTATTTTCCAAGTGTATTGGAAATAGTTCCTATTATGCATCAAATTTATTAATATATAAACAAAATTTTATCTATAATAAATTTAAAATTTGATATGTCCCATTGACCCATTATGTCATACACAAGTAAATGAATGAAATTAATGATAAAAAGAGGTCGTTATGTTTTTTTATAATGCACAGTATATGCTCTACACTATGATATATTTTTCTCATCTGAATCATAAAATATAATATAAAATATGAATTATCTTTCTATCATGGCCTAAATGTATAATACATACTTATTATGTGCCCCCCTATTTGGTACAATGCATAAATCTTGTGAATCACTCATCTCAAAATAAATATTTATGAGCATTGTGTTGTATGTATTTATGTATGTGCATGCACACACACACACACACACACACACACATATACATATATATATATATATATATATATATATATATATATACACATATACATATATATATACATATATATATATATACATATATATATATATATACATATATATATACATACATATATACATATACATATATATATATATACATATATATATACATATATATATATATATATACATATATATATATATATAGATATATATATATATATACATATATACAGATATATATATATACAGATATATATATATATATATATATATACACATAATACATATACATACATGCACATGCATACACACACAGAAACACACATGTATATCCATACCTATATATACATAAACATATGTACATACATACATATAGATATACATACATACATACATACATATGTATGTTCGTACACACACACACACACACATACATATATATAATACACAAAAATTATGTATAAGAACATTATAGCATATGTCATCATAGAAAAAAATTATCATTCAAGAACATATGATACAAGTAAATGTGAATACAAGTGTCATTTCAATTAGATATATCACTTAGGCGCACACTAATAATAAACATAGTTGATACATGATATAAATCATGGAGTCACACACAATAGAATTTTTGTCAAATAAATCATGGAACCAAGCTCATAAACATTCATATATGTAACCACGCACAAAATGTCATGATAAATATGAAAAAGGTAGTCCAATGTAATCAATGGTCATATAAATGTCATGTCAAGTAGATATATGAATTAGGCCCACAATAATAATAATCATAGTTCATGCATGATATAAAAAATGAAATCACACATAATATAAGTATGATTATTAAAATCACAACATTGACAACATCCATATATGTAAAATCACACACACAATATCATGATTATTAATCACATAAGAACTCAAGAAATGACATAAATCCGACTCAACACTGACACAGAATGGCCATGACTCAAAATATAGGATCCTCTAACACATATCAACATACATCATGAAAATACATCAATAATGCACTTATAGAACATTAAATACAACAAATATTAATGATCACATAATGCCATAATCATTAATATCAAAAACAATTATAACAAAAAATGTTTGTCTGAATCATAAATCATTTCTATCATCCATTATATCAAATAAAAATATACATATGAAATATCACTTGATAAATTAAAATAAAGATCAAGCCATCTGTAAAAGTTCTATTAATATCATTGGACCAATATAGAAAGATACATCTAATAAATGTGTAGAGAGGCACCCAATTTAGAACTTTGACCACTATTTTCAAAGTGTATTATGAAATACTCCCTTTATGCATCCACTTTATTAATGTATACAAAAAAATTTGTCCATAAGTAATTTATAATTTTATATGGCTTGTTGACCCCTTATGTCATACCGAAAAAAATGCATGAAATTAATAAGAAAAATAGGTTTTTATGTTTATTATAATGTTAAATACATTCTCTACACATCCAAATCACCAATAGGATATCCATATTTGTTTCATGATATTAAAAATTATTTAAGTCAAACACAAATGTCTAATTAGGCATGGAATACAATGCACAAATGATCATACAATTATTTTTATTGAAGGTAAAAGAGGGGTTTTAAAGGGATCATACCCATACAAAATAACCACCACCATCATGGCCAGGAACATAAAAAAAAGGATTAAAAAACATAGTAAATAAAGAAACATCCATAGGAGTGGAATATCATAAACATAAAAGAGAAATAAATGACAACAACCTTCATCACAAAGTAGAGAAAATTAACTATGGGTTTTCTTCCATTCCTCATATGTTGTGGACCACTCCTTAGTCATACTCTAGAATTTATTATCTTGTTTAGCTACCATATTTTCCTTATCATTCATAGCAATGACCCATTTGAGCTTATTCTTGGGCCTAGTACCATCTGTATTATATTTTTTAGTATTAAATAACATAGACAAACCTTCCATACTTTGCATTGCATTATTAACCATAAACTTTTTGAAACATACAAGAAGATTGAGATTGTCCTTGAGCTCTTAGTTATCCTTTTCTAAAATAGTAATTCTATCAATAAGAATCTTAATTTTAGTAGACATTTCCACTTCTTTCTCCCTTGTGCAAAAACACCCATCCATTTTATTGAAATTATTAATGTCTTCCTTCAGATGAGTATGATCATTTATAAACCATTGAAGGAAAGCTTTATGTAGGTTCATCTCATCCTCCAATTGTTCTAGTCTAATTTTATTATTGTCCATATCCTTCATAGAATTAAGATCAAAGTTGGGTTAAAAATTAGGTTGAGAATCAACAATATTTACACTAACAATTTCATTAATACCCCTACTACCCAATGCATCTTGCTCTTCCCCTACCCCAATGAAAGGAAAATGAGTCTTAATGGAAGTATTATGTTCTATTATAATATGTTTATCACTCTTGATACTATTATTCTCCTCTAGATCAATCACTGAATGTGGGTCCTGAGAGGGCTGATCATTAAATGTGTGTTCTTAATTTTAGTCCACCCTATTGTGATGCAAAATCAATGCCTCAAAAATTTTAGGTTTAGGCTTAAAAATATTTCTCAAATTTTTTTTGGAAGGCCCAATAGGAGAGGCATGCATATGATTATTATTAACAATGGAATAATGAGTAAAGGGGTTCTAGGCTTGGAAAAACTTATATATAAGGAAAATGTCTACTTGATGTAGTGACTCTATTTTCTTACCCAATTGAACCTCATTGATAGAATGCTCTAAGGAATGAAGAATATAAAGAAAATACTAATAGGGATATTATGATGGAGAAAATTAAGGAATGGAAGATGATAGTAATGTACTACCTTGTAGTATCCATCAAGGGTAAAATACCTAATGAATTTCTCTACCACTTCATCGAAATGAATTAGGAATTCCTCCCATTTAAATCCACCTTGAAAAGCTATGAGACTTTCATCACCAATGAGAAATTTTTCCATTTCCTACTCAAGGTTTATAGTTATATATTTATTCTCTTTGATCTTGAGCCTTGTAAACCTGAATATTAACTCAATAATTTCTACCAAAATATTATGGATGTTGACCACCCTATCAACCTAGTTCTTAGAAAATTGATGTGAGAGATACGTATCATATTCATAGATTCAATAAATAAAATTTGTAATACTCATTGTGTGGATTATTTTCTAAAGCTTTGGATTATTTTTTATATGATCATAACTCATGGGTTCCACTCTATTCAGATCTCATCCCATGGTAGAACACCTATTAATATTATTTTCTAAAGTTATGATTGAAGGTCAACCAAAGTGATTCAAATCATAAATCACAATGGCCTTCAGATGCTTTAAGATATTTACTAACTAAGTAATAAAGGGAAATCTTATATGAGTTATAACTATTATTAAATGCCTTATTATTACTTTGCATAAGGAACTCGACCTTATCAAATTATGGCATATCATTCCAATGTTGATCCAAGGAGTCATCCAACATATTGTATTCCTTATATTATCAAAGGAGTCATCCAACATATTGTATTCCTTATAAGTATGCTAAAAGACAACCTTTTAAAAGCTAATACTTAACTAAATTATTTATTCTATAATATGTAATATGGACTAGGTAACCAAATTTTTCTTATTGATATAATTAATGATATTGAGAGAGTCACCCTCAATGTAGATAATTTTACAACCCAAATAAAGATCCACTTGAACCTCCCACAAGGTTGCTAATGCTTTCATTAGGTGATTTATTTGAAAACCCATGATTCTTTCACAAGTAATGATAAGTTATCCCTACTTATCCTAAATATCCCCTCCTAAAAGTCTAGGGTTCCCTTTGGATGACTCATCAAAATTTAATTTCACTTAACTAGGTTGGGGAGTCAGCCATCTCACAAATCTTATCAAGGAATTTTTAGGATCCACTAGAGGTCTATTATCAAGGTTGAGATGCCACTCCTTAAAAATAGTTTCTTCAAATGTCAAGAAGGGTAGCCTTTTTCATATTTATAAAAATTTCAAATAAAAGGAAAAATATCTTATAAGACACTCTAAAGAAGGGGATTTTCTTATCCTAGAATATCCTATTTCTATGTTTCTTACAAAATCCCCATAGAATATGAGGCAAAGCCATATTTCATATCTCCTTGAGTTCTTGGTTGGCAAAGGGGCATGACCAAGCTTTCTAAGCCTCCATAATAGATGAATGGAGAACCTAAGAAACAATAAATATTTATAAAAAGATCCCCAAATATGGAAAATGTAGACATAATCAAATAATATGTGATTAATAGATTCCAAGCCATCCTCACATAGCACACATCTATTAACCATAGTAAGGCCTCTTTTACTTAGATTATCCATTGTGAGAATTCAATTTTGAAAACTCAACCACATGAAGATGTTGATTTTAGGAATAAGATTTGTGTTTCATACCTGACCCAAAATATTTCCCCTCTCTATCAAATTTTGAAACTTAAAATAACTAGAATTGGTATGATAGTTTCCATCTACTAAATCAATCTAAACCAGTTAATCCTCGTATTCAAGATTTGTGATATAATTACCATTTAGTATGAAATTAAGATCTAAAATAATGGTGTCTAAAGTAGCATCAACATTATTAAAGGTAAGATGTTTCCAAATTTTCCTACCATTACAAACTTGAATGTAATCTACCACCATATCTCCTAAAATAAGCAAGATGGGATGAGCAATTTGAATCCATGGTTCAAGAGTCTACATGGAATGATTTAGAATCTAAGGATCATTCTAGAATCTAATCTTGTGATCATTACCCATATTCCATTTGAATCCATTTAGTAAAGTATCCCTATTCTTAGAGAATAAATTCCAAATTACAAACCCTTTGATAAAGGTATCCTCAACTAGGTAGGAAATAAAATATCTATATCCAAGATATTTGCCACAAAAAAATTTCTCCTAAGGAGTCAGTTCCTAAAGAAATCTCCAACAATGTTTGGTGACTAATGCCTTGTTCATGGAAGAGATATTTCTAATACCTAATCCTCGAAAGGATTTAGGTAGATAGACCTTATCCCATGCTACCAGAGGGAATTTATGAATATCTTCCACTCCCATCCATAACAACCTCTATTTGAATTTTGTTATTTTTTCCTAGATAGCCTTGGGAATTTTTAAAGGGGACATAATGTAGATGGGGAAGCTTTGTAAGACACTTTTGATGAGAAATAGTTTTCCCACCTGAGAACATATTGCCCCCTAAAAAGCTTACTTTAAAACCTTTCATTGAAGGGTATGAAAATTTGGCCTTCATTCTACCTCTAAACAATGCCATACATAAATAAATTGAGGGAAGTTCCTTGATCTAGGAATTTAGAATATGTGAAATCTTTTTTTGATGTAGACCTGGTGTATTCACAAAAAATAAGTCACTTTTGGAGTAGTTAATTAACTTTTTAGAGACAATTGTATACCTATCTAGAATAAACTTTATTTCCTTAGCATTCTTGGCTGACGTAGATACCAAAATAATCATATCATCAACAAATTCATGGTGAAGATATGGTTGAGCCTATGAGGCCAATTTAAAAACCTTCAAGAATCCTTATGGAAGAACATTTATAAGGTTACTACTAAGAAAATCCTCTGTAATAATGAAAAATAAGGGAGATAAAGGGTCACCATATCTAATCACAAGATCGCTTCTAAAAAATCTAGTGGGGAAACCATTAATAATAATATAATACATGTCCATTTAAATTCCACTATAAATCAACCTTCTTATATGCTTATTAAAACCAAATTTCCTTAGAAATAAATCTAATATACTCCAATCAACTCTATCATAAGCTTTGGCCATATCAATTTTATAAATCATGCATGTTTGTTTACTTTTATACATGGCGTGTGTCATCTCATGTACTACCATCATACCATCCTAGATTTGACTCACTAATAAATATCCCCCTTGGTTAGAAGAAATTATTTTATTCAAAGGTGACTAAATCCTCAATGCCAGAACCTTCATAAAGAGTTTTTAGAAAAAAATTCACATGATAAAAAGCCTACAATATTTGAATTTTAAGGCCCCATTCTTCTTGGGAAAGAGATCTATAAAGGTGTTATTAAACTCTTTGAGAATTTTTTCGAATGAAAAATTTCATCCACTGCAACCCATAAATCATGATTAATAATATCCCAATAATTTTGGAAAAAGGTCATTGGAAATCCATCTAGGACCAATGCTTTATCTTTATTCATCAATAAAACCACTACCCTCAATTTCCACTTCATTTACTTACTTCAACAAGATATCATTATCAGTAATAAGAGTAGGGACATGTTAAATACAATATTTTATCAAGTCTCTATTAAGAACTGATTTGTGAGTAAAAAGATCTTTGAACAAATTTTTATTTAATGTCAACAAGATCAGAATGAAGGGACGCATACTCATCAAATATTTTAGTAATTATGTTATGACTTATATTCTTGATCATAGTTAAATTAAAAGAAATTGTGTTATGATCTCCTTCCTTCAACCAAGTAGCCCTTGATTTTTGTCTCCAAAAAGAATCCTCTTGGTCAAGAATGGAATGAAAATATACCTATAGTTATTTATCCTGATGAATTAAATGTTTTTTGAATCTTTAGGAGATGATACAATATTAAAGACTAAGAAAATTTGATTTGATATCCTTTTTTATAGGAAGATATTTCCAAATACTTCACAATTCCAAACATGGATTTTGTTCATAAATTTTTTAATTTATTAGTAAATATAAATATAACTATCCCTATAGCTTCTAAATTCCATCAATCCTTTATTCTTATCAGTATCTCTAGGTGAGAGAACCACATATGGTCAAATTTTAATGATGTTTTTATAGTTTTAAAACCTGTTAAAATGTTTAGTAGTAATGGATTGTCATCTGATCCAATATTGGGAAGCAATGATAAGAAAAAATATTGAATACTAAACCAATTAGGGGAGATAAGAACATAATCCAATATTATTTGAATAATATTATTATGAAACCTCTTATTCAACCAATTTAAATGATATCCTCTAAGTTCAATATCAAATAATCTGTTGATAGTAATGAACTTTGCTAGGTCTTGCATACTATCTGATAAGTATTGGACATTACCTTTATTCTCTCCTAAACTAATTGGGGTATTGAAATCACCCATTATCATCAATTTTAACTCTTTTCATGTGTTTCTAAAATAAATAATATCATACCATAGTCTTCTCTATCCAAAAATCATATTCACAGCATAAATATTTGAAATAATCCAATAAATATCATGCAAAAGATCAATAAACAAAATAGCTAGATGGTGTCTATTTTCAACAACAATTTCACCCTTGACCCTATTATCATCCCAAAAAGTGTCAATTCCTCTATATGATACCTTATAGCCCACATTATTTAATATTTCCTCTTTCTAAATTTGATATTATTTTTTGTCTTGAATATACTACTAGCCATTTTTATTTCTTGGATTAGATGAATCATTGGTTCATTAGTAATCCTCATATCCCTTAAAATTATATGTTTGATAATATGGTTTAGACCCATAATATTCAAATACATAACCGTAATTTTTCTTGTTTATTCTATTTCCTAGTATATTTTGTACTTAGTTTGAGCTTTAGAATTTATTGATAGCCATTCACTATCTCATTCACTATTTTATTCTTTCTAGTTTCAATCGAATAAAAACTTCATTTTTTTTCTTAAACTTGTATCTAATTTCCTCTTATATCCATATAAATTAAGATCCTTCCCCTCTTTAGTATAATACATCTTAAATCTTGGGGAGGTATAAGAAGAAGATAACCTATTATATAATTCCTTGTTCTCTATATCATTTTCCCAAACCATGTGTTCTTGAGTTGTGTCAAAAACAATAGATTATAATGGAAATAGGTTCCTTGAAAATACACACCCCATCTCACCCTCTTCCATATTTTATAAATATTGGAAAATATTTTGATCCACCATGGATGCATAATCTGTTAGAGAATATATAGAATTTTGAAGAGCTAAAATCTCATGATCCTATTTGTTGATGCCAAAATAGTTTTGTATTTTTTATTTATGGTTGCTTGAAATAATTATGTTATTTTTCCCTTTTATAACTTATATTTATTCCTCCTCTATCACCTTATTAGTATTTAAGGAATTAATAATGTCCTTTAATTTAAGCTCTATTGAAACTGGATTATATCCTGATGTAGAAACATCTAAAATCCCTAGAGATACTATAGTTTTATCAAGGGTAGAGACAATGTGATTATTCAAATAAGGATCCTTCAAATGTGTATGATTTTCTTGATAGGAAGGTTGAGTCTTCAAAAAAATCTCTTCTATGTTGGTATTAGTTTTCCTAAACCAAGTGTGTTTCTCCTTTTTGAAGATAAAAGCATTACCTTTTTTTTACAAAGGAGGGGCAATTCCTAGTCATATAACCTAGTTTCCTACATCCTTCACATTTTATTAAAGAGTACTCATATTCAATTTTTTGATTCCTTTCTCCACTTAAATAATTAAGAATAAAAATTGGGGTAGTTTTTCATCCATCCTTGCATTAATAGAAAATATGGCATGTACTATATGGGTCCTGACTACAGTTACAGAGTCAAAGGCGATAAATTTACAAATTTTTTTTTCTAGATTGATGAATGTCTTCTTCTTAAAATTCTAAAGGTAGACGAAGAAGATTCACCCAAATGGGCATCATATGAATGTTTTCTTATTCTGGATCAAAGCCTTCCTTCCATTTTTTTCAAATTAAGGCTTGATCTTCCCATGAACCAAGGGAATCCTATCAAGATTTGATTACTTTCTTAATCATTAGTATATTTGATCAGAAAAAAGTCATTATTAATCACTAAGATGTCCAAATACCCTTTTAGTTTCGAATGGATCTTGGTATCATTGTTACACAACCATATTATCCACACAAGCTCTAACTATCATTTAAGACTTAAATTATCCTTAAAATACATGTGTTTACCTATTAGGACCCACAACCCCAAGGTTTAAAATTAATACATTAATAAAATTATGTGTTTTTGAGAAAACAATGTACTGAATGATTCATCATAACTCTAAACAGGTGTTAAATGTGACCCATAGTGATTTCACCAATCATAGGGTCTATTTTTCACCTTAAGTCACAAATTAATTATATTTTTAGGTTGACTTATGTTTATAAGAAGTGATTCATAAGAATATGTCATGTTATTTATCTAACTTAAACAAATATCTAAAATGTCTATGTTTAGCTCCATGAAGATGGATCATTCTATCTCAACTATTAGTTTCTCTTATCATAATTATAAAATACAAATAGTTTGAGGAAACCTAAAAATTCCTAAGGAAGGTAATGAAATTTTCCATCTTCACTTTAATATTTTTCATATTAAAATTTTGTAAGTGGAATCAAGTATTTGGAGGATGACATGTTCATAGTCATGGCTCTCCACCTTCTTAACCCCTGGATGACAAACATTAAATGGGTGTCCATAATGTTTCCATAATTCATTTTATTATTTTATTTTATGATTTGATGCAAATTAGGTTGGGTATATTTTTTAGGTACCATTCTTCTTATAATACCTCTAGGAGGTCTCAAGTCTCAATGTATAGAAAAAGGTGTTTGGGAGTTTCAAGATCCTCCAAGGACATTAACAACCACCTATATCTAGGTTTATTTAGAAGTTATTATTTTTTTTAAATTTCAAGTCATAAAATATATTTAATATGATATATGGTGAATACTAAAGGGCTTTATTTTGGGGTCAACACATACTAGATAATCTAGAAGAATGTAAAACAAATTTAGACCAAAATAATTTCTCTGTGATAAATAGATGATAATTATAAAAGTATAGGGTTTTAGGCCCTAAATTACTTCCACATGAAAGAGGGAAAAATTTTAATTGGGGGTTTATTTTTGGTCACACCTTCCACATGAATTATAACTACCTCTATCTATCATACAAAAAATAGAGATATTATTCATAAGGTATGGTTTGAAAAATAAAGATAAAATCATAAACTACAATAAAATATTATTAAAGAATAAAATATAAAAAATATATATTAAAACAAAAATCATTGACTTACCAAATTGTCACGGTGGTTAAAGTGAAGATGATGGTCAGCAAATTATACCAACCCAATAAGAAAGGAGAAATGTGGGGGTTAGCCATGTGGATTATATGCCATTCCATCCCCTTGGTCACAAATGAAGCTAAGTATGGTTGTGATTATTTTACTATTTTTTTGATAAAACACTAAGTGTAATTAAGAAGTGTTATTTTACATATAGGTATAATACTAGAAATATAAAAATGTTAAAGATATACAAATTATTAATTATTCTAATTTTGAAAAATTTATAAAAGAATGTTTTTTCTGAAATTAATAATAATAAATATAATTAACTCGTATTATGATCTATGTTGATAGTTATATATTTTTACTATGAAAATTAGAAAAGGATATAAATGTTCATGCATAATATAAAATTAGAAATATAAATAAAATATAAACATGTCTACTATAAGTTGATGGAAACACAATGCACTCTATTTTTTTGAATGATAACTTGTCTGAGTTAACTATGGTAGATAACAGACATGAAAATATAAAGAAATCATGAATATGGAAATAAAAATATATAACTAGAATTAGAAGATGAATCTAATTAGGAGTGTAGTAGGTAGATATCAATAGAGTGCACTTAATTACATTGATCATGAACTTTTTTGTCTTGAATATGTGTCTAAACTAATCATTACACTTATTTCACATACATATGATGAAAAAACTGAACTATCACACTTATGGATTTTGTGCATATAAATTGTTGTTTATCATCACTTTTATTTGATACCCTTAGGTTACATTGATAACTTTAAAACCTAGAATAAAAAAAGTGGAGTGTAATGTGCCAAAGTTATGTCACTCTTCCCCTTGATCATATATATTTGCCTATCTATTTGATAATCCAATGATGGAAATTAATCCCACATAGTTCTCCCACTTAGATTTAATGTGAAATTTGGATCATTTCACTATACGTATGTAGCTAAGAGATGGATTTGATACTCAAAAATTGTAGATCTTAACATGATTTTAGAGCCCTCTTGACTTTTATTTTGACCTCTCCTTATGTATAATGTAATTTGGGTAAAATAGAGGATATTTAATCAATGTGAAACATTGTAAATTGTTGTAATAAGTGAGTATTAAGTGGTCCTAATGAATGAGACATGTTTTGTATTTATACATAAATATTTTGAAATTTTCCTTTATCTAACCTTATGAATTTTTTAGGAATATGCAAAAGGATAATTTCAAATTTGAAAACTATGTGTTAATTATAATGGGACATGATTGACCTAAGTGGACAACAATGTAATGTTCCATTGTATTCCTATGAGATACTTGCGTGGAAAGGTCATGGACCTAAGTTCAAATTTATATATATTCCAAATATGATTTTATATTTCATGAACATTTGGCATTGAATATTTATGTGTAATGATAATAATAAAAAAATGGCCAAATCCATATATAACTGAATGACTTAAAGAAATGGATAATAAGAGTCTTGTATTTGTGTACAAGTCATGCGGTTTGTAATATGTCAATAATTAGCATTGGTAAGGACCTATGACATAATCATATACATCTGTACCCCCTTATTATATTAATTAAATTTATATATCAAAGCATAAATAATTAAACCTGAGCATATGAAACACCTTTTTTTTTAAGAAGATACTTTAATTGTGAAAGGTGATTTAATTTACCAAAACCTATATCAATTTATGAAGTAATCATTTTTTTCATTTTAAAAATTTAAAACATAACTTTAAAATTATCAAAATTGAAAATAAGATTAATGTATTCAAATATGTAATCATTTAAAAATGGCATTTGAGTGCGGAGTGTGTTACATGAGACCCCTCATTCATAGTTTTACTCTAGGCATATCTTAGAACTTATTTAGACAATTAAAAATTTTGTGAAATTCACACATCCATAGATATCTCAAACTTAGTCCTAAACCCTTATTTAGGCATCTACACCCCTAGTCCCTTAAGTTCTACCACCAGATACTAACATTATAAGTGGACACTAGCACCATAATTCTAGTGTCCTATTTGGGTGATATTATCCTTTTCCCTCTTTTTAGATCTAATGGATGTATTTTTTATTCATAAATCACCTAGGATTAACCTAGAACTATCTAAAATCATGCATAATCAATAGATAAATTTATATACATAGATTTTAGCCCTTTATTCACAAGATGGGAATTAGATGCAAATACACACAAATAATCTCAAAAAAAGTTTTGGACAATTAGGTTTATTAATCCGTATTCTATTATAATTTTGTATACAATCATATATACCCTTCTTAATTTCATAATACTTAAATTTATAATTTCAAGCATCATTGAAAGTGTTTGCAATCAAAAATGTATTGTGTCTATAAATCAATTGTGGCTCGAAGAAGATAGAGCATACCTACACTTCTAATTGAGAATGCATTTTTTTAAGTGGGAGCATGGCCAATATGTGGATCCACTGTACCCAATTATGAGATTACTTGTCACAATACACCATGCTAGGAAGGGTTTCAAAGCCTACATCTAACACAATCATGCAACAACCCTAAAAGAGTCGTATGTTTAATCTTCACTTTATATCTAATAACAAGAAAGTAAATATAATATATAACATAATAAAACTTGTGGTACAACATGAGGGGTTAGTAAAGAAATTATAACATGTCTAGGATAATCTCAATTAATCTAAGTATGAGTAAAATTGTAATACATGGAAAATGAAGAGTAATACTATTCGATCCAATACTTATGGTACATCTATCTACTAAAGAGAGGTAGAGAAAGTTAGAATATATTCACCTGAATGTAAACTCATCAAGGCTAAATATCTCCCTTGGCCAAATTGGATTTGTAAGAGGTTATTGTGGTTTGTAAGGATAACTAAGAAAGGCCAAAGTATCCAAGACTTATCCATAAGACTAGATTCTCTGAGTAGAAACCCTAAGATAAGACTCCTCAAGTAGAATGGTGGAAAACTAGATTGTAAATAAGATAAAGTGAATAATAACACTTTTTTATATTGAAATAATGATGAAATTATCTTGTATATATAGGCATATCTCACCCTAAATCCTTTCAAATATATGGGTTATACGGGGTCAACCTAGTCAACCCTATATGTTTTTAGGAGATACATCACTAGGTCAAAAGATAGGTCAGTCAAAAGGCTAATAAAAACCCAAGTGAAACATATCCCTAAATAGTATATGGTTAGCATAGTTGACATTATATACTAATGAAAGGATAAAAACTATATAGGGTCGACCAAATTGATGTAGTATAATCAACTGATGAAAGGGGGTAAAGGTAAGAAAAAGGAGGATAATGATATGATAGATGTTTGGAATGGGTTCAAGAAAGAAGAAGAATATTAGGGTAAATTGTTTTAGGAAACAAGTATGTAGATGGAAAGTGTAAAAATGGACAATAATCTTATGAATAACCAATGGTTTTCCCACCCATTTTTTGGTGCACCCCTAAGGGTATGCACTTAGAGAGATTGAGTTTCAATGGGTTCCTACAAGATGTAAAGCATCAATATTTGATAAAAGTTGAAAATATTATATGCATACATATGACCCACTCGAATCTTATCATGTGTAATTAAGGTGAAGTAGGGGATGGTGCTTGAAGAAAGAACATAGTAACACATAGTGTTGATGCTAAAAAAAGTTGTAGTATTTTAAAGCATAAAATAACTAAAATTAAATGGCTAAAATGAAAATAACTAAAAATTAAATTACTAAGAAGTAAATGTAATGCATAACTTGACTTACCTTAATTATTATATGGGTATCTACTATGTTGTTATTTTTTATTGTGTAGGGTGCACAAACTACTTTTGGCAAACCCAAAAATACAAAACTAAATAGCAAAAAAAAAAAAAATGCAATAAAATAAAAGCTAGTTGGTGATATAAAGATGGGATTTACTTAGGAAATTTGGCAATCCAGGGTGACAAGTGATATGTTAGACCAAATGACCAAGTAAAAAACAAGAGAAAATTAGGTAACTGAAAATCCAAGGCTAATAAAAACAAAAAAACTCAAACAAGTAAACCTTAAGGAAGAAAGGAAAACTCACCAAATAAAACCAAGGATACATATCAAAAAAGGCTATTAATAAAACATCAATGGTAAAAGAAGAAAAAAATTGTAAAACAACATTGATGAGTGAGCAATAACAATCCTTATCTCACTCAGTAATGCAAAAAGGTGCATAAAATGGAAAACAACATGGATGAGTGGGAGGTCTCAAGCCAACCTCACTCAAAAATTGAAAAAGGGTATGAAATCAAGTGTCCATAAGATCATGATAGTAAAAAAAATGATAAACAGTAAAAGGAAAGTAAAACAAGTCTATAAATGTAAAATCATGGTGAAAAAGAAAGAAGTAATCCACAGTTGCTTAAACATGTTGTTTTGCTCTAAGGATGGATAAAAATGAAAAAAAGTAAAGCTAGCATATTTTTAAGAGGTGAATAATAAGGGATTAAAAAATAATTTAAAATAAATTTGGAATCATAATTTTTCTATGAAGGGGGGAAATGAAATGGGTAGACAAGAGAATGAAGGAAAAATCAAGGTAGAGGAACTCTTTATCGAAGTCAAGACACTCAAATTAGGTTTATAAATATAAGAGGAATTTTGAGGTTAACGACTCTGAAGAACTTCTCTTAGACACATAAGTATTAATTCAAAAATGAAGTATATATATCATTCCATCAAGGCTACATGCATCAAAATTAAAATGGACCTACCTTCCCACAATGTGTTCCCCATTCTTCAAGATACCTTATAGAGCCATTACTCTACTACGAAGATTGGGTGCTTTCATAAGAAATTAGGTAGTACCATAGATTTTTTTTAAATTCTCTTATTCCAATTTACTATCCTACCACACCCTAATGGATCTCAACTCTATGTGAGGCTAACTATGGATTTTGAGATTCAATTAGAGATAGGAGATGTGCTTATAGTGACATTTTTTGATGTGATGTTGAATTTTGAGATTTGTATGCGAATTTTTAGATATATCATTGCCTTTTAATTCAAATTATTTGGCTTTTCACTTTATTTATGTATTTTTTTATTCCTCATCCATATAAAATTGGAAAACCAAACATGGTTATAAATATAGCTTTCATTTGAATACTTTGTTAGGTTGTGGAGCTAAAAGCTTCACTGATGCAGACATTGGAGGAGGGTGCTGAGTGTCACAGTCACCGGTGTCAGTCAGGCCAACCGATGTTGGTCAGGTGGGGACAGGAAGCTACTAATGATGGTCAGAGATTGGTCGATGTTGGTCACCCCCAGGTAGACAGGGACTGACATCGATCACCTGTGCAGTTTCAAACTGTGAGTTCCATGGACAGTTTGTTAATGACCTGGTTGTTTGCATGAAGAAGGCTAATTATAGTCTTGAGCTACAGATCTAATTATTGTAATTAAGTGTCTAATTATTGTTTGCATGAGATATATATATAATAGACTCATGGGTTGTATTGTAATTTGTGCTAGAGAGTAAGAGAGAAAATATTAGCTCCTTTTGTGTGTGAAGAGAGCATGGTGTGTTCCTCCTAGTGCAATAGTGCCAAGTGTGGGTGCTGGTTTGGAGAATCAGAAGGGTTCTTCATGTATGTAAGATCTTGGTTGGTGGGTGTGAAAGGCCACATTTGGAGATCTACATGGTAATTAAGATCATTGATCTTCAGGTGTATGTGTGTGTAGGATCTAGGTTTACAGGTGTGTAGAACCAGATTGATTTGCAGGTGTGCAAGATCAGGGAGGACAACAACACAACAGGTAGCAAGATCAGGAGAGATCTACTTGGAGTACAGTGTGTACTTAGTTATTGAGCAAAGAGGAAGGCAAGGTAGTTCCTTCCATAAGTAAGATCATATGAGTTGCAAGTTGTTACAAGTTCATGGGAGATCTACTTGGAGTGTGCTGTGTACTCGGTTGAGTATGTTTGTATACTTGGTGTACTAGTAGTATTGTTGTTGACTGGTTAACTGGTGGTGTTGTTACTAGCTAGTGGAGGTGAACACTAACTCTGTGTTTGAGTTGTGTGTTGGGACCATAAGAGAGAGAACTCTTAAAGGTGAATTACTGTACACTTGAGGTGTGGGAAGCCTCTGTAAGGTGAAGAAGAACTATGCCATCTTCTTGGTTCTAATTCTTTTCTGGAAGAGTATTAATACAATTGTGTATTGTCTCTCATATTTTGTGTTTGTTTCTAATTCTAGTTACTTATTGCTTTTGGTTAATTCTGCATATTCAATTGCTTGTATTTGGTAATCAATGGTGCTTCCTTGGGTTCCTAACAGTTGGTATAAGAGCTAAGGTTGCAGGGAGCAGGTTTTGTGTTTGATTATAGGTCACTCTCAGGGTTTTCTAATTGAGTGGGAGTATAGCAACGGCATAAGAAAGTACACTAAGAATGGAGGAATTCAAAGGCATGAATGATCAATTACGGTGTTATGGAAAGAAAGAGCAAGTAAAGAAAGATTGTTGGTTGGTAGCAGATCAGCATGAAGGAACTGAAGAAGTAGATGTTGCAGGTGTTGTTGCACAGGATGCTCTGGGATGTTTCTTGGATAAAGTAGAATCTTGTTTTATAAATTCTATTGCCTCTTTTCATGCAGCCCCAATTCGAGGGGTTGGTGAGCCTTGTCATATTTTTGGCAAAGGGGAAGTGCAGCTAAAATTATAGGCGGCCAACACATGGGTGTTGAAGGAGGTCATATAGGTCCCAATATTAAAGATGTGGCTAATTTCTTTAGGAAAGTTGGGTGATGAGAGATGCACAAGAACTCTCACAGCGGATACACTTGAATTAGCATGTGGTAAGAAAGCAGGTACTCTTTATCTACTTGCTTGTATTATTGATTCCACTTTTATTACATAGGTGTGGCTTTGTAGGCATGGTCACATAAGTGAGAAGGGAATGGATGTTCTTAAGTTAGATGGTAAGAGATTAGCTTTGGAGAGCATAGAATGAGATTTCTGTGAGCAGTGGGATGCTACAAGAAAGGATTGTGTTTATTACACGAAAAGGAAGACTGATGTATTTGATAAACTTAAGAATTGGAAAGCCTTGGTGTTCTTGGAGGAGATGACAGATAGAGATCAGTGGATGGGGCTGGATACCTATGAGCTGGGCAATTTGGATAGGGTTTTGATTCAAAGTAAGCTTGTAGGTAAAAATTCATCACTCACAGGCATACACAAGTACCAACATCGGTCAAGGGTAATCGATATCAAACAGACAGGTGTCGATGTCGGTCATGTGTAGACCAGAGAAGTTGGTGGTTTTAGGTAGGTGGAGACTGACTCAATAAGATAACCAACATCAGTGACCTGGAGGGTGTTGAGTGTCACAATCACTAGTGTCAGTCAGGCCAATCGACGTTGGTCAGGTGGAGACAGGAAGCTACTGATGATGGTCAGAGATTGGTCGACATTGGTCACCCCCATGTAGACAGGGACTGATGTCAGTCACCTGTGTGGTTCCAAACTATGAGTTTCATGGATATTTTGTTAATGAACTGGTTGTTTGCATGAAGAAGGCTAATTATAGTCTTGAGCTATAGATCTAATTATTGTAATTAAGTGTCTAATTATTGTTTGCATGAGATATATATAATAGACTCATGGGTTGTATTGTAATTTTTGCTAAAGAGTAAGAGAGCAAATATTAGCTCCTTATGTGTGTGAAGAGAGCATGGTGTGTTCCTCCTAGTGCCACAGTGCCAAGTGTGGGTGTTGGTTTGGAGAATCAGAAGGGTTCTTCATGTATGTAGGATCTTGGTTGGCGAATTTGCAAGGCCACATTTAGAGATCTACATGGTAAGTAAGATCATTGATCTGTAGGTGTATGTGTGTGTAGGATCCATGTTTACAAGTGTGCAGAACTAGATTGATTTGCAGGTGTGCAAGATCAGGGAGAATAGCAACACAATAGGTAGCAAGATCAGGAGAGATCTACTTGGAGTACATTGTGTACTTAGTTATTGAGCAAAGAGGAAGGCAAGGTAGTTCCTTCCATAAGTAATATCATTTGAGTTGCAAGCTGTTACAAGTTCATGGGAGATCTACTTGGAGTGCATTGTGTACTCGATTGAGTATGTTTGTATACTCGGTGTACTAGCAGTATTATTGCTAACTAGTTGACTGGTGGTGTTGTTACTAGCTGGTGGAGGTGAACACTAACTCTGTATTTGAGTTGTGTGTTGGGACCATAAGAGAGAGAACTCTTAAAGGTGAATTACTGTACACTTGAGGTGTGGGAAGCCTCTATAAGGTGAAGAAGAACAGTGGCATCTTCTTGGTTCTAATTCTTTTTTGGAAGAGTATTAATACAATTGTGTATTGTCTCTCATATTCTATGTTGTTTTTTATTCTAGTTACTTATTGCTTTTGGTTAATTCTGCATATTCAGTTGCTTGTATTTGGTAATCAATGGTGCTTCCTTGGGTTCCTAACAGTTGGTATAAGAGCTAAGTTTGCAGGGAGCAGGTTTTGTGTTTGATTATAGGTCACTCTCAGGGGTTTCTAATTGAGTGGGAGTATAGCAATGGTAGAAGAAAGTACACTAAGAATAGAGGAATTCAAAGGCATGAATGATCAATTACGGTGTTATGCAAAGAAAGAGCAAGTAAAGAAAGATTGTTGGTTGGTAGCAGATCAGCATGAAGGAACTGAAGAAGCAGATGTTGCAAGTGTTGTTGCATAGGATGCTCTGGGATGTTTCTTGGATAAAGTAGAATCTTGTTTTATAGATTCTATTGCCTATTTCCATGTAGCCCCAATTAGAGGGGTTGGTGAGCCTTGTCATATTTTTGGCAAAGGGGAAGTGCAGCTGAAATTGTAGGCGGCCAACACATGGGTGTTGAAGGAGGTCATGTAGGTCTCAATATTGAAGATGTGGCTAATTTCTTTAGGAAATTTGGGTGATGAGAGATGCACAAGAACTCTCACAGTGGATGCACTTGAATTAGCATGTGGTAAGAAAGCAGGTACTTTTTATCTACTTGCTTGTATAACTGATTCCACTTTTATTACACAGGTGTGGCTTTGTAGGCTTGGTCACATAAGTGAGAAGGGAATGGATGTTCTTAAGTTAGATGGTAAGAGATTATCTTTGGAGAGCATAAACTGAGATTTCTATGAGCAGTGGGATGTTACAAGAAAGGATTGTTTTATTACACGAAAAGGAAGACTGATGTATTTGATAAACTTAAGAACTGGAAAGCCTTGGTGTTCTTGGAGGAGATGATAGACAGAGATCAATAGATAGGGCTAGATACCTCTCAGCAGGGCAATTTGGATAGGGTTTTGATTCAAAGTAAGCTCACAAGTAAAAAGTCATCACTCATAGGCATACACAGGTACCTGCATCGGTCAAGGGTAATCGACATCAAATAAACAGGTCTCGATGTCGGTCATGTGTAGACCAGAGAAGTTTGTGGTGTCGGGTAGGTGGAGACTAACTTGATAGGATAACTAGCATCGGTGACATGGAACTGATGTTGGTCAGATGCAGACTATGTGGTGACTGAGGTCAATCATTGGGATAGATTTTGGGTAGACAGCAAGCTATCAAGGAGTCTCAAATGCCCATAGGGAGGACTGAAAGTGTAAGTAAGCCTCAAATTCATTATTCCTCTTCTTTATACTCATTGCTCACTGTAGAGTAGGAAGGATCTAGGAAACAGTGGGAGCATGGCATGAACAGGATGTAGAACCAAATGGGAGATTTGGTAGGGTTGCCAGTCAGTATGAAAGCACTGAGATGAATGGATACCTTAGTTAAAGAATAGAGAGAATGGATACGTGAGATGAAAGGCCAGGTCATATGGTCTTGAGGAAGCTGTAGGACAGTGGTACAGGTTTTGACAGGTGGATTACAAAGTAGGGACGTAGTCAATGTCAGTGTAACCATTGTGTTTCTCTTACTAGGTGGATGATGATTGCAACATTATCCTGTTACTGTATGTGGATGGTATGCTAGCTAGCAGGTTTGTACATACAGGGTTTTACTGAGCTAAGGGTAAGGTTAGTTAAGTGGCATGTCATGAGGAATTTAGAGCAGTGAAATTCTTTGGCATGAGAGACATGTAAGATCACAGTTTGATTTTGTCTCCAGTGGGAGCTGATGTGAATCAGGTGTTGGTGAGGTTCAATATGCAAGATGCAGAACTAGAGCACACCAAGGGCTGGACAGTTCAATGTCTAAAATCACATGAGGTCTGGTATAGACCTAAGTTTTCCCCAGTAGTGGGAGCTGTCAGAGAGTTAGGAGCTAATTTGGGGAAGTGGGTTCTCAGGTATTTGAGAGGGACCAGCATCAGGTATTCATGTTATGCAGGGTCAAGTTATTTTCTACATGGGTTTGTAGATGTGGATGTGGTAGGTTACTTGGATGATAGGAGGTGTACCACAGGTTATGTGGTGGTTGGTCTTCAAGGTTGAGATTGAAGAGGGATACAAGGTAGGAAATAGATTAGATGGGGTACAGGTACAAGTACAGTGTAATTGTTTATCTCCAAGTGGGAGATTGTTAGGTTGTGGAGCTAAAAGCTTCACTGATGTAGACATTGGAGGAGGGTGCTAAGTGTCATAGTCACTGGCATCAGTTGGGCCAACCGACATCAGTTAGGTGGAGATAGGAAGCTATTGATGATAGTCAGAGATTGGCTGACATTGATCACCCCCAAGTAGATAGGGACCGATGTCGGTCACCTGTACGATTCCAAACTGTGAGTTCCATGGATAGTTTGTTAATGAACTAGTTATTTGCATGAAGAAGGCTAATTATAGTCTTGAGCTATAGATCTAATTATTGTAATTAGGTGTTTAATTATTATTTTCATGAGATATATATAATAGACTCATGGGTTGTATTGTAATTTGTGCTAGAGAGTAAGAGAACAAATATTAGCTCCTTCTGTGTGTGAAGAGAGCATGGTGTGTTCTTCCTAGTGCCATAGTGCCAAGTGTGGGTGTTGGTTTGGATAATCAAAATGGTTCTTCATGTATGTACGATCTTGGTTGGCGGGTGTGCAAGGCCACGTTTGGAGATCTACATGGTAAGTAGGATCATTGATCTGTAGGTGTATGTGTATGCAGGATCCAGGTTTGCAGGTGTACAGAACTAGATTGATTTGTAGGTGTGCAAGATTAAGGAGGATAACAACACAACAGGTAGCAAGATCAAGAGAGATCTACTTGGAGTATGGTGTGTACTCAGTTATTGAGCAAAGAGGAAGGCAAGGTAGTTCCTTCCATAAGTAAGATCATTTGAGTTGCAGGTTGTTGCAAGTTCATGGGAGATCTACTTGGAGTGCATTGTGTACTTAGTTGAGTATGTTTGTATACTCGATGTACTGGTATTATTATTACTTATGGTTGACTGATGGTGTTGTTACTAGCTGGTGGAGGTGAACACCAACTCTATGTTTGAGTTGTGTGTGGGGACCATAAGAGAGAGAACTCTTGAAGGTGAATTACTATACACTTGAGGTGTGGCAAGCCTCTGTAAGGTGAAGACGAACTGTGGCATCTTCTTGGTTGTAATTCTTTTCTAGAAGAGTATTAATACAATTGTGTATTGTCTCTCATATTCTGTGTTGTTTCTGATTCTAGTTACTTATTGCTTCTGGTTAATTCCGCATATTCAGTTGCTTGTATTTGGTAATCAATGGTGCTTCCTTGGGTTCCTAACATACTTGGGACAATGTTGATAACAGAGATAACTTAAAATAGCATGGGTTCTAAGAGTCTCATAAATATAGGTGAAATAAAAGTGCTATCTTGACTTTGACCTTGTTATATCCAATGTGGATTGAAAAGAAAGGAAAATCAAGAGTGACACATGAAACAGTTTGAATTGCTTTAGATCGTAAAAATTTGATAAAGGGAAAAAAGGTATACAATGATAGTAAAATGTTATTCCTTATCATAAGAAGGAGAGAAATGAAGAAAACCATGCTAACATATATTTTTGTACAAATTCCATCTATCAAAAGAATCAAAAGATAAAGTTGAAAACAAAGATTTAAAAATATGAAAAGATGATAATTTTATGAGGAGGGTCAGCTCATATCAATGGTATTACACTATAACTTCATAAAAGAGAAACCCATGAGGGTGCCAACAAGCAAGTGAAAGATAAAGTGAGGTAGGTAAAAATATGGTAGTTTTATGAGGTGTGTTGGGTCATATATGTGGTATTACAAAGTAAATCACAAAATAAAAACCCGAGGGGTGTCAAAAAGAGATAATGCAAGAAGATAAAGAAGACTATGGTACAACAAGAAACCAAAAGACCAAAATAGAGGACTAAAGTTTTCTGAGAGGAAGGAACTTGCTACAGAGGGAAAGAATCATGTAATTAACTTACAAAAAGTGTTAGATATGTGTAGATAGAAATCATGAAAACAAGGAAAAGTTTAGGCGAAGTATTTTTTGAGGAATTTGGCATTCATGGGCTATTTAAAACCATGGAATTCATTGGTTTTAAGGTGGTAGGTGCTTGGACCAAGAATATTTTTGACTAAATATGGGCCCTACCATTTTTGGGTGTATTACATTTTTATCATGGTTATAGTATATTTTAAAGACAATATCACCAACATTAAATATACATACTTTAACACATTTTTAATGCTACCTGGTAATGTGAGCCTTGAATTGGTGGTTATGTTATAAGGCAAAAAGATGATGTTCATCAAGTAGATCAAAGGAATGAAGATGAGCTTCATGTAGTTCTTCATTGGAAATAATATGACACAGAAATATAGAAGAGAGGGAATATCAAATTTCAAGTGAAGAACTAACCCAAAACCATAGACTAGCAAGAATGGAGTTACCCCAATGGTAGCATGTATGATATTCTAATAGGCCCAAAGTGTAGGGTAAAGATGAAGATGCTCTTCTATGTGGGTTTCATGGATTGTATTTTGGAGAATTTTGTTTAGAATTTTATTAGTGGCCTCAACCTATCCATTAATTATGGATGATAAGGCATGGAAAAATTGTGATTGATCTTGAATTTATTTCAAATTTGTTTAACATGTTTTCTTTTGAAATTACCACCATTATCTAAAATGATGGTATAGGGAACACCAAATTAGAAAATGATTTTATTGAGAATAAATTTTGAAATAGTGGGACTGGTGATATTAATAGGAGGTATTGTTTTTACCCATTTAGTAAAATATTTGGTAGCAATGATGATAACAACATACCCATCTTGAGATTGAGGTATTTTGTGAATGAGATCGAATACCCATGTGGAAAATAGCCAAGGAAATTTGATAGTTTGAAGTTATGCTAGAGGTGAATGAATTATATCATCATGAAGCTGATAGGGATTACACATTCTAGCATATTCAATTGTATCTTTTTCAAGATTAGGCTAAAATTAACACATAAGTAGGTATTTGTGTGCTATAACATGTCTACTATAGTGACCACCAAAAATTCCCCCATGTTCTTGTTTAAGAAGAAGAGGGACCTCATCTTTCATAACATAATATAATAAGTTACCTTAAACATTGTGATAATAAAGGATGTTGTGTCAAAATACATACTTGAAATCTTGTTTATGAATACATGTATTTTTATGAGAGTCTAAATTAGGAAGATAAGTTTGATGTTCCAAGAATTGAATGATGTCTTGTTACCATGAGCTTTTTCAAATGGTAACAACCTCAATATGATAGATAAAAAAATATGATGGTTGAGTAGAGGATGCATATTTTATAATTTGTATAAGAAATTTAAGATTGGAAAGGACTTGGTTCAAATTTAAGAGAGATGTTGAAGAGGAAAGAGAATCAACAATGGAATTTTGATCTCTAGGAATAGGATCAATATTGAAAAAGATGAAATCATTAGAAAGAGTGGTTGTAATTTGATGATATGTAATGAATTTCTCAATTTTACATTGATAATCACCACTAAATAGGTGTAAAATAAGCTAAGAATCACCTAAATCATAAAGGTATTGAATGTTTAATTCAATATTAGCTCTCATGCCTAACATAAGAGCTTCATATTTGGCCATATTGTTGGTGACATCAAAGGTGAAGCGAAAATCTAAAGGAATGATCTTTCCAAGAATACTTGTGAAAATTAAACCTAACCCATCTCATTAAAGGCATTTAGCACCATCAAAATTAAGGGTCCAAGTATCCTCATGTAATTCAACATTAATTTTAGGAAGCTCCTTGATAACTACTTTTGGTTTAGTAGTATCAGAGGGAGTAGTGGATTCATCAAGATTAGTGGTAAAGTTATGAAAATAATATTTGAGGGAAATAACTTAATTAAGAACTTTAATGTAAATAATATTTTTATATAGAATGTTATCCTAAATAAAAGAAGTAGTTGGTATGGGAGATGTGGCAAGTTGATCATCTATGATTTTCGCTTTGACAGATTTTTGAGTGATAATGAAGAGATTACATTCCATAAAGAGGACCATCCATTTACCAATTTTATCTCTAGTAATAAATGCTTTGGAGAACAAATGATGAAGGGGTTCAGAATGAACAATGAAATAACTAGTTTGGTGAAGAATATAGTGGTGAAGCTTTTTAGCTATGAAATAGATGATGAGGCAATCATGCTCAATTTTGGTATAATGTGTTTCATAATTGATGAGGACTCAACTAATGTAGTATATAAAATACTCTCTTCATGTATCATCGTGTTGGGAAAGCATTGCCCCAAAAGAAATAGGTGTGGAAAAAGTATATAAAATCAAATATTTATCATTAGAGGGAGGATGAAGTGTAGGTAGATGAAGTAGTGACTCTTTCATGTTATCAAATGATTTTTGACATGTGTCCATCAATTCTAAATCAGTGCCTTTCTTAAAAAATGAATTGATAGAGTGGATGTGATATGCCATTTTGAGGATGAAATGTCTAATTACCCCAAGTTTTCCTAAATAAGTATGAAAGTCAATATTATAATGAGGAATGGGCATGTTGATGATAAAAATAATTTTGGTAGGGTCAACATTGGTGCCACATAGAGACACTAAGAATATTAACAATTTTTTAGATGTGACTCTAGAGACATAATTTCAAAGATTAAGTCTAAATTTATATTTAAGGAGATGGTCAAAGATGATAGCAAGATGAAAAAGATGATTCTTATGATTTTTGGATTTAGCAATGAGATCATCCACATAGGTTTCAACAATTTTGTGAATGAGATTATGAAAGATGTGATCCATTACTTGTTGTTAAGTGGCTCCAACATTATTAAGACTAAATGGCATTTTGACATAGCAATAGGTGCCCCATTCAATGGTGAAATTTATCTTATGTTGGTCCTCAGGGGAAATATGAATCTGATTATATCCCAAGAAGTCATCCATAAGAGATAACATTTCATAACTAGTCATGGAATCAATAATGGAATCTATTGAAGGTAAAGGGAAGTTGTCCTTAGGATAAGAAATATTAATATTATATAAATCAATATAGATTTGAATGACCATAGTGACCTTCTATTGAATAGGAACAATGTTGGAGACCCATTCATAATAATCCACTAGTTTAATAAATTTATCATCAACTAATTTGATGATTTCCTTATGAAATATAGTGGAAACTTCAGGTGGAAATTTTATATATTTTTGATGCATAGGATTGGCATTAATATAAGCAATGATTATATGTAGTAAAAAGTTAGGGTCAATACTAGGCATGTCCTCAAAGGACCAAGTGAAAGCCTCATGATATTTGTCAAATAATAAGATAAAACTATCATGTTTAGTAGGTGAGAGTTCATGAGAGATATTAATTGGTTAAGGACAAGATGAAGTACCATATTCAATTCCATTGGTTTCTTCAATAAGCATGTCATTGAAATTTTGAAAGTGGTATGGCGCATTGGGTAAGGCAAAAATTGGATTTATTTTAGGACCAATGCTATCAATGAAGTTTTAAAAGCAAGGAGTTTTAGTCTTAAAATTTATAGGTTTATGATACTATCAAGGAAGTTGAGGTTCTAAGGCATAAAGTAACTCAAGGATATCTTCATCACTAGCCAAGGTAGGAAGAGGACCATAATACTCAACATCAAATTTAAGATCTAGAATTTGATTGCCATGGTGATCATAACTAGAATGTATCTGACAAACATCAATTACCTTGGCATATAGTGTAATTTTAGGAGAAGAAGTAGATGGATCAGAAGGGGTTGGAATATTAGTTGGTTTAGTGATAAGATAAGGATTAGAGCTAATGATTGGATCAATAAGTGGTAAAGGATATGTAGAAATTTTTAGAGGTCTAAAAGGTATAATTTTATCTACCACCCAAGGAGTATTGATAAGATGAGAATTGGTAGGAAGCACATGACCCTCAGGATCTAAGGTATGATCCAAAAAAATGGTATGAACATCCCAATTAAAAACATTAATTTAGGATAAGTTTTTCTTATAATGCTAGACATCTAAGTCTCTAGATTGAGCTTGGGCCATTATATATTTATCATCATATCTTGGAGAAATTATATATTCTTTAGAATCAGGGGGAGTTTTAGAAGGTGAAATCTCAATATTAATAAATGTAAGAGGATACATGATGAGAGGATCTTGAAATAATTTAGCCACTCTAAAATCATTATAAGTGAAGACATATTCATGTAAATAAGGATCCTAAGCATTTCATGGAGAGGGAAAATTATTAATCTCATCAATAAGAGGAACAATATGATCCCTAGGTAATAGAGGAGGAAGTCATTATGAAATGTAGGGAGGTAACTTGTTATTATTGCAAGTATGTTACAAATCATTGGGCTAATCATCATCAAAATCCTCAAGAGTAACTTTTAAGTTAGGATTCATGTTGATGAGCTTAAATAAAGGAACAATATTAATCTTAGGAATGATAGTAATAAGATATTGTCATTCAGGATTAAGAAGCTGAATGCTCCATGGATTGGGACCAAATTCATGCTTATACCATTTTCCATTATGTAATAACTTAATACATTAACTACCAGAAGAAATAATATCCCTCATTCAATGAGTCCATAGATGACCAAGGAGTATGTTGTAAGATAGGGCCAAGTTAAAGACCATAATCTTGGTTTGAACAGTCTTAGGTCCAATGGTTAATGGAATTCAAATACAACCAAGTGGATTTTGATTTTCATTATCAAAACCATGACAATTAAGATAGGTTTCCTTGAGATGATCCTTGTTATAATTGAGTTGTTGGATGAGCCATAAAGATGTCACATTAATATCGAAACCTTCATCAACTAGAAATTTATAGATAAGATTAGTATTAATGGATAATTTAATGAAAAGTGGTGGATCATCATCACAAAAAATACTTTCATCATTGATCATGTCCTCTTCAATAAATTCAATAGAGGGCTTGGAAGAAGGACACATATTTTCAATGGTATTTACATTGGTAGGTTGAGATTTAATAGAAGGTGGTTCTTCATCTAAGCAGGATGGTTCATCAATTTATTGGAGATATTGCATAAGGAACTTATGATGATAGGGATAAGTATGAAACAACTCCATAAGTGGAATCTTACAAGGCATAGAGTTGAGTTCTTCAAGAAAATTCCAATGAGACTTAGGAGAACCAACACAAGGTTTAGAGGGTATATTATTTTTTGGATGAATATATGTGGTGGGGAATCAAAAGGAAGAGATAGTTCCTCTTGAGCTTCTGAAGCAAGATTAGTGGTGGTAGTATATTTAGAAGTTGTTCTTCCAAAGATGGCTTATATGGCTTGCTAATAGGATCTTTATGAGATTTTTTGTGATGATAATTGACATTAGTAGTATTGACATATTGAGGATGGTTAATATATTGGGCATAATTGGTATTAATGGCACAAACATCCTTGGTATGTGATTGATTATTTGAAGAATATATTTGGTTATTAGAGGTAGAATCTTTAGAATCTTGTCTTTTTTTAGAAGCAGTGGTGTATTCTTGATGATGAATATTTATCATAGCTTCATGATTAAATAAATCACAAAGAATATAAGAGACAAAATATTTAGTGAACTCTCTACAAGATTCATGAGAATTACCTATGTTGGCATGTAACCAAAAAAATAGATCGGGGTCATACCACTTAGGATGAACATTGGCAGAGGTGAAAGGTTTTAATGGTGGTAAAAATTGTTTCATTTGTTGAATCAAAAGATGTATATGAGAAGGTGAAGGAATATCAGTTTTAGCATCTCCTCATTTGGTATGTGGAGTATTACTAGTGATAGAAATAGATGTTTAGTAAGATCCTTTAATAATTTTAGGTATAGGTATTAATCACTTCATAATAAAGTCTTGATGTTTAGCTTGATGAAGAGCTTCATTAAGTGTTTAGGGAGCAAAGGTTCAAACCTTATACTAGAGAATAGGAGGTAAATAAGTAATAAAGATTTTGAATAAGTTATCATCAGTCATGTTATGATTGGATTTATGAGCCAATGATTTCCATCTTTTGATAAAGTCATGAGATGATTTGTTAGGATATTTCTTATCATTGATGAAGTGGCTAAGACAATTTTTATGAAGATAATTGTATTGAAACTCTTTAACTAAAGGATTAATGAAATATTCAAGTTGCTAAATAGAATGTTGGGGAAGTTGATTATACCATTCTAATACATCACTAATGAGTTTTTCAATTAAGATTTTGTTTATGGTGAAGGTATTAGTTTGGATCCACTCTTTGTAAAGGTTACCAAAAGCTTTAAGAAATGAGTCGAGATCTTTAGTGTCATGTTATATGATAGTTCGAGATATGTTACCAATATCAATGGATATAATAAAGTAGGCCAAAGGATCATTTAGAATAGGTTGAAGTATCTTGTTATTCCTTATGGGTTGAGAATAACATTACCTAAGGCATCTCAAAGAGGTGGAGGAATGTAATTGAGATTAGCTTGAGGATGGATAGTCAGAGGTTGATTAGCCATATTAATAAAATGTTGTTGAAGTTTCATAATTTTGTTAGTATTATAATTGTGCATTTTTTCATTTGTTGGATAACTTGCGCTAAAATTTGATTTGTATCAAGAGGTGGGTTGGTGTTGGTAGGAATACTCCCCAAATTGGTATTAGGGTGGGGATTACCATAAAAAGTATTATTAGTGGGATTATTAAGTAAACTTGTATCAATTACTCCAAAATTAGTTTGATGATTTTTAAGATGAGAATCTTCTTGGTAAGTAAGGAAAGGATTAGATCCATCAACTTCATCTTGAGGTGTTATTTGTACCATATTACAGTTCATGGATGAAGGAGGAGAAGAGGTGCCCCATAAGTGATGGTGATCTTAGGAGGAAAAGAGAGGAAGAAATTAACATCCCATATAGTATCTAAATGGAATCAAACTATCCAATAAGATTATGATAGGAGATTTCATTATGACTAAAGAGAGGTGTAAAAATGCAATGAAGGAAAATAGAGAACTAGATTGATAAACAATAAATAAAGTAGTGCATGGTCGACTAGGTTCACCAAGCATAAAAAATAGGGTTTATAAATAGTACAGGGTTGACTGGGTCTATCCAATATAGTGAATAGAGGATAGAAAAAGGTAAAAGGTTGACTAGGTCAACCTAGTATAATAGAAAGATAAAATTAAGAAGCCTTTAATAGATTGTGAATTGAAACAAGATACATTTTAAAATTTATTTAGAAAAGTAAGAACTAAATGGAAACAAAAAATTAATTGGATTAACATTGGCCAATCCAATTTAATCACATGGCATAAAACCTTGCATGGACATTAGCTAATGCATGTTTTTGCAATACAAAATAGAATTGAGCAAAGAGAAAGTAATCAACTTGGAAATTAAATAGATAATTAATTGGTCAACCTGAATGTTTATTAGATTATTATAATATGTTTTTAAATGTGATGGGAAGTTGGCTATAAGTAAGGAACTAGAAGTTAATCTAAGGATGGTTTTAAGTAGTTTGGGATGAAAAGGATATGTAGTGGTAATGATAAAAGTTTGGTATTGGGGCCTACCCCTTACTTAACACACTATAGTGATGAGGGTGTCAGGTGCTTAGCCAAAATATACCATTCACCACACTTTATACTTGATGTAAATATCAAGTTGGCTTCCTTCTCAATGATGAAATCCAAGTAGGTTGGCCTTGAGTAGACAAATGCTAAATGCTTGTTTATATTTTATGATTTGGTCATGTGTGCATAAAATATAAATACAAACTATTAATTAAAAACCACCCAATTAGACTATGTGATCTATTCTAAGCATGCAAGAAACACGAAAATAAAGTGTGAGATAATTACTAGGATATAAGGTTAATTTTAACTTGGAAACAAAGTATAGTGTTGATATAGTCATCAATGTATGAATAAAATATAGAACATGGTTGATAGGGTTGATCCTATATTAAATAAGCCAGGTTTGAAAATGAATAGGGTCAAAAGAGTCAACCTAATTATCTAGACAACACACATAATGTAGAATTGGGTCAATAGGGTTGATCCAGTTGATTGTGTAGAGGTAATTTTAAAGAATGCAAATTTTAAAAGGAAAGACTAGAAACAAATAAATATAGAGATAGAAAGGAACCTTAGTGGATCATAGATATAGAGAATGAATATTGTCATTCAAAAACCTTGATATATGCTTGTAAATTCTGCTAATTGGGTTGATTAAGTCAATCAAGATTTGAAAAAACCTATTGCTAAATGCCTAAAAATGTATAAGGTCAACTAGGTCAACCTAATATGCTAGATCAAAAGTCTAAAAGTCTGAAATCCAATATTTAGTCAACAGGGTTGATCGAGTAGCCTATACCTAAAAAGTTGTGTACATAAATCAGAGCTAGGTCGATGCAATTGACCCAGTATAGAAAATATATGATAAAAATAATGAAATAAGGTAAAAAATTCATTTAAGGGTTAGTTCACATCAGGTTCACTAGAATGTATGCAATCAAAAATGCATCATGTTTATAAATCAATCCTAGCTCAAAGAAGATAGAGCATACCTACATTTGTGATTGGGAATACATTTGTTAAGCAGGATCATGACCAATATGGGGATATGATAGACCTAATTAGGGGATCACTTGTCATAATACACCATTCTAGGTAGGGTTTCAAAGCCTATAGTCTAACATAATCATTCAACAACCCTAAAAGTGTCATAGGTTTAATCTTTAATCTATATCTAATAGTAGGAAAATAAATCTAATCTAGTGCACATAAAAGCTTATGGCACAACATGAGGGGTTAGTAAAGAAATAAAAACATGTATAGGATAATATCAATTAATTTAAGTATGATTAAGACCCTAATACATGGAATATGAAGAGTAATATTATTTGAGCCAACACTTATGCTACTTCTATCTACTAAAGAGAGGAGAATAAAGTTAGAATATACTTACCTGAATGTGAACCCATCAAGACTCAATCTCTCCCTTAGCCAAAGGGGCTTCATATGAGGTTGTTATAGTTTTTAAGCATAACTAAGAAAGGCCAAAGTATCTAAGACTTATCCATAAGACTATATGGTCTAATTAGAAACCCTAAGCTAATACTCCTCAAGTATAATGGTAGAATAATTTTTTTTAGCACGAGAAAATAATAACTATTTTTTTGCATATTGAAATAATGATGAAATGATATTGTATATATAAGTATATCTCACCCTAAATCCTTTCAAATATGTTGGATATACTAGGTTGACCCTATATGTTTTTATGAGATAAATCACTAGGTATCAATCTAGGTTATCCAAAGGGCTAACAAAAATACAAGTGAAAAATATACCAAACTAGTATAAGGTTGACCTAGTTAACCCTGTATAGTAATCAAATGCTGAAAATTGTACAAGGTGGACCTAGTCGACCTAGTACAATTAATTGGTGAAAGGGGGTCAAGGAAATAAAAAATAGGATAATGATATGAATTTTTTTTGGAATGGTTAAAAAGAAGAAGAATAAGCTTAGGGTAAATCATTTTAGGATACAAGTGTGTACATTTTAAGTGGGAAAAGGGAAAACAATCTTATGAAACACCAATGGTCTTCCCACCCCTTTCCTGATGCACCCCTTAGGGTGTAAAATTATAGGGATTGAGTCTTAATGGGTTCCTTCAAGATGAAAATCATTAGTATTTTATAAAATTTGAAAATATTATGTGTATACATAAACCACTCAAACTGGCATTCATACTAGGTTTACTTACACTTACACTAGCACTTGGGTGGGAAGAACTACATTAGGCTTGATCCAACCTACCCAACTAACACCACACATTTAATACTTATGGAAAATAAAATTTCTTAATCACATGAAGGTCTAAGTTTTTCATACAAAATAAGATACAATAAGTCATAAACAATAACTTAGGTTTATCCACATAGGAATAGGCTTGGCAAACTTAGACACAAGAGTTCCTATAAGTTCAGGACAATTCTTTCATATAGGACACTAGTTCCATAATTTTAGCATTTATGGTAGGGTGCTATTAACTAGGAGGCTTTTTAACACCTGTTTCATATTTTCAACACTTAGACTAGCTCCTAAACTATTTTTTTGCCTTTTTATACTTTGTCTTAGCTAGTTTCCAGCTAAGTATTCATTTTTCTTCTTCATTGAAATTATTAGAAATATTAATTTAGGTCAATTATTTCAAAAATCAATGGTTATATTTTTTTCATATTTTATACCCTAATTTACTATACTCAGATGTTTTAACAACCTAGGGACTACACTTGATAAACCCTAAAAATTTATTTCTTTTGGTGAACAAGACTTACTTAAAATAGTATCGAAAACCTAGACTTAGATGTTTTTAGGGTTTGTTCCTTTTGTTTTATATGCTAAGATATTAATTCAAAAATATAATATTTTTTATTATTTAATTCTCACAATCTTTCATAGATTATGTGAATTAGACTTATTTTAAATACTACCCAACCCCTAGACTTAGATTATTTTAAGTTTTGTATACTCTTATTTTTTATGCTTAGATATTAGTTCCAAAATCTTAGATTTGTTTCAGTGTTTAATTATTTCAATCTTCCATAGATTAAATTTATTTAAATGTTCAAAATATACAAGTTATTTTCCTACTTCCCAACCTGTAATGGTAGAATTCAATAACCAATTTGATGAAACTGATAAGAGATAATTTTAATATTTAGTTTCCAAACATTTAGATATATAAGATGACCTTATCAGTATTATCCATAAATAACATCAAAAATCAAACATTGGCCAATCTTCCACTCTCCTAAATAATACTATTCTTACACTTACTTTGGGGGCAACTTGGCCTATACAACAACCTACTTTGGGGGAAACTCAACCTATAAAACAACCTACTTTAACTTGATAAACTTGAATAATGGAAACAACTCCTATTTCTATTTCCTCTTGTCTATATGTAAAATACCTTGTGTGTGAGATATATGATCTACATGACAAGTTGTTATATCTTCAATAGTGTGCTTCTAGGTCGTCATATTCTTTGGATTATGTTGTTCTTTTTGGCACAACACATATTGGAAACTCATTTTCAATCTAAATCTGTGTCACCTAAGATTAATTTTTATGATGGTAAGGGTGACATAGAGTATCATCTACAATATTTCCATGCAACATGTTTTTGCTATGTGTCCAACAATTGGCTAATTACTAATATTTTCCCACATAGTCTAAAATATAATGCTCGAAAATAGTTCTATGATGTTATAAATTAGTCCATCACTACATTTAATCCATTGCTAGATATGTTTTTGGCACACTTTTCAATCAAAATAAATGATAAGGTTTCGTATGCTCAAGTGGCACAAGGAAAAATCTAATGAGCCTATAGATAATATGTCTTAAGATATAAAAATACATTAGAAAAGATGACTAGTACCATGGTAGATAGATAAATCCAAGACATATTAAAAAAGGTCTACTACCAACATTATATGAGGCTGTATTATTCAAATAAAGTCTACTCAGATATTTATGTCACACAGTGAAATAAATGGAAGTCAAGCTTATCTCTATGGGAAAACTAAATTACACAATAGGAACATATTTAGAAAATAATAATTTTAACAGGCCTCCATATAAGGTAAAACTTAGTGAAAACAAAATTGAGCTAAAGGTCATAGTTATGATAGCTTCTAATCCATCTCTTTGTTTGGTTTTATTAGACCCTCCACAGAGATTCTTCACAAATCTTCTAGAATCAATGGCACATGTTTTACAACATCTCTTAGAATGAAATGTCATATCTCTCCTCCCATCAACTAGGTCATTACAACTATGCATTAAAAATATATATGATTCCATTACATTATGCGACTATCATAGGACACCAGTCCATATTATAAATAGATGCATCAGTTTGAGGCATAAGATATAGAGCTTGATATAGGAGAATGTCATTGATGTGGGAACACCTACCAAGGCACCTAAATTTCAACCAATGAAAGATAAGGCATTGAAAATATTTTTATATTCATTTATTAAACACACAACTAATGATTCAAGAGGCACTTTAGGTTTTCAATAGTGATATCGTGCTCATCCATCATTGACATCTGATCATACTACTACAAAGGATACTCAGTACTACATAATATCATTGCGGTGTGTCATAATATAGTTACATATAGACCTCTCATCACTTTCTCAGAGTAGGATATTATTGATAATGATTCACATTTGTATGCACTCTTTTTAAGATCCTAAAATGATCATCATCCTATTCAAAGTGTCATGGTTAACAATGGATCAAGTTTCAACATGTGTACCATTACACTTTTACATTATTTGGGTTATTTAGAGTAGGACATTTATGCAACTAATAAAATTATTCATGGTTTTATTATCCATGCTTACAGCTCCATTAGGGATATTCTATTCCTATTATAGGTTGGGATAGTACATATAGCCACTAGGTTCTTAGTTGTACCTAATATAGACACCTTTGACATGTTATTATGTAGGCCATGGATACAAAAAATTCAAGACATTATATCCACCATACATATATGCCTAAAGTATATACATGTTAATTAGGTTCTTATATTTGAGGTCCTTTCATATGAGTATCCTTTACCTATCCCATGGGAAGTTACACAACAACCACCAATTATAGTTTAGAGTATAGTTTTTATTAGTTCATCACAAATTTAGTTGATCCACTAGTTCAAGTGATGTCTACTTCTAGAATGTTACCACATATGCATACTCACACATGAAGACATTTATTATAGATATAACTTGGTTAGATACATGTTATATACTCTAGATAGCCTTTCTCTACCCCTTTCATTATGATATAAGTGTTATTGAGTTCTTAGGGTTCTTATCATAGATAATCTACATCAACTAAAACATATTTTACCAGATAGGTTCCTAAAAACCCTATATTTCATAGACCAATTCAATCAATTTCATAGTTTCACAACATAGTTCACAAGCCAATTTAGCTAGCCTCATGGATTCATATCATAGTGCATAGGCTAGTTTAATAAACTACTCAAATTCCTAGCCCTACTCCATAAGAAGCGTCAATTATAGATCACTCTGCATAATTGGTTTCTAGATCACATATACCTTTTTACACAATGTGCATGATCACTCTTCATGTTTTTAAATAGGACACTTTGATAGTGAGTCTCTTTTAAGACTCATTATTTAGTATCTTCCTCCATACTTTTACTTAGTTTCATTTGTTTTACTACTTTCATATAGTTTAATTCTCATGTTTCTTTTACATAGATTATATCTATAAAACAAAAATACAATACAATATGTTAGAAAAATAAATACATTCAAATGTTTAATTATAAATTACAAATTATAGATTGTATGCATTTCCATGCTTACATTTATTATACTTTTAGGTACTACATATGTTATTTATCTTAGTATAGTAATTTTTATCACACATGATTCTCTTGTTATTTTTGAGTGTTTGTAGATACTTACAAGACCCATGTCCACTACGTAGATCTAGATTTAATACTATCTATGTTACAGGTATCCTTTAACTAATATTGGTTATCCAAGATTATTTAGATATTTAACCACACTCTTCATAAGTTAGTCAATACCTCATTATCCCCAAACCACCATTAGGTCTTTGTGAGACCTAGAACAATTAGGGATTTATATTCACACATTATATATGAGAATACTGGGACCACCTTCATCCTTTACTAATGCTTCAAACACATCAAAATTGTCTCCAATAGCACCTTTCTCACTCTCATATGGTTCCATGCCTCCTGGAACACCAACTGAATACTTTAACCTACCAATTAGGTATCCTTGCTCTTTAAGCCTTTATACACAGAAATATAGTCTCAAACTTATGAATCAATTAATAATAATAATATCCTTCACATATCTAGATGATTAGATCACATGGGTGAAACATTAAAGACCTTTGTAACAAATCCATATGCCGTAGAGATTCCAACATAGACTCTAAGAACTCAAATAAACTCTCTTAAAATGACCACTCAGACTAGTCATATATAGTCAAAAGACAATCAATATATTTTCACTCTTCATATCTGATCAGGGGAAAACTATAAAAACCCATGCTTTATCATAATCCTTAGAGACTTATAGAACATCTTCATGATCATGTGTTTCTTCAATTCTACACAAAAAACCTTGAACATACCTTTGAAAGATGGTCACTCAAATTGCCAGTGTATTCAATAAACACAATCAAATTCAAAGCCCTTATCCATATTGAATATGGATTGGTCAAACTTAAAAAATCCACATAGATGTTCCTCATGGAGTCTAAAACACTCCCTAATAGTTATTTCATATTTAAATATCTAGTCACTATAAATAAAAACTCAGTTATCCTTCTCTGGTCAATTATAGAACATGGTCAAATACATAGTCAACTTTGGATCTTAATATATTTGAGTGTACAAACATTCAAACCTTTAAACAAGTGTCTCTATATGTTCGTTGAAGTCCTTTACAATTTTTCCTCTTAAATCACCATGAAATTTGTCATGGATCAAAATATATAGCTCAAAAACTACAAACTAGATTTCCTTAATTAATTTGAATATTTAAATTCCAATTTTCACTTTTAAATGGTAAACATCAGATGCTTTGTCATCATCTTATGTCCCATAGTAACTTTTAATAAATATGGTATATTGATCTCCTTAAAAGTCTCTTGACTTTAACCTTGCATTACTCACTGTTGATCTTAGATCTATACTTCCATGATCATGCCACTTGGAAGCTCTACGTGCCTTCTAAGCACATTGACTATTTGAATCAATCTGCACCATTGATCTCCATTTTTACAAAAACCTTCTTTTCATTGATCTTTTTACAAAGATTCGAATATTGTGAAATTTTTCACTAGCACGTGCAATCTTAGGCTCCTTTGAATAATTGACTTCACTCATGCCATTGATCTCTATCAAATAAGATCACATGCTGCATTAGATCCTTATCTAGTTAGATTAAAAACTCACCATTATATTTCTATTGAATTAAATGCTCACCATATATCTTTGATAACACAAATTTAGCTAAGTATGGGAACTTAGTAAACTCTATCTGAGAAGCCAACTTTGCACCTTAAAAACTTTTGTTATGCTTCATGTCTAGACCTAAATTCGAACCATATGATCTCCTCACATAGGTGAATCTATCCATATATCAATATAATCTTTAAATCTTCACACGTGTGAAATATGACATCATCAAACTATTTACTCAACCTTCTCTATTGAGATGACTACTTGAGCTTAGATATTCATATGACTATTTTGATGAATTTTGTTCACTTCCATAAACATTATAAGCACTCATAACATCCCATAGGGTCTCTAAAATATTTCCATACCATTAATATCATCCATCAATTTTTTCACTAAGTCAAACATTGAAGAAACATTTAGGAACATTGAATCTCATTGAAGTACACTTTGTCATTGTCATTTTATAACACATGACACCTCATCAACATTGTTGGTCACCTTGGAGACATCATTTATAAACTTCCAACAATCTCCCCCTTTGTCATTGACATCAAACATGAATAAAAATATTATATTTATACTCTATCTCTATCTTCAATTACTTTCTCCCCCTTTAACACAATGACAAAGTGGGCTCAATTATTGATCCTACAAACTTGAAAAGACTTCAAAGACCAATTATAGGAAAGGACCACCTCTGAGAGATGATACAAACTACCCCTAACTTTGTGCATACCTCTTCTTACTTTTAGATTCTAAAACATGCTCCATGACAACACTCTTACTCTGCCATACATTGCTTCTATGAAGATAAAACATACATGAATATTAGAAACTACATGAATTTACCTTGAAAACATGAAGAAGGACTCCCCCTAAGTCAACTAAGCTTAGGCACCCTTTTGAGCATCTTTAGACCATTAATAATGATGAATCAACATAATTTATTTCATTCCTTCTCTCTCAAATGCTACTACATAGTCCTTTGATCCTAGGACCTGACCATTTACAAAGCTCTCCCTTTGTTTATGCATGAGGATTCAATAAATTATAAAAAACACATAACTTGGTTTGATCAAGTCATCATACAAATATGCTTGAAATCATAACTATAGTAGACATATTCATATCTCCATCACGACTAAGACATCTCACATATAATCCCCTCACATAATGCATAGATATTTAAGCCTTTCAAATTATCTGAGTTAGGCCTTCTAACTCAACACTCCTCTTAGACAATGATATCTTCAAAAAGACTTCTCAAAGAACTAAATCTATCATCAACTCCTCAATACTGTCAACACTCAGTCAATATCCTTATGAATCCACCAATAAGTTTAATATCTTCATTATATCAGCTTAAAAAATTAAATAAAACATGAATAACACTAATAAATATATAAAAACAATTACCTTTTGTCCTCTACAAGCCATCATGGTTTACAACCTTTTTAAAGCACTTTCATGGAACTATCTCATCTTTAGAATATTGTGAACTCCATGACGGACACAACTTGTCATATGCTTAACTATAATACCTTATTCATGATATAAAACATATGAAAACACATTCTCCTCATCCTCCATTCAACCTTATCCTCAATCTTTCAATAGGTGATCAATCAATTTTAGCAATAAAAATTGGCAAGTTCTTATCTTTAGGACCATAAACCCTGAACACACCTTGAGTACAATATAATAGGATCAACATACCTTTTTATGAAAATATAATTTTTTAAAAAATATCCATCCTTAATTATACACTTGAAGACCTCCATTCCTTTCTTGGAGACCTTTCACACAACTTCATTCTTCACTATTTGAATAACTATATCATCCTTCAAATCACTAAAAATTTTCATGTCCTTTCATAGTAAGCTAACACATATTCTCATGACCTTTCTTGTCATAAAACAATAATAAAAAACAAAACTAACATCCACCATCTTTCCTCTTATTGATAAGTGTCTCCTTGAATCCTAGATAGAGACACACCTAACCCACAATGTCTTAGAACAATGTCAAACTAGGAGTTGCTCACAACTCCTCATATTCTCTCTCCTTTTTGGATAACTTAAACTGATTCTTCTTATTTTATTTGACTAAATAAACTTTTTTATCTTATTTATCACTTTATTTTTCTTCTAGGATGGTATTGGAAATACATGGAGAAAATAAAGATTCTTGGCATACCTTTTCACTTGAAGTATCAGTCTCACATTTCAAAGCATCAACACTTGACATTGTCAACTAATATTTTCTATAATAAACTTTCTCAAAAACACAAGGATGTTCACTTTTATCATCTTCATTTCCAAAATGAGTAGACAATGAGATCTTATAATTATCTTCAAGCTTTATAGCAATCTCTACCATGACCAACAATCCACTTGGACTTGCAAAATGATCATGGTACATACTTTCCAATTTTGGTTTCCATAACCATGTGTGACCTCTTCATTTCACACTAGGAAGATTCATATATATTGTTTTGATTTAAGATCTCATTCAACCTATTCTTAAAATACTTAATAATGTGACTAACTCTATGACATTTGTAGTAAACCATTCTTCTTGATGTGAACTCATGTTTCCTTACTTGATTTGGACAAAATCCTACAATGTGTCCTATGTCATAAAAATTGAAGCACTCAAATTTATGAATGATATTGTATTGATTATCCCATTCATTCTCAGTAGGTATTTTACACTCTCTAGTCCTATGACCAAATTTATTACAAGTATAGAAATAACCATTGAAATTTTCATACATCATGGCATTTGGTTGTCTAATCTGACTTGTCCTCATTTTTCCAACAACTACATTCTTTGACTGATGATTCATATTCAAGGTCTAATTATATTTGTTCATATTTGTCTTTATACTATCTTTAGTTACATTATTTTTTTATTCTTTGTAACCAAGTCTAGTTCTATCACTATCATGCTTTTGACTATTCAAAATGTTGTCTAAATCACTTTATCTTTTTTAAAACATCACACATAACTTCATCTTACTAGATGTATTTTCTAACTCATCTTTAGATGACTAATTTTAAATCACATACCTTAAACACTCATCTTATTTATATTTCAAGCTTGTAGATAGGATTTCCAATTGACAATTGAGATGCTTAACTATATATTCATGGACCTTAGTGTCTTCATTTTTATTTCCTAGAACACACTAAATTACTCTTCATATTCCTTTATTTGAGACTTCAAATTCTTGTTTTTATTATTTTAAATATCTATATATTCAAGGTAATTCATCAACTTAGTTTCACATATTACCTTGTCTTATTCATCATCTATATCACCTAAACTACCTTCAAACCATGTAGATTCTTCTTAATATCAGTAGCTACCATCTTTAGCCATGAAGAGAGATTCATATTTAGTAGGAAAATCATCTTCATGATAATTATCAAAATCATTTCCATCATTCTCATCAGATGAGCTACAATATCCCTTGGTGTAGATACTCCTCTTGTCATTGTAAAAATTCTTTTAGCCATTATACCTTTTGAGACTATTCTTGCTCTTATCAGACCTAAATTTTTTATTATCATTATCTTTATCTTCTTCATGTTATTTATTATCATTTCCCTTATGATTATGATGACACTTTTTGGCAAAGTAACATATCTCTCCACAATTGAAACATTTGAAGGAATGTTTAACCTTAAACTTGCTTGAACCTATTTTTAGTTTTCTTGTTAATAGAGCTATTAGTTCATCATCATCAGTATCATAAAAATCATCATCCTTGACCTTATTACCTTGGAAATTATTCTTTCACTTCTTTTCTAAACTGAAATTTTCTTCTTTCTTTGGTGGTTTGTCCTCATTAACTCATTTATCAAAGGCAAAAGGAGTGCCATGTAAATCATCCATCTTCATTTGGTGAGATTATGACTTTCTTCTATAGTTGAATATTTTGAATCAAATTTGAAAGTGAGATACCTTAATAACTTTTGCACTATATTTCCTTCTTCAATAACCTCTCCCATGCCTTTGATCATATTCACTACTTCATCAACTCTTACAAGATAAGAAGACATAATATCCTTTTCATTCATTTTGAGACTTTTAAATTGTCTTCAGTAGGTTTGTAGTTTGGCAAACTTGAATTTTGAATCTCCTTCATAGATAAGTTGTAATTTGTCCCAAATGTCTTTTGAAAACTTACAATGGATTATCTTTGTGAACTCAACCTCATAAAGACCACAAATGATAACATTCATAGCTTTGGAATTATTCTCACTCAACTTATTATCTACATCACTAATTAGAAGAGTAAGTGGAATTAAATAACCATCCAAAATAGGTTTACAAGTGTAAAACCTCATAGACATGATCTATGTATTGATTATTACACTCAAAAAAACATAATTGGATCCAATGAACAATGGAGCTTGGTTAACAAAGAAACCTTGAGAACTTATCATTATACCTTAGATTACCTTCAAGTGGTTAAACTTGCATAAGAGGTCCAAATATGATACCAATTATTATAGGTAAAATCATTGAAGTAGGGGGATTGAATTAGTGAATCAAGATATTTAAAAACTTCAATCTAAATCCTTCAAATCCTTAGTCATACACCATAATAAATCAATAATAAAATAACCCACTCATATAAATGAATATGAAAGATAAGCAAGATAACACAAGATATATGTGGAAAATCCTCTTGGGGGAGAAAATCCACTCTAAATATTGTAGAAACATGGACTAATTGAACTATAATATGATTAAAAACATAAGACTTTAGTGAAATACCCACTTCACAAGGAGCACCAACCCATAAAGAAGACAAGCACCAACTTACCTAAGATGTTGAGACCCAACACAACATCTATGAAATGAAAAACTATATATATTTGATTTTTTCTTAGTATGATGGAGAAACCATGAAAAACAACCCCCTTCAATCCTCTTCACTCATTCAAATCTTCACACATAAGAAAGGCTTCCAAAACCACCTTTTGGATCAATCTACACATCTTTGATTCTTCTCATGCCTCAAACCTATAAATTATACATTAAAATTATGACCACAATTTCATACATATAATCCACACTTTTATCTACCTCTCAATACATCCACAATTCTCTCACAACTTTCACAAATCTTTTTCTCATATACTCACTTACACAACTAGCACTATTAGTCCAATTAGACCTTGTACTTATACTACACTCTTATTTTAACTCATCTTGGTTAGCTAATATTATTTACATATTTGAACAACACTCTTCATATGTTAGTCATTACCTCATTATCCCCAAACCACCATTAGTCTTGGCGAGACCTAAAATAACTAGGCCTTCATACTCACACATTATATGTGAGACTACATGGACCACCTTCATCCTTTACCAATGCTTTAAACACATCAACTATATCTAAAATATCCCCTTTCTCACTCTCATATGTTTCCATTCTACTTGGAACACCAACTCAATACTTGACCCTACCAATTAGGTCTCCTTACTCTTTAGGCCTTTATAAACAAAAATACAATATCAAACTTCTGAAGCAACTAATCAGATATTTCACACATCTATATGATTAGATCACATGGTTGAAACTTTTAGTACCTATACAAAACCTCCATGTGCCTTAGACATTACAACATAGGATCTCAGCACTCAACTCAACTCTCTCAAAATAACCACTTAGACTGGTCATATACAGTCAGAATACAGTCAAGATATTTTTATTGTCCATAGATGATAAGGGAAAAAATATGAAAAACAATGGTTTCTCATAATAATTAGAGATTTATAGAACATATTAATGCTCATTTACATCTTTAATGATACTTAGATCACCTTCAACATACCTCTATAAGATGGTCACTCAAACTGCCAATGTATTCAATAAACACAATCAACTTTAAAGCCTTTATGAATACCGAATATGGATCATTAAAACCTCAAAAATCCACAAAAATGGTTTTAATGGAGTATACAACACTCTCCAATAGTTATTTCATCTTGAAACATCAAGACACTATTAATAAAAACTTAGTTATCCTTATCTGGTCACTTATATAACATGGTCAAATACATAGTCAACTTTGGATCTCAATATCTTTGAATATACAAACATCAAAACCTTCATAACTAGTTTCTCTAGAAGCACCTTGGATTCCTTTACAATTATCCCTTCTACACCACCATGAAATTCATCTTGGATCAAAAGATATAGATCAAAAACTATAGATTGTTTTCCTTCTTTAATTTGAATATTTAAATTCTAATGGTCACTATGTAAATGCTAAACATCAGACACTTTGTCATCATCTTGTGTCCCCTAGTAACTTTGAAAAAATACACTCCATTGATCTCCTTAGTATTCTCCTAACTTCAACCTTGCATCACTCACTATTCATCTTAGATTTGCACTCATATGACCATGAAACTTGGTAGCATTATGTGTCTTCCAAGCATATTAACTATTTGAATTGAACTACACCATCAATTTCCATATATATGAGTACCCACTTGTTATTGATCTTATATCAAATCTTAGAGATTGTGACACTTCTCACCAAAGCATACAATCTTAGACTTCTTTGACTAATTGACTTCACTCATGTCATTGATCTCTATCTAACAAGATCATGCACTCTATTAGATCCTTATCTAGTTAGATTAAATCATCACCAATAGATCTTTGATCTGATTAAATGCTCACTATAGATCTTCAATAACACAAATTTGGCTAAATATGGGAACTTATTAAATTATGTATGAGAAGCTAACTTTGAACATTAATAAGTTTTACTATGCTACATATCCAAACCAAAAATTTGAACCATATGATCTCCTCAAATAGATGAATCTATCAATATATAAATATTCTTTTAAACCTTCACACATGTGAAATATGGCATCATCAAATTTCTTACTCATCCTTATCTTTAAAGATGACTACTTGAGTTTAGACTCTTTCTACGCTAAATCGCTTTCTACATTCAAAGAAGAAATTAAGAAACTCAAAGATGGTCAAGGCTAGAAGATACCTGGATATGGTCGTGCGCACCGAAATCAGACATTGGAAGGTACTCCTCTTTGGCTGTGGAGGAATGACACCTGCGAAGAAAAAAGAGACTAAACACAAAAAATGTTAGTCAAGGATATGGTGGGCTGTCAGGCAAACGCCTGATCCCGGAAGTACGAAGACTTCCTAGAAGGATATCAACCCACTAGTTTAAAACAGAATATTTGATGGAAGTAGATATAATAAAAGATAGAATGACAAAAAATAAAAGATAGAAAACAAAGTGCGTACCTGATATGCAACAAATTGCTTCTGCACAGTCGCTGGTGTTAGTCTTTGTGCCAGCGTTGGTCAGGGGAAGGTCCCGACGTCGGTTAAAGTACCAGCGTCGGTCGGGGTAATGACCGGCGTTGGTCGGGGCAACAGTTCTGGACAAAGTTTGGGCAGATCTGGTCCAGTCTAGATAGGGTCTGGGGGTTTTCAGAAGGTCTGTTATTTTGTTTGGGGTTTTGTGCAGGAAGTCTGAACAGAGTTACAGACTATGTAGTTAGGGGATAGTAGACAGAGGTGTAAAGGAGGAATTCAAGTCTCGGGGCTACAGTCTGAAGATCTGGGGTGATAGCAGTAAATAAAAAACAATAACCAGAGAGAAATGAAACATAGAGCAAGATACCTACTTGTTATACGCTTGAAGATGAAGTTAGAGACGTGATTGACGTTGTCGCTGTGCTGCCAAATGACCGAAGTAGGATACCTGTGCTGGAGAGAGAAAATGCAGATTGGTTAGATGCCAAAGTTGATTGATCGCAAGAGTTCAGGGTGAGTGTCAGAGTTTCTTGTTGAATGAATGAATTGGTTGGTTGAATAATATGAATCCAGTTGATTAAATGAAGAGGTTCCAGATGCAGGCGAGGGATGGTTCGATAACCGATCGGGAGACCGATTGGGAACTGAATGGATAATGGGTAACGGAATAACGGTTCCTACGTTCGGATCAAGAATGTAGTGCTAAGGAGAACCGACATCGGCAGGACCGCTGACGTCGGCCGATAAGTGACTGACATCGGTGATGTCGGTCGTGTGGTGACCGTGGTCGGCAGATGCAGAATGGGGGCAGAGACTAACTTTAGCTTTCTGCTCATTTTGACAAGCTGCCAGGGTTAAGGCTAGTGGGAAAAATGGTCGACAGAGGTAGAATAGGTGAAGGAGAATAACATGAGGGATAACCAAGGGAGTCGACATGATTTCGGTGTCTACATTTGCCCCTTTTTGTCTTGTTGGTTGTTTTGGATGAACTGCAAGACAAAAACAAGAGTGATTGCCCTAGGTGAGGGATAAGGTTGATTTCATCTTGTTGGTTGTTTGAATGAACTGCAAGACAAAAACAAGAGGTGGATTGCCTCGATTATGGATGAGGTATTCCCCCTCAAAGTAGGAGTCGAGGGAAGGGAACCGGGAATCAGGTGCTGATTTGACAAAAAGTGGATGAAAAAGGGGTGAGGGTGAATGCTGCAAAAGTCATGATTGCATGCATACCACTGCACGAGATGGTTAGGTCAAAGTGTCACAAGTCAAGAGTCAAGGAGTGCCAAAATTGAAATAACTGGGCCCTAGCATTTAGTCATCTACTGATCAGGTTATTCAATCAAAGTTGAAGCTCCAAATGGTCATCACGTTCCAGGTATCCTAAGCTCAGGAAGTGCTCCTAGAAACATGAAAAAGTCACAAGTAGTGCAGATTAATTGGCTTGCGATCCTATACTTGTGAGGGTCTAAAAAGGTCTGTGCACAAGTCTGCTAACCAGTCATGAGGTAGCATACATGCAAAAAAAACCAAGGCAACATTGTCTTAGAAGTGGTTGAGGTCGGAGGAGATAGGCATGATCTCCAATGGTTGTTGGTCGAGGAGAGGAATGGACAAAAGGATGTGGCTGAGCTAACCTCAGAAGACCCCATGTCAACTGAGTGCTGCCTACATAGCCCCTGTGGAAGGGCCTCAGGCCAATGTAGTTATCCCTAGAAGGGAGGAAGGGTCAAAGGGGTGGCATTGGTCGTGGTCAAGGGTAGGATTATGGTTAAAAGGAGGAAAGAAAGTTTTTCCATCAGGGAGATGAACAAACGAGGGTGGTTGAGCTAACCCCAAAAGATAGTCGTGTCATCTGAGTGCTACCTACATAGCCCCGGTCATAGGGCCTCAGACCAATGTAGTTCAGACAAAGGGTCCGAGTGGTAGACAAGTGGTCAAAATGATTGATAGATTGGTCTTGGTCATGATGAAATGATGAGGAGAAGAGATGATGTTACATCCTTTTCCAAATGGTGTATTCTGCAACATTGGTTAAGAGGTCTTTCATCCTTAGCAATTTTTCCATAGTCATGATGGATGTATGCTAAAAATGAATTGAGGTCTATTTATGCTTCAGCAAGTATTGGTTTATGCTTAACATAAATTGCGTCTGGTTGATAGTTTCCATGTGTATTGGTGTCCATAGAAACTAGGGTGAATAGGCTATGGGAGTGGTCTGAAAAGAGAGTTGAGTTGAGTTGATTGACAAGTGATGAAGGTGAATGTGACCAAAGTGCAGAATAAGTGAAAAGCATAGTGTTATTTCATTGACAAGGACCAAAATGACAGCATAGATAGGGGTTATTAGAACCAAGAGCCCCATTCATGCATGACATCGTTGACCAGATGTTGTGTTAGAATGGTAATCGAATCACTTTGACATTAAAGTGAGCTCGAAGTCCCTTGAGCAGATGATAGGAAGAGGAAAAAGGGTAACCCATTTTAAGAGCAGAGATAACTTTGCCCCTTTTTATAGGAGACCCTGAGACAACTATAAGTCAAGTCCATGACTCATTTTTTTTTTTTAGGTGCAGACTGATCAATGCGGGAAGTCTGCATAGAGATGTCATTTGTTTGGTGGTCAGTTGTGAAGCTGATCAATGTGGGAAGCTTCTAAGATAGTGTTGTTTATTTCCAGATTAGTCATAGCCATCCTTTGAGGGAGTGGTCTAGATTTTTGTTTAAATAAGGGCTTTTGAATAGCTGTCCTTTGAGGGAGCAGTCTATTAATTAAAGCAATGATAGTACATCTATCCTTCGAGGAAGCAGTCTGCCTTTTGATTTGATATTGATATAGTGACCGTGGATATTTTGACATCTTGATTTATTTTTACAGAAATGTGAGTCATGGACAAGATTATAGAAGGTCAAGGGCTCCCTTTTATTAGGACAAAGCATCCATACATCATAAAAGGGTTATAGAGGAATTGTTAAGAGGAATAGGGTTGAAAGGAATTAGGACTAAGAGGATGGGGATTTCTCAAGGGGCGAGCTCAAGTTAACTGTCAAGTGGATGAGTACTCGACTAGCAGTAGAACGGTCGTAGATGCAACGCATTAAGAGGCTCAGGTTCTGGTCGTCCATCAAGAGAGGACAGACGATAAGTCCCTGGTCCATGCTTGTGTGTGTATGATAAGGTCTGAGTCAATTAAGAACAAACTTGCCCCATTTGCCTCTTTCCAGATTGGTCAGGGGTTGATTGATGAGTAGATGTGAAGTTGGTTGATATGGTCACTGATTGGTCGAGACTGGTTGAATGTTTTAATAAAAAGGTTGGTCAATGTTTGGTTGAGATTTGGTCATTTGATAAATATTTGATTGTTGGTTGGTCGAGACTGGTTAAATGTTTGGTCGAGAGTAGGGTTGATGGACACTTGATCGAGGTTTAGGATTAAAAGAGTGATTGATATGTGGTCGAGACTGGGTTGAAAGGTTGGTCGAGGCTTGGATGAAGGTTGAGTTCCCCCAACGGCTAGGGAGAATGTTTGACGGATTGGTTAAGGTCGATTGAGGTTTAGTGGTCAGATGGACTGTGTTGATGTCAAATAAGGGGGTTAAAGGTAGTGAAGGGACCCTAGTCTAGCGTTGAGATCCCAATTTAGGTGACGAGGTTTGAGAAACATGGGTTGATGTTGATGATTTGTCGGAGGGGTGGTCAAGAGGATCCTTAATGAGAAGGGAATCCTTTCTCCGTTGTTGACGAATGATAGCTTTAAGAGTGAAAAAATGCTCAGTGTCATGTCCTGGAGTGTGATGATAATGGCAGAATTTAGAGTTGTCAAACCAAGATGGCCTTGATCTGAGAGTTGATGAATGGGGTGGTGTTGAAGGTTTTTGGATGATGTGGTCGAGAAGAAGGGTGTCATTCCCCAGACATTGGCGAATGACAACCTTGAGGGCACAACAATGCTCAGTGTTGTGCCCAAGTGTGCGATGATATGTACAAATGTGAGTGTCATCGAACCAAGGTGGTTTTGGTCCAAGGGATTGATATGGTCTAAGCGGTGGGAGATAGATACGAGAGGACTGCAATAATTGCCATAACAGCAAGGTGTAAGAACCTGCTAATGGGTTTGGATGTTTTGTTGCAGTGAGGGCTGATGACTTTGGTTTAGGAGGCATAAGATGTGTTGGTCGATGAATTAGAGGAGATATATGTCTGATGGGTTGAGAGAGTAATGGAGTCGAGTCACCTCTGTGAAGTATGGGAGTGGGAAGCACTCCTATTAAAGTGGATAGATGTGGGCCTAAGATTGAAGGTAATGACGAAGGTGGGGGAGGAGTCCTCCAGTGTGGTTTAGCAGCCTTCTTTGGTTTGGGTTGAGGGCCACCTTTGTACGAGGTGAGGTTAGATATGGGTTTGGATTCAGATGTGGATGGAGGCGAGTGAGATGTAGCAATCTCAGGCGAAGGGCAAGAGGAAACCGTGACTGAGTCTTCCTCGGTCAAAATGGGTGAAGAGACTGGGTCTTCTCTTGGTGGAGAATAAATAGGAGAGTATGGCTCTATAATCGAATGGAGCGTAGGAATGATCATGGTCTCGATGTGTGGTCTAAGCGTGGGGAATGTATGATCCCCCATTGATGACAAAAAGGACGAGGATGAGGCAGCCGGTGTGGGTGCCATCAAAGCATCCTCCAATATGAGAGAAGTCGATGGAGGACAAGTAGGAGAAGAAAGTTCTTCACCATGTGGAGGAGGTATAGGGGAAGAAGGGTCTTCCACTTGTGAAAGAGGTTGGTGAGGGATAAGAGAAAAGATAGTGTCGACCATGTGTATATCATGATCTTGAGGGTCATTGGTCATGGTTTGGACATTGTCTTGAGTAGGCGGGTGATTAGGAAAAGGTTGCTTGAAGATGTCAAGGTTTTGGTTGGGCAGGGCATTTGGGTTATCCAAGATGAGATCCCCCTTGTCTAGCATGTCCTGGATGATGTTTTTGAAGGTTTGACAGTTGTCCGTGTCATGGCCTTTGACACGGTGATAGTTGCAAAATGGGTTCTCCCTGTACCATGCAGGGATAGGTGTTGAGGGGTCAAATTGATGTGATTGGATTGAAGGGAGATTGAGGACCCCCTGCTTGATGAGTTTATCCAAGACAGAGGCATATGACTCCCCAATTGGAGTGAATTGATGCTGTATGGATTGACATTGAAAATGTTTATTGATGTAGTCTAATGTTGAAGATGATGGTCAGTTGGTTATTGTTGAAGATGATGGTCTAAAGATGATAGTGTTTGCTGACCCCTTAGATTGAGAGTGGATAGAAGAAGGTCTGGAAGAAGAATGATCATTGGTTCTTGTGTTAGTGTTATGCAATTTGACCTTATCTTCTTCAATCGTGCGGAGTTCAAGCTTTCGGGCCATGGTGAAGGCCTCGTCAAAAGTGTGGAATGTTTGAACCCGCAAAGTTGACGAGATGTGACTGGCACATGCTCGGGAAAAGAGCTCAATGAGCTCGGGTTGAGGCAAGGAGAAGGAGAGCTGGTTAATCAAGCCTCTCCAACGGGTGACAAAATTGACTATTGATTCGTCGTCAAATTGCCTAATGGAGTAAAGGTCTGTGATCGAGACTTGTTTAGTGATATTGATTGAGAAATGGTCAACGAATAATTGGGCGAGTTGAATGAATGAAAAGATAGAATGTCTGGCAAGAGAGTTATACCAGTCAAGGGCAGGGCCAGAAAGAGACATAAGAAACGTGCGTAGAAGTAATGCATCATCGTGGGCGATAAGGTAACAGGCATGCCTAAATGCCCGTAAGTGTTATTGTGGGTCTTCCTTGCTCTAGAAGTGAGTGAATTTAGGAAGATCCCAATGGTTGGGGTATGGTCAGATAGGGACAGAAGGATGGATGGGCTCGTTGCAAATCTGGTCATATGAAGAGACATTACTTAAACCGGAGATAGAAGCTTCGAGACTGGACATTTTATCCATCAGCATCTTGATGATGTCTACTGACAGATTGGCAAACAGAGTGTCCCCTAGGTTGTAAGGTGCTTGAAAGAGGCTAGAAGAGGCGTATGATGTAGTCAGTTGTACCAGTAAGGGCACAACGTACGGATGACTAGTCGCAGGGATAGAAGTGGAGGCTAAAGGTGGTTGGGTTATGAAGGTAGAAGGCATAGGTTGACTAGATACTGCCAAAGGAGGTTGTGTGGCGGCATGGGCAAAAGAGGAGGTAGGTACTCCTACATATATGGGCACAAGAGTGTGAGGGGCCGAGACAATCAGGTTCTGGTATGATGTAGAACTTGGTTGAATTGTAGGTGGTTGAGGAGGTAATAAAACCCCGATGGAGGTCAGTCTAAAAATAGATGTGGAGGCCAAACTTTCTGTATTGGCCATGGTTGGGTTAATGGTTGAGGCAAAAGGCTGAGTCGTAAAAGGTTGGGTGGTGAATGGTGTCGATGTCATCGCCACGTCACCCGAGAGATCTTGCATTGGGTTTCTTGTGAGATAGTTTTGGAGGGCTGTGATATTGAGGTCCAAGAATCTTTTGAAATCTTGGTCCCCTTCAGGGATGATGGGAATTTGAGTCAGGGTCAGTCCTGTAGGAGTTCTTTTAGTCTCCAAATGGAACTCCATTATAGGATTGGTTATAGACGGGGTAGACAGAAGTGGTTGATGGCTAGCGTGATCAAGAAAGGTCTTGGTTTGACTATGAGTCAGAAACATTCAAGGCAAGAAAGGTCATCCTCACAAGCTCAAACAAGCAGATAAGAATTGAAAAGATGAAGAACACAAGTAGATCCTAAAACCCTAGAAGTAAATTATTAGGATTATAGTGGCTTATGCCTTAGAATGTGTGTAGAGGAAGATTGGCTTTTGAGTCGGGTCCTAGAAGAAGCAGTCTATGGATGGTTTTAGGTTTTATTATGGTGCTCAAGAATTCTATGTTAGGTTTCGTACAAGGACTGGTGCTAAGGAGCAAGCTCTCCTCACTTCATGAGTCCAGTGATAAACTGGGCCCGCTTAGCCAAAATATACTTCCCCTAGAGATTAGGCTTCGCCAGAGAATGGAGTGGGCTTTCTCCTTGGTGATGAAATCCAAGTAAGATTGCCAGGACGGGTAAGGTATCCGCTGGGGGATGAAATCGCAGTCGGGCCTTGTCTCAGGTAAGTTAAAATGTTTGTTTTGTGCAAGTGGTTTGGTCGTGTAACATCAAGTGATCTAGATTAATTCAATATGTGTTTTTTAATTACTATGTGTGGTCTAAGAGATGCAAGCAAATAGAAATGAATGCAAAGTGTTTTAATGCCCAAGTCAAAATGTTTGTTCGTATGAAGGCGAATGGAGAAAGAGTTGGAGAATATGAGATTTGACTAGTCTAGAAGTGCAAGAAAGAAGAGAAAAGTTCTTTTTAGTCCTGCTTATGATGTCGTTAAGAAGAGATGAAAGAGGCAAAAAAGGAAGAAACCTAATGCACCTATATGAACGAAAAAAAGAAAAAACCCAAGGAAGGCCCTAGGGTCCCACCGGGCGTGCCAGAATGTTTCTACGCTAAATCGCTTTCTACATTCAAAGAAGAAATTAAGAAACTAAAAGATGGTCAAGGCTAGAAGATACCTAGATATGGTCGTGCACACCGAAATCAGACGTTGGAAGGTACTCCTCTTTAGCTATGGAGGAATGACACTTGCGAAGAAAAAAGAGACTAAACACGAAAAATGTTAGTCAAGGATATGGTGGGCTATCAGGCAAACACCTGATCCTGGAAGTATGAAGACTTCCTAGAAGGATATCAACCCACTAGTTTAAAACAAAATATTTGATGGAAGTAGATATAATAAAAGATAGAATGACAGAAAATAAAAGACAAAAAACAAAGTGCATACCTGATATGTAACAAATTGCTTCTGCACAGTCGTCGGTGTCAGTCTCTGTGCCGGCGTCGGTCAGGGGAAGGTGCCGACATCGGTTAAAGTACCAACGTCGGTTGGGGTAATGACCGGCGTTGGTTGGGGCAACAGTTCTAGACAGAGTTTGGGCAGATCTGGTCGAGTCTGGATAGGGTCTGGGGGTTTACAGAAGGTCTATTATTTTGTTTGGGGTTTTGTGCAGGAAGTTTGAACAGAGTTACAGACTATGTAGTTAGGGGATAGTAGACAGAGGTGTAAAAGAGGAAGTCAAGTCTCGGGGCTACAGTTTAAAGATCTGGGATGATAACAGTAAATAAAAAACAAAAACTAGAGAGAAATGAAACATAGAGCAAGATACTTACTTGTTATACGCTTGAAGATGAAGCTAGAGACGTGATTGACGTTGTCGCTATGCTGCCAAATGACCGAAGTAGGATACCTGTGCTGGAGAGAGCGAATGCAGATTGGTTGGATGCTAGAGTTGATTGATCGCAAGAGTTCAGGGTGAGTGTAAGAGTTTCTTATTGAATGAATGAATTGGTTGGTTGAATAATATGAATCCAGTTGATTGAATGAAGAGGTTCTAGATGAAGGTGAGGGACGATTCGATAACTGATCGGGAAACTGATTGGGAACCGAATGGATAACGGGTAACGGAATAACGGTTCCTATGTTTAGATCAAGAAAGCAGTGCTAAGGAGAACCGACATCGGCAGGACCGCTGACGTCGGCCGATAAGTGACCGACATCGGCGATGTTGGTCGGGTGGTGACTGTGGACGGCAGATGCAGAATGGGGGTAGAGACTAACTTTAGCTTTTTGCTCATTTTGACAAGCTGCTAGGGTTAAGGCTAGTGGGAAAAATGGTCGACAGAGGTAAAATAGGCGAAGGAGAATAACATGAGGGATAACCAGGGGAGTCAACACGATTTCGGTGTCTACATAGACATTCATATGACTATTCTAATGAATTCCACTCACTTCCATTATCACTCTAATAACTCATAACATCTCATAGGGTTTTTTCAACCTGTCTATACCATTAATATCATGTATCAATTACCTCAATAAGTCAAACACTAAAGAACCATGTAGGAACACTAAAGTTCATTGAATCACACTTTATCATTGTCATTCTAGCACACATGACACCTCATCAACATCCTTGGTCACCTTGGAGACATCATTGACAAACCTCCAATAGTCTACCCATTAGGGAATATACATAGATACACAAATTCATAATTTGATGCATTTTCCCATTTGGGGGCATCCTATACATAGTTTTGATTGCTAGGCTACATCTCTCTATACTCTATATAATAGATTTGTCATTGTTATATATTGATATTTATAATACTACATTACTCAAATTTATTACCAACTACTACTACTTAGACTTAGTTTATGTACATCTTTCTTATTATATAGATTTTCACTACATGTTCATGCATACTTTCACTTATATATTTACTAATTGAGACTTAATTATGCCTTTATTATTCTACAACTATTTGAGGGAATTTGAATATGACATTATTGTATGGATGTACACCACTTCCTTTCATCCTTTGTATATTTTGTACATGGGTCCACATCCTTGAGTGAATTTTATAGCTTGTGTATGAAAACATTTAAAAATGTCTTTCCATGTGGATCTAAGATGAGTTTCATTCTTTTTAAGTATGTGGACATTTAAACATGTCCCTATATGTATGGATTTATTAAATTTAGTGACATATGCCCATGTCCCTTATATTGTGTCCCTTTGGCCTACTTTGAGTGCATCATGTGTGTTGTATGTATCCTTTCATGTATACATCATGTCCATGACAATTGTATCTTGCTTGTTACACACTCTAGTTTTATATTCCATGAGGTACCTCATCCATCTCCCCTTTCCTCCCTAGGTGTCATGGTGGACATCAAGCACCATCCTTTTAGGTAGATACTTTGTTTATTACTCAGATTTGTTGTTCATACACATGCCTACATTATTACATCTATCTTGATAGACTTTTAAATGTTATATCTAACATTCATCACACATTACCAACTTATGTTTAGATTATCTTACATCTTGATGTCATGTATATAAATTATATTGGTTTAGTATGCATATATCATATATGTTTAGGCTAACACATATCATATAAATATATTTTTTAGGATAATTCCTACATAGGTTCATCAACTCCCCTAAAAAGAGCGGTCATTCAAAGAGGTTTGTTATAGGTATCAGACTATCTAAATGCACTCAAAGTGCAATTTCAAACACACTGGTACAAAATACAAAGTTTAGTTTTATAAAAATAGAGTGGAAAATAATCAGGTAGAGATTAAACTCATTTGGTAGAAAAATACCATAGTAGGAAACTAGTGCCAAAAGTAGACACTAGCACATCATTACTATATAAGATATGGAAATATTTTCCAATAGCCCCAAAATCAAAAGAATATAGATTTTCTAGAAAGGCACAATAACTATCGTCTAGGTCTACATAGATTTAGTTACATATTACCAATTTTTTCTCAATTTTTCTTAGATTTGCACAAAATCATACTAATTTTCTCAAATTAGGAGCATCATGCATGGCATGTGCACTCCCATTTCAGTTTTAGATACTTAGATATAAATTATTATAATATAGTCCAAAATCCATATGCTCAGATATCAAATTTGGGGGAATGTGTGAGACACATTATTTTTGTATGCTCACTTATGCATCAGTTGATCAGATGGAATGGAATAATCCATGTCAATCTATATATTCTTAATCTAGACACCATTTTCACTATTTTATACCATATTTTATGATGTACTCTATCTATAGTGGTTGGTATTACCATTTAATCCCTAAGAGACATACCTAAGTTCTCAAGGAGGCCCTTACGTCAATTTTCATTCCATAATTATGAGTGGCCACATAGCCATTATATATATTTTCAATTACAATAATATATATTTAGCTACATTATGTAATTTAGTTATATAGGCATCTGCTACACATGGGTATCTAATGATGGAGTCATAGTCTACTTAAGTTCTTGAGCCACCTACATAATAGGGTTATATAAGCCATCAGTCCAATCCAAGTTATTCACATGCCATGATCCACCATGAAAGGGTGGGTAATGATGGATTCAAAACTGGATTGAGTTCTTGAGCCACCCATACATGGGGATTGAGTAAGCCATTAGCTTAGTGTAAACTATTCATTATTTAATCACTAGTTACACACACAAGATGTCACTAAGTTTTTGCATTTGTTTACATACCCAGTGTGATGTATTCATTCATTTCCTTTCTCTTATCTCTTTACTCAATTTTTTTTTTAAATTTTGATATCTCTTATGTAAGGGCTGATCTATGCATGTTTCATTTGCATGACACATAATTGAGCATGCTTCACATACTCATATCCAAATTCAAAGACTTAGCCTCATAGATAAGTATATGTATGCTTATTTTCCCTTTATCATAGTCATTTGATCTTGATGTATATATATAATAAAGAGGGGTAAATGTAATCATCTGAATATTACACTAGAGTGTTAAGAGTGTTACTTGAGACCACCCATTCCTAGTTTGGCCCTAGACCTATCTTTAGGCCTATTTAGACACTTATCCAAATTTTATAAAATAAACACATCCATAGACATCTCAAAACTAGTCCTACACACTTCCTTAGGCATCTAGACCCCTAATGACTTAAGTTCTACTAGTAGACACTAGCACCAAAAGTGGACAATAGTACCATAGTGCTATTGTTCTATTTGGGCACTATTGTCATTTTCCATCTTTTAAGATCTAATGGATATCTTTTCAATTATTAAATCACCTAAGGTTATCCTAGACCTATTTCAAACCATGAAAAATCACCAAATCATTATATATACATGAATTTTAGCCCTTTATCCATGATATGAAAATTAGATGCCAATACACACAAACAAGCTCAGAACAAGTTGTGTGCATGCAAGATTATCAATCCCTATTCTACTCTACTATTATATACGATAACCTATATCCTTCCTAAATCATAATACTTAGATTTCTAGTCTCAAGAATCATTCAAATCACTCATACTGGCATTCATACTAGCTTCAACTGCACTTGTACCAATACTTAAGTGTGGTGAACTACATTGGAATTGATTTATCCTTAGAGTATTGGCATGTGGAAACTCTCATCATAATTGGGTGTTAATTATTTCTAGCCTTCCCAACTAACACCACATTTTTAATACTTGTTCCAATTCACATTCCCTAATCATATGGAGTTCTAGGATTTACATATAAAATCAATCACAATAGGTCATAGATAATGAATCAAGGTTTGTTCACATAGGAATAGGCTTGGCAGACTCAAACACAAGTGCTCCCATAAGCTTAGAATAGTTACTTAAAAAAGGGCACTAGTGCCATAAGTGGAGACTAGTACCAAAACACTATTCTCTAGGGTAGGGCACTTTTTTTTAAGAGGGTTTTGATACCTAGATCCTAATTTTGACACTCATACCATCTCTTGAACTAATTTTAATCATTTAGATCCTTCATCTCAATTAGTTTCCAACTAAGTATTCATTTATCTCCTTCATTGATATTATTATAAATATCAATTTAGCTTAGTTATTTCATAAATCACTGGTTATATTTATTGTATATTTTATATGCTGATTTATTATACTCAAAGCCTTTTAAAAAATAGGTATTACACTCCATAAACCCTAAAAATTTATCTTAGTACAAATGTATATAGGTGAAACCAAGTTATCTCTTAACTTGTAACTAATAATTGATAACCATTCACCCTCACTGAATCATTTAGATAATTTAAACCAATGGAAAATTTGAGAGTAATCATGTCCTAATTTTTAATATTTAATAAACCTCTTGATTTGGAGATATGTGTTATATCAACTCTCATAAAAGGGAATAATACCAAATGTATTAACCTATAAATGTGTAACCATGCTAGGTTTGTTAGACATGACTCCAATGTATTTGAGTGTCACTATATTCAAATGTATATGACCCACACAAATGTGAATTAAACAACTACAAATGAGTATAGATTATATAAATTAATGATAAAAAAATGAATGAATTATATTCATGTACCCATCATGATCACATTTCTCATAAAATTTTCTTTGAAATGAATATTTTTTCTTATGAATTTGCATATTTTATTCTTAAAACATTGATATTTTGCATATTTAAATAATTTTAAGCATTAATGAGTATCATGTTCCTTCTTAATATGTTCCAAAATGATATAAAACTAAAAATCTATATGATTAATTATATTTCCATCTATAACATTGAATTTTTTAACTAATTTTCACATTCCCAGGCATGTGTCGTTAAGTGTGTATGATTATGTGCTTTTAGTATTTAAAAATTGATTTCATATACATGTCATATATCCCTAGAATCCATATGAATGTGCTAATATTATCATATTTTTATTTTTGAATCATCCAGAATATTTTGAAAACTTATATGTTTCTATACAATCAAATTTTACATTATTTGAAGATTTGTAAACTTTCACTCTATATATATTAAATATATATCATGTATCTTTGAACTTGTATTTTCCCCCAAATATACTCATGGAGGTTTTTATTTCCATGACAATCCCATTGTGATGCCCCCATTTTGAGATGAAGGATGTATCTTATATGTCACTCATCTCAAAAGAATAGATAACTATATCATGATAAATATTTTCTCATATAATAATATGTAATCAGGCTGAGAGTATGTTATCATATTAAATGCATTTTTTCATTTGAAACATGTATATAACATATTGAGTGTGAGACATAAAAGTGTTGTGTGTGTGTGTGTGTGTGTGTCTATATATATATATATATATATATATATATATATATATATATATATATATATATATATATATATAATTCAAGTATATAGTAAAGTAATTATCTTTAAAGTAGGCTATTCCCTAGGAGTGCATGATGAATATCATGAGACCACTGATTAAGCTCAACATTAACACAAACACAACATTCAATAATGTCATACACCAATGTCAAATAATAAATTTTTTCACACACAAGGCTATGGGACATAATAAAATTACATGTTCAAATGTCACACACTCAAATTTAATAGATATGTTAAAACAATTTACGCACAAGGCCTAAGAACAACACAAAATATGCAAGTGATATTAATCCTATTATGCAATAAATAAAAAAACATATAAGGAGAATATAATAAGTGAAAACTATTCTATTATATTCCAATTTATATCCATTTCATATTATTTAAATGTAGCATATCCATGTATCACAATGTATAATATGAGTGAATTATAAAGATGATTATAAGATATTTAGATCAGCATTGCATATAAGGTCATAAATATTTATATCAAGTATATTTAGAAGATCCCACTATAGGCATGACTATTGAGTAGAAGGGAAATGCAACATATAAGAATTAAAATGTAATGAATGTCTTACATCACACTCAAATACCTCATGAAATTCATGTGCATATAGAATATAATATATTCTCTATAGAAAATATATGATAATTAACATATGTAAATAAGTAAACTATAATTTTATGTCAAACTAAGATTATAATTATTTGTTTTTTTGAAATATTTTTAATGTTTTTGTAATTTTGAAATATTTTGATTTTTTTTAATTATTAAATATTTGAAAGGATAACTAGCCTATGCTACCATCAATGTAAGGATAATAGTATGTGAATGTATCATAGAGTTTAATCATAAATTTACTTAGATGAGGAATGATACATGTAGATTTATATGGATGTAAAAAATCATAAAGTGTCATGTCATTATTATTTTTATCACTTCTTGTATAATATGTTACCGCATGACTAGATGGAGAAGATGAAATAAATGGGGAAGTCTGATGTATAACTCCTTTTATTTCTTAGGAACATGTTGAATTGTCATATGAGTTTCCTTAAGATGTATTTTAGATTATTTATATTTCCTAAAAACTTTTTGAAATTTTTTAGATAATTTTCTTTTTGGGAAGGTATACTTTTTCTATTTAACTAACTAACTAACTCTGTGTGTGTGTGTGTGTGTGTGTGTTTGTAATAATTGATTATTAATGATAATTTTTAATGGGTGAACTATTTATATTTATATTTTTCTTTGGAGTGGATTCCATTATTGTAATTTTTAGTGTTATTAAAATGTTTCTACAACCAACTATTTTGTGGTGGTAGAGGAGGATGAAATATTAATAGTTGTAGATGGCACTCCTATGGTATTCCGTAAACTCTAAAAACTTGATTGTAATGTATGTATTTGAGACATATAGGCACTATAGATGGTAATTCTCAAAAAGTGTGTATGTAAGGACATCCTAATAACATGTTTAAGACCTTTGTGCTTACCAAGACTAAAATTGTAGTAGATATTATTTCTAAACCCATTTGGAAAAGTAAAACTATATTTCCTAAAGGGTTATGGGTATGCCTATTGAATGTTTTAACTACCTTTGAAGTATCTTGTATATATTTTTTGTGTGTGCCCAAGATTATGAATAACTACCATTGTTCTTATGTTTTCATTTGATCTAGTGTCAATCATAGAAATATTTATGGGTTTTTATTATATATGCCCATATAAAAAGAGCATGTCTATTTGAATCATCATCATTTATTTAATTTTCATTGAATGTTATTATTATATGTCATTTTATTGTTCCTATAAATGTTATAATGATTCCATCTATAATTTATTCATATGACCTAGGATGAGTATGCACATTGTATGCATTATGTACTTATAAATTATAAATATTTTAAACTAACCTTTGCTGGTAAAAAGAATATTGAATATTTTTAACTTTGTATTATCATTCTATTGTAGTTTTACTTCCTTTATGGTTATTATTACCTCAATATTATTACCATCTATTAGATCTTATGCATTATGCCTTATCATGTAAAACTTTTTGTAGAGTGCCTATTGCACCTATGATAGTCACAATATGCATTATTTTAAAATATCTTTTGTTGAGTCTTATTCATATCAAGCACAAATTTATGAGTTAGAGATATGGGATTACAATAAATTATATTTTGTAACAAGAAATGAGGAGGTTGTGATAACCATATAAATTGCCTCCTTAGTGGGGCTATCAATTTTATCTTTCCATATGGCTGTGATACTAAATTAACTAATACTTTTGCTTCATTTTTGAATTATTTATATTTGACCTTGTAATTTTTCTTACTTTGAAATTTTAAATTGGATTTAAATGGAGTATTTGGTGCATAATTGATCTTCTTCAATATTATAAGCTTAACTTCTCTTTCCTTTACTATATGGTATAAATCATCAAAGTGTTTTTAATTCATACAACATGATTTATTCATGGAGTGTTGCTCATAATATTCATGTAAAAATATCATGTAAATAATTGTCTACCATATAATTTCTCATTTTTACTAATATATCCTTTTTTCAAAGTATATATTCACTAATTTTCTCATTAAACCCTTGTCTAGGTTTTTTATTTATTTAATAAGATAATTTTTCACCAACATTGATTGATAAATATGATAATAATATATATACCAATGGGTTGAATAATCTAACTGATTAGAGAGGGATATCATAGAACTATTAAAGAACATAGTCTTTGATACTTTTTGGAAAAACTTGGTAAGAAATTTGTCATTGGAAGTGTAGTCCAAACATGATGCATGGAATGAATGCTTATCTTTTTCATTGTCCCATTTAACCTCATGGGGTGGTAGCTTAGGTGCTAAATATCCTATTGGTATTAGGTAAGAAGATATTTTGTGTGCTAAAATATTATGCTAAGGTGTGATAAAACATTTAATGAGTAGCTATGGATACACCTTACTCTAATTAAAACATTTTGGCATGTAAAGATAGAATATATTTCTCAAGAGAGGAGACATTGGGTGATGTTGGTGATGGAGATTTTGTATTAATAATAAGAGGTGGATATAATACCCTTTTATAAATTAAATATTAATTTGATATAAACAAAGTGATTCCCCAATACCCAAGGATGTTGGCACATATGTAACTATAGGAGTTGGTATAATAATAGTAACAATGGTATGTAAAGTAGGAGGTTTAACAACTTTGAAAGGCATATTTTGGGATGAATCAATTTGTGCTTGACATGTATTATTAGATCCTGGGAGTAATTTTACAACCTTATCCACTTTTTGGGGACATTGTCAAAGTCATTGAAGAAAATTTGACAATTATTTGAATTGCTTCAGATCTAATCCATTAAACTCTTTTGGACCAATTATAAGGGAAATTTAATTATTATCATGCATATCCTCATTATATTATTATCAATTTTATCATTAACATCATCTTCATTATGTATATATTTTTTAAGGGTTGCATTAGCATAGTGACTATATGTATATATATATATATATATATATATATATATATATATATAGAGAGAGAGAGAGAGAGAGAAGAGAATAGAGGAATATTAGTATGACCCATAGGAATATAGTAGTATGTCTTAGAGTAAAATAATAATAAACCTTCTTGGGTGACATGAAAAGGTACCAAAGAAAAAGAAAAAATGGGTATATCTAAACAAGGGTGTTTTTTATTTTTAATCTCTCATATATAATAATCCCATTTATAAATAGTGAATATATCCATGAAGGTAATAAATACAAAGGATTTCATTATTCCCATAGCAACATTATCCTTTCTCATGGGATATGGTGTGAGTAACTTCTTTGTGTTAACCACTTACTAATGCACTACTAGAATAAATTATTAAAGACTTCCAATGGATAAAAATAGAATCATATATGTTTATGATATACCATGTGGTAAATGGACACTAAAATACACACACACACACACACACACACACACACACACACACACACACACACACACACACACACACACACACACACACACACACACACACACACACACAGATATTTAATGTATTAGATATTAAATAATTCCCCCTCATACCATGGTCCAAATAAAAATACTAACTACTTTACCTATAACAAGAACTCTTATGAGTTATAAAACTACCTAAACATAGTTTCTAATAAACTAATATAAAAATGAAATCATAAAGTAGAGGATAAAAACAAAGGCTTGGATTCACTGATATTTTTTACCCTAGTTTTTATGAAACACTAATTTTTATTTAATATAGGTGTAAATATAGAAATACCATAATGATAAAGATATACAAATGAGTAACTATTATTAATTTGAAAAAATATATAGATTTACTATTTTTTGAAAGTACTAAAAAATATATAATTATCTCACACAATGGTCTCTATTGATTGTAACTATTTGGATTTTAAAATCAAAATAAGAGATGCCTATGTAGTCTTAGTATCATAAATCAAGAACAAAAATATAATCTAGGTAGCTCCATTATGTTATACCTATTTTTATCACCACCTAATTTTAAAAAAAAAGTCTTGACATGTTTCAGTTCTTCCATATTCATGACTTAACTCATAAAAATTTGAAATTTATATCAAGGTCTAACTCATTTGAATTGACTTGAATATTCATCTTTTCTATGCATGTGCAATCATTAATGAGTGATGCATTGAATATTTATTAATATTGATTTTGAGTAATTAATTGTAATAACATAAATATCTCATTATTAAATAATGTATTCAGTATATTATTGATTTAATTTATATTTTTTATACAATTGGAAGTTGTTTTCATATTTGATCATGTTATGAATAGTGATAGTTGTGAAAATGTTGATATGTTTCAATTGAAAACAATACTATCTCATTCATTTTTCTTTTGGAATGATAAAATGATGATAAGGTAAATATAGTTTATTGTTCGTTTGATAACAAATGAAATATGGTTCCATGAATAGTTGAATTATAAAGATGAGGCATGCATGAATAACTTAGTAACATATTTCATATAAAACTTATCATCTCCAAGATCATCTTCAAAATTCATAGCTCATATTGCTATCATGTTTTTTTGAACTTTTGAGAGTTACTATATAGGAATGGGACCTAATGATATTGTATATAGGTTTAATATTTGTATTGAGAAAACATATACTCTAGGGTTAATGTGATTTATGAAATAACATTTACTTTGAATAATACAAAGGTCATTTAGATGCATTAAGTCGAAGATGGCACATTATGCTATGGTGGGTAATATAATGAAAAGGTGGTAGGGTTAAATTATAAACAATGTTTTATATATCAGGTTCAAAGTAACTTAGCCATTGAATAATAATGGCCATTAGTGATCCCCCATGTATATTCTAAAGGTGTGAGTTAAATGAGAAAGTAGATTGATGCTCAATCCTTAAGGATTTGAGAGAATTGGAAATAAGGAAATAGTAAATGTTTGTTACCTATATTGGGTATTCATTTTAGAAGTAAAATTAGTTATATAGATATTTAATTTGATAAATTGGATAGCTAGGTTGCTAATGTTGGACAAGCTACTTGATTTGTTGGTAGAGTCAAGAATGATTAAAATGCAAAAACATCATTACAAGTGATTAATGTTAGCTACTTGAGTATAAAAGTGGTGTTTTATTTGGTTGTCATTATCATTTTGTAATCTTTGTGAGTGGAAGTGGAGATTTGTCATTTGAAAGATTGCATCGGGGAAGCTAAGAGAAAATTCATAGGAATATTTTGAGGACTTATGCATGATATATTTGATTTTAAGGTATGATTTAAATGCTTATATTAACTCTCATGTAGTTTTTATAAAATGGTTCTATTACTTCTAAAAATGATTGAAAGATAGATTTTTTTGAAAAATAATGGTGTTTCAATCAGTAAATGATGATATGATTCAGTATTTGTTTATATTTTTTGGTTATTTTTGTGAAATAAGTTAAACAAGGCTTATTTAGAGACCAATAGTTAAGTAGTTAATAATGTATAATTTCTTATTGGTTTAAATCATTTTCTCATACTTGAGTGTTTGAAAAGACTTGAATTTATTTTGAAAGGATAAAATGACTTCAAGTGGTATTTTAGATGTTTTCCTTTTTGTGTCAAGGATATGTGAGTCTGGATTCAAATAATTTTTTCAAAAAAATTGTTTCTTTTCTTATTCTGAATATAAATGGTAAACTATCTCACATGCATTTGGTAAATGGAATTTGTCATAACTCAAGGGTTTTAAAGTTGCTTGGAATTCCATGGTTCTGTAAATAAAGTTATTTTATGATTTGTTATTTTGGTTATTTGACATAGAGATATTGGGTTTTGTTTTTTATTTTAGGTTAAAATAATCCTTTGCTTGCACATATTTACTCAAGAAAGTCATTTTCAATTTGTTTTTAAGCTAGGATAGTTCTAAGGAAATTATTTATTTCTTGAATATGTATCGCATACATATGGTCAAAAAATATGTGAAGATATGATGTGTTTTTTTAATAAGTATTCATATCTATATTTTGGCAAGCATAAAGAAATAATATTTTCAAGGGTTTACATATATATGATATTTTTATTTGATTGAGGAAGTTTGTGAGATGCATTGTTTGGAATATTTTTAATATGATGTAGTTTTTGGCTTATATATAAAAGGAAAGTGTTTAAAACTACACTTTATTATTCATTCAATGTAAGCCTCTTTTGTATTATTTTTATCATTTATAAAATGATGACTTTTTAGATTTTGTGAAGCTATGACATATGACAGTTTGGTGTCATTTTAGAGATATAGATGCATGCACTTGTTTTGTTTTTCATCTCAGTATTTAAAGATTATATGAAGTTGTAAAGATAAAGGGGCATTTTCTAAATACTTGGTGCACATATAATATAGTTTATATGTTTCTTGGTTCATTTTTGGTAAAATATGATATAAGTGTTTATGAAAACAATGGTATAAAATTTGTCTTGTTTTCTAGTTCACGTGCTTCTCAATTTTCAAATTCATGTTCAGATATCAAGGTTTTTTGTGTTGTTTGCTGAGGTAAAGAACTCAAGGGTTTTGTGTCCTTGGTGTATTTGGATATTCCACATAATTTTTCATGAAAATTTATATGCATATATATGCCTAAGTTTTGACATAACACAATCATGAAGTTATGAAAATATGAGTATTAGAGAGTTAATAAACTGAATTATTGATGTTTTGATACTGATAAGTCTTGGTTGTATATTTATTAAAATTCTTATTTTGGTATATTTTATTAGGGATGTTAGGGTGGAACCTATATTTACATAATATAGGCATATATGTTTAAGGCCAAGGTGATGATCAACAGAGTAAGAGCATGATCATTTAATTTAGAACAATTTCATTATCATATTTACTTAATTTTCTATGGATAAATGATTATGGAGTTTAATATTAGCAGTATTTAAATTTATTTCACTATTAGAATTTGTTAATGTTTTAATGCATACTTATATGTTTATTTCAATGTTATCAAGTGAGTCAAGCCCCCCCCCCCAACTTGCTACAAATTTTATCGGTCCACTACATGTTTAATTTGATCTATTAGACTTTATTCTAAGTCAAATAGTTAATTAATTTACTTTTAAAAGTCAATTAGAGTTAACAACTAACTAAAGTTAGTTTTAACATGTTTCCTAACTGTCCTTAGAGGAAATTAATCTATAAATACATCAAAGATACATTACAAGAGGAGAAACATTTATAGGTGAAGAGCTCTCTTTGAATTTTTAAATTTATCCATCCTTATTTTATTTTCTATGAAAACATATCTGAGTTAAAATGACTATTTACAAATAAACCAAACAATACATTATTTGATAGTGATGTAATTCACTTGTTTAATTTAGGTATGTCTATGTTTTCTATTTATTTCATAACTAATTATATGAAGGTTATCAAGATTTAATATCTTTTGATCATTGCATATATGCATCCATATGAGCATAACTCCATGCACTTGACCTAAATAATGATGAATGCATCACATCTTGTGATAATTTTTTATATTTTTATTGTAAATTATTATATTTTTTAAGACTGTTTGTACTTAGATTTTTTGTTTCTCAATAAAATTTCAGTTTAATTGTTTCAAGACTCATAAATTTTCTTTATTTTGAATAATTTTGTTTTATTTAATTTTTATTTTTGTAATAGATAAATTTAAATCTTAATTTATATTAAACAATTTCTATTTATTTCTCTATCTAATTTTTTCTTTCCAATTTTAATTTTAATTTTGTTCTTCGTTTATTTTCAGTTCTTATTTAGTATCTATATTTATTTTCATTCATTATTTGTTTTAGGTTAGTTTGTTTATGACTTTTAATCCCTTTTAATTTTCCATCTTACATTTATTACTTATTAAGTCACTTTCATTTACTTACATTTTGTTATCATATTATCATACTGATGTGACCTATCATCATTCCATTCCATGGAGAGTTAATAACAAAAGGTGGGAGAAATCATGTACTTCAAGTTTATTTCAAGCCATTAGCTCTAAGTCTTACCAAGGCTCTAAAAATTCCATCTTCAAATTTTAGGCTACTATTAATATGGGTAGAGATAGAGATAAACTTGAATCAACTTCCTTCCTAAAGGTCAAAATCATGAAGAAAGTTTGAAGGAAACTACCTAGAGGGGGCCTCACCAAATTTATGTTCAGGGTCACTAATAACAATGCTAACTTATCAAAGGAATTTGTTATGACATGGAACAAGAGGGTTATGGAAGTAAGAGGCATTATAATCTCTATAATAGAGGAGTTGATAGTGAAGTTATAGGGATGCCATATGAACAAATAAAAGCCTTCAAAGATAAATAAAAAAATATCATCTCTTGTAGAGGTCTTTTCACACCAATAAGATCATTAAAATGGATAAAATGGGGTTTACTCACTTGGATCTTCTACGTCATTGGCTTGAATTTTGATTTTATATAATGAAGTATATCACCCTTGAAGGTAAGTATACTCTTAGTTTTTCACATCACTTTTTCTAGCTAAACTAGTTTTAAGGATTCAAAATTAGACTTATTACCTTTTAAAATCCCTAGAGAGTACTACTCTTCCATACTAGATCAATGATGCCAATACAGTGATACACCAAGGCCTTATTCTCCTACTAGTAAAACATGGCAAGACCTTTTAGGGTTAGGAGGTTCTATTGGAGGGGTCTTCTTTTGAGAAAGACTCCCTCGTGGAAGATCCTACCTTAGGACCTCACCTTCTGAGAACCAATTTTTCCTATGCTAAGCCCAATTACAAAAGATCAATTGGGGATCCTCCCCTAAAAGTCTTTATTTTTAATCTAAACCCCATTTCGTTGGAGGAAGTAAGCTCAATGAAATTAATGGGGAAATGAAATAACCCCCTAGCAGAGGCTATTAAAACCAACAAGGATCAATTAGAGAAGTTTAATAACAAAATTCATGAGGCAAGGATGTGTTTAGAAAGTTTAATCTAGGATTGGAATTTCCATGAATAAAGAGGTCTCCAAAATGATCTAGTCTTTCTCTCATCTAGTAAAGGCTGAATGGACTCCCTTAAAGCAACTTATCATGGAGGTGGGGATTTATTCAACTAAGCTCCCCAAAACGTTGCCCACTAAGAATACCCCTATGAAGTAACAATTATGGAAGAGACATAGAATGATCCTACCTAAGGAAGATGAGGAAGACTTTGGAATTATAACTGGGTCCAAAATCCCAAAAAATAAACAGGTCACATAGGATAAGGTGGCATAGGTTACGAAGGTACCTCTAGAAGGATTACCCCTCTTGGAATAGATTTATCATTCACTTTCCTTTTGTTTTTATCCTATGAATAGTTAGTTTCTAGTTATGTATTTTAATTTTTTCTCTCATGTCATGGGGCTTTCTCCTTTTTACTACACTTTCATATAATTTAGTTCCTAGTCCTTGTAAAACTAGGATTTTTACCATATCAAATAAAAAATCATACTTACATAATATTAATATTTTCTAAATTGATTAATTTTTTGCCCTTAATTTAGTTTATTTATTAGTATTAGTTTGAGGTTATATTATTTTAAGTTAATATTATTATTTTATTATCTTTTTATAGATTAATTCATTTATTTAGTATAATTATAATTTAAACTTATTGAATATATTGATAAATCTTTGATTTGTTAGTGTTGAGATAGTTGTAGTTATTCTAGTTTAGTTTTTAGGTTGGAGTTAATTAGTCTTAGTTTGATCTTAGATTAATATGTTAGTTTTTATTTACATTTCTCCTTATCATTTTCACTTCCATTTGTTTTATTTATGTTTTGGTTGGTTTTGCTCATTTTATTTTGATTTATTTTGAGCTTAAATGATAGTAAGTGACTAAATATAGTTTGCTCAAATATAATCATAAAGGATTAAATATATTTCCTTCAAGTGACTACCTTTTCTATAGGATTTTATATATTGGATATTTTAGATTATATATTTTTAATATGATTACTTTTTTATATTTAAATACATTTAATTTTTGAATTATAATTATGCATTGTTCAATATTTGACTTGTTTATTATCTCCCATAACTTTTATAAAACCCATTCTACACATCTTTAGAATAAATTATCATTATTTAGACCATTAAAATTAAAATATTATGATTTCATATTAACATTGATGATAGGTGAAAGGGTTGATTTTTTGGCATGACATTTTTCACCATCAACTCATTCTAAGTAGACAATGGTGTAGTGCAATATAGTTTGTTGATCTTGGACTTATCTGAGTTGATTATCATAGACCATAAATAGGAAAAGATATTAAAATTATGAATTTATAAATGAAAAAAAAATCAAAATCAAAAGATGAATTTGTACAAGAGCACAATAGGAAAATAGTAATTTAGTGCACCTGGTTCCTTTGATCGCAAACTTGTATGGGATGATTCTACATCTAAACTAATCATTTCACCTATTATATTGTATTTGAAACCCTTATTAAATTATAATATATTAACCTGAAAAAATATTAGGGAGTGAAATGGAATGATCTAACCTCAATTAACCCTTGATGATTGATCACTGCCTATGTATCCAGTACTCTAAGGAGGGAAATCAAGCCCACATAGTTCTCCCATCTAAATTGAATGTGAATTGTTTATCCTTTGAATATGTGTATCCATATATAATATGGATTTCATAATTTAAAATGATAGCTCTTGACTTGGTTTAGAGGGATCTTGACTTAGATTATGACTGCTCCTTATGAATAATGCATAAATTAGGCATAATAGAGAAAATTTAATCAATGTAAACAAGTGTAAATGCTTATACCAAGTTAATATAAATTGGTCCTAATGAATGAATATTGATGTGTATTTATAAGTGAACATTTTGACAATTTCCTTTATTTAACCTTATAAAATGTGCATGAAGACTTAAAAGGATAATTTCAAATTTATAAACTTGTCATTATTTGGCATGGGACATGAATGTTCTAAGTGGATAGCAACCCATTATGTCTCTACCTAATGGAGGTATACTTATCTAGAAAGGCCAAGGACATGAGTTTAGAGCTAGAGATAGTATAAAGTTGATTTTAGATAGATTTAACATTTGACATTGAAAAATTATTTGTAATGGTAACAACAAACAAACGGTCAAACATACATATAAAATAATAGTTTAGAGAAATGGTGAATAATATTAATGTATTTTATGAAAGTAATGTGGTTTCGAATGTGACAATAATTAACATTATAAGGTACATGTGACCTAATTTATGTGTCTACAATGTTCACATGGCATAAGCTAAGACCATCATGGTCAACCCTAAAAATCCAATTAAGAATGTTCAATAACCCCTTTATGGCTTAAACCAACCATAACATATACAAATGGGGAACCATGGTATAAGACTAATATAATACCTACACAAAGGGTACATTTCCCTTGATATAAATGGCCTATGTGAAAATTTACCCTACAAACCACTCATTTTAAAATCTTTTTCAAAGGATCTAGATAACCCATAAAATTATGAAACAAGATATATAAATTCATAAAATAAACTTTAATTTGAATTTATAATTATAAATTTATGTATTAAATATTGTGTGCATCAATCACTAAAATTACACATATTTTGTAAAGGATTTAGATGCCATTTAGGATATCTCACTTTAATTTTTGGATGAAATTAAATTTTGGCACCTAAAATGATTCTGTGAAATGTCATGGAATCATGGTGAAGTCCATTACACATTAAAATTATTTTTTGAGTATTTCGGTGAGTTAAATGTTTAAAATAAATGTAAATAAAACTAACCCTTTAGGGGATAATGGTTGAAAGTTAATTCAAGAATTTAAAACAAAATTTGAAACTCTTTTTATACTAATGTATTATAATAACAAGATATAATTTAATAATAATGATTGAAACTTCAATTAATCCATATAAATAATAATGTATTTAAATTAAAATTTATCTTTATTTCAACACGGGTACAAGAAGCTATATCATTAAGGTTTGAAAAATCAAATAAATTAAATTTATTTTTATCTTTATCAACACATACAAAATAAAATTATTGCATTTACATGGTTTGCAATATCCAACCAAAAATTACATAAAATTTAATAAGAATAAGTTGAAATCTAGTCTACAACTCCATGCTCCAAGTAATATGCAAGGCCAAGCCAAGTATGGGCTAGCCTCCCAACATTTAATACAATCATTATGAAACTTCCATATGGATCCCCTAATAAATTACTCTCATCTATAATAATATTTCATACCAACAAGTTTGATTTCAAGTAAAGCATGGTTAATTGATAGTATAAATCATTTCTAGTTTGATCAAATTATCAACCTTCCCTAAAAGTTAAGGATTTCAATTACTATATAATATAAAATAACATGAATCCATATCAATAAACACACAAATTAAAATAGTTTTAAATAAAAGGAAGAAAAAAGATATCTCAATATCTGACAATACTTAAAATTACCCATGTGGACAATAATTTCCACTCTCTATATAACTAGTTTAGAGAAAGAGGATTCTAGGATGCCTACACTTTCCTAAACCCTTATCCCATTTCCACAGGAGGACTTAGAAAAAAAATGGTTTTCATATTTATTATATCCCATGAAAAATATTTATTGAATAAGACTTTGTATCCTTTTTCCTATGCCCAAACCCTATAAGAGAATGCACACAACATACCCATAAAGACACCCATTTAGGAATTGTTGACCAAATTTGACTTTTAAGTCAAATTAGGGCACCTATATGTAAAACATTGATTTTATATCTCTATATGTAGTGTAATATGAGTTTCATGGGTGTACTATAGGTTAATTGATGTCAATTAATGTTATATTGGCCTTGGTTAATTAGTCTTTTAGTCTATTTATCATTTTTGGGCATTTTAAAGGTCAAAATTGAGCATTTAATGATTTTTACATGTTTATTGGTAAATTTGAAGGTTTTAAATCTTATTTAATGTCCCATGTGTCCACTTAAATCTTAACCAAATGATATTAATGAAATATGGGAAATTATACAGAAGAAATGGTAGTTTTCTTGAGTAAAAGAGAGAAAATGGCACTTATATGGCCTCCTTGGGAAGTGTGCCATATGTTATAGGGTCAAGGGATGTAAATTGAGCTCCCTCAGCTAAAATACATGTTTTTAATATATATATTCCATTTCTTTCTCAAAACCATTTTTCTCCATTTTTACCCTTCTTCATACACTGAAGTGACCTTCAATTTTTTGCTCGGTATGGACAATCCATGAGGTTTAAATTAAAAAAATTGTGAAGTATTTATTTAAATTATATAAAATCATTTTAATATAATAATTTTTATAAATGGTGGCTTGTTCTTCATGGACCATTCTCAAGAAGTTGACTATGCAAATCTACTTATAAATTTATGCACCCTACAAGTTTTACTTTGGTTTGAGAGTTTTCATACAAACCAATTATTCATATTTGTTAAATATTAACATGTTTTATTTCAGGTTTTATGTTTTTTTTATGAGAAAATCACTTCAAGTTTGCAGACTAGTCTTTTTGAGTGTAGCAGGTAGTTTTCATTATTTTTGAGAGCTTCATGCTTATTCATGGTTTTAGGATATTTTGATAATACCTATCACATGTTTCCAATGTTATATTTCTTACCTTCATCTTAAAATTTAATATTATGAATAAATCTCCATGATTATAGCATCCATTTACAATTTTCACAGTCTGACAATAATTGATGAGCAGGTACAGGTGATCTCATGGATGATTTCAGGTTAAGAGGGAGGTATTTTTTATTTTTTCATATATATTATAGTTTTAAATTATATTTTAGGTGTTATTATAGGCTCTAAAATAATTTTAAATCTTGAAACCATGTCTACCTCCTAATTCCATAATTGATGTATGTATACTAGAAGAGTCACCTACAAGTGACATGAGCAGAGAACTTAAAAGTCTATGTGTGGTTTTTAAAAAATGAATTAAATCAATTTTAAAGTCTTGCAAGGTTTAAGGAAGATTAAAACACATGTATTAAGTAATATATTAATTTTACAAGATGAAATCCATCTCCAATGGCAAATGATTGGGTTGTGAGACCAATCCCTAAAAAAGGAAAATAGAAGCCCATGATCATTATGTGAATAACATTAGACATGGCCACACAAAGTATTCATACATCCTAATGTATTTTTTTTAATAATATATCATGTTATATATCCTAAAATTTTTTAATTTAAAATATCAATGGAAGACACTATTTAAGAGGACTAAGTGTGCCCTTAAAAACATTGAATTCAGTCATTATTATCTGCAAGACTGAGGATAAAGGAAACCCTTTCCATCCAAAGTTGTAAAATGGAATTATAACCATTTTAAAATGATTAAAATTGGTTGAATTAGTGTTTTTAAACTCAAATTATCATAATAAAATAATGGTACTTGGTGTTCTGACTTCCCAAGCATACCCTAAGTTCGTACATATAGGAAATAGACATCTACAATTGTAAGTAAGCATACAATGAATAAGGCTTAATGTATAAGTGGTTCTTAGGAAATATAATGTAAAAAAAAATTCATAATAAGACAATAAATTAACCTCATTTGTTATTTAAGGCCTTTTGACATCATAAACAAGCTTAAGCAAAGCAAATGTAACCTATAGGCAAGGTAAAAAGGTAGAGTGTTTCAGTCATGAATACAAAGTGCATATGAAGAGATAAGGAAGGTTAAGCCAAGGAATTATACTTATTAAAAACTTATAAATATTAATTTTGACCTTGAAATATATAATTAATGTGAAACAAACTTTTTTAGGCCCCTCATGACCTTATGAATACCTACAGTCAACCATTATTGATTGTTATAGGCAATGAGTATGAGGTAGTACTTTCAATGATGATAATGCTACCCAAGGTGAATAAATGGGTCAAAATAATTATAAAAATATTATTTATAATTAAAAAAAGGTTTTAAATAATTTTTCTCAATACTTAAATCATGTATACACCTACAGGTGTGAAGTTTTAAAGCAAAACATAGTCACGGTTATGTCATGCTTAGTCTGGGGTACAAAGAAAGTATGGAGAGTATGTACATGTTTGGAGGGATAAGCATGTTATAATTGAACCATAAGACTTAAAAATTACATAAATATTATATAGATCCTATCTAATTTTTTTCCAGACCTAAAGTATATAAGAGCACCTATAGGTGCCTATTTGAAACAAGCAAACACAGTTACAATCAAGAGTTGAGACATAGTCTTGACTAAGAGAAGAGTATGGGAGGTTAATTGAAGTGTCATAATGTTGGATGATAATTGGATAAAATAAATATAAAAAAATTTAATTATATATAATCCTTTAAATATGGATATATAATAGATAAAGGACATTTTCAAACACTATACCTAGCCTATACTCCAAAAATATTGTGCACGGTCTTTTTGCATAAGTCTATTTTGGAATTCTTAGGAATTTGAGGATAATATCATTTAAAAAAGGGAAAATTTTTTTTTAGAGGTTATATATCACATATATAATATATTTATATGATAAAATAGGGGGATTTCCCTCTGATTTGTCTCAGACAAAGGGCACTCCCCTTAGGTGAAAACCCTGCATTATTAAAAATTAAGGTAGAAAGATGAGACCAAAAGCTTATTGGACACTTAAATAATGTTGGATATTTTTGAAAACATTTATAAAATCATAAATAACCTAGGAATAAAATCTAAAGATCAATAGGGTATCACAGACCCTAAATCATGCAGGCAAACCTACAAGGTACGTTCTAGGCCTAAGGCCAAGTGGGGAGTCAAATTCTTTTTCAAACATGGGTAAAATTTTTAACTAGATTTAAAAAAAATTATGAGGATATAATATATATTAAATATATATTTTAATGTAGGTAATATATCAAAATGGTCATTTTGGGATTAAGCCTTAAAATAGACCTACTAGGTAAAGATTAGGCCTAAGTCTAAATTAAGGATCTTTCACCCTTAAAGCATGAGATGATCTTTTTAACATGTTGAAACATGTTTGTGTGGATAATAAAAATGTGTGAAATCTTTTAGAGATCAGAGATATTGCAAATGGTCCATTTTTAAGCTCAAAAACAACATCAGACTTGCAAGAAACAAGAAAAAGAGCTCGATAGAAGGAATTTGAAAGCTCATATCTTTCATGTTGATATTAATGGTATCATAAGAGGTTTATATAAGTTATATAAGGTCCATATAAACTAATTTGTGGCATTATATTGAAAATTTAACATCTAAATTTTATGAACAAAGCCTAAGAGTAGGAACAAGCCTAAAACCCTACTAAACTCTCAACTAGGACCCAATGGAGAAAGTGAGATTGGAAAAATAATAAAATTTAAAATTTATATCATGAAAAGTATTTTAAATTGTATAAGACTCACTCAAGCTCCATCAAATTCCAAATAATTGTATGAACCTATACAGATGGGGGGAAAAATAAGATTTTTCTCACTATTTTGTGCATTTCATAGGTTGTAGGAAGTTTCAAGAGATTAAAATAATATGGATGGAAGTATTAAGAATTAATATAACTCCCAATATCAATATTATTACTTTAAACATATCATATATTTCCAAACTAGGTGCTTCAACTTAGCTAGTCAAAACTAGCGTATTGGACAAGCTAATGAGAAGTGTGAAAACTCTAAGGTAAAGTGATTTTAAGGTGTACTTGATGCTTATAATTATATTTAGGTCCTTGAAACATTTAATTAATTAAATTTTATTTATTTTCATGAGAAACTAATATATTTTTGTAAGCCATGTGTGTAGGGTATAGGAAAGATGAGTTTTATAGACAACATATGATGATGGTTCACTTTAATAGGTTTATAGAGGACCAAGCATGTAAAAAATGAGTCAATATGATTTTTTGAGATTAAAAAATTACATTAAAATAATTTTACCTGATCATAATTATTTATGGGATGTTTAAATAGGTCCAACTTGTGAAGGCAATTTTCAAAGCCTAAATGAGGAGTTCTTACCACTTTTCATTAAGTTTATGCCTTGAATTGACACTTGTGCTTCCATAAATTGCATGATGAATCCCATATCATATTATCATACAAAATTAAATACTTATCTCATCTTTACAAGTGTCCTTTTGATCCTTAGACTTCTCTTTTCTCCTCTCTCTCTCTCTCTCTCTCAAGTTCTATAAAAAACTAGCCATTTTGGCCATTATATTAGATGTTCCACTTGGGTATGGTGAAAACCTAATAAAATTTATACCTTTTTATAAATAATAAAACTTATTTTTACCTCATATTTGACTTTTCTTAGTGTTTTGATTTTGAATGCTTGATTTTACATAAGTGAAAACTATGGATTCCTTACCATGTTTTGCCATACTTTCATCCTATTTACAGTTAGAAATCTTCTTCTTGCAGGGAATGTGAATTATTTTAGGATATTTAAAGGATTTAGTGAGTTATTATTTTCATTATTTACCTCATATTCCTCTTGTATAGTCCTCTTAACTTAGCACATTCATCCATAACCTCACAATTTAACATTGATGTGAGAAGATGAAGATTGGAGAAGTGTATGTTTAGTTTATCCTCTGATTTAAAGTGTGATATGAATATGGTTGGATTTAATAATGTTATTTTTTGTATAACCTTCCGTATATTATTTTTATTTTAGTTATATTTCTCCCTTTTCACCCCTAAAGTTTAGTTGTAGTTGTGATCAGAAGTGGTACATCAAGGAAGCTAGCCCTATCTAGAGATTCACCTCATTCCTTAGGATACCAAAAATACTATAGGTGATTCCATTATGAAACTTGGATGAGGATATATTTTCATCTCCTCAAAGGGTGAAAATCCAAGTGAAAACAAGAATTTTTATCAATTGGATGTTGTACCCATTCATTCAAAATTTAGTTGTTTCAATTATAACAAAGGGATCATACACAAGGTGTGGGACTTTAGATCCTTAGAATATATATATATATATATATATATATATATATATATATATATATATATATAAGTTAAAATTCCTTTTTAAACTAAATTCACATAATTAGATATCAGTTTCAAGCTAGAAACTATATTTAAAAGAACTATTTACAGTTAAGACTATGCTTTTGTCATAGAAAATGGGTATAAATTCAACTAAAAATTAAAAATAGGTGATATACCAATTATATAGATATATTACACTCTTGCATAACAATAAATATAACCTATACAGAATAAAAAATATTATACATAATCTTCAAATTGAACATATATTACATAAGTTTTTTGTATAAAGGTATGATACCTAAAATAGAACTAGGAAGGGTCATCATCTACCTTGAAAAATTATATAATGGTGAGTTTAAATATATAATTCATGCATTACTATATCAATAAATAGTATAAAACTTAAAAAATATGGTGTTCTTACATATAGGTGAAGATAATTGAACAATAATTCAAGAGAGACTAACTTTCTACAAGAACAAATCAACAATTAATTAAATACACACAAGATGAAAGTACTTGAAGAAGGAAAATTTAGTATTTTATTGATTCCAAGGCATAATAATATCATTACAAGACTAAAAAATATTATATTTTACCATACCCAAGATGATGGATAATGAACAAGTCATTATTAGTCTTGTATGTAAAAAATGGAAATGAGAGAGAGAAAGAGAAAACTATAATACCTCATTAGTGCTGTTTTTACTCCATTAATACAATCTATGAAAGAAAAGAGACATGAAAAATATGATTCTTAATCTCTATCCAACACATTATGCCTCTCCCATGAAGACATTGAATGAAATTTAGCATCATAGTGGGAGAGGGGACCTCATTATTTATTATTTCTATCCTTGATTACATCTGGTGGATGATGGATGTGCTCCTTCAAGGATGTTATATCTTTGGGAAACTCATACCTTAACTTATTTAACTTTCTTATCTCCTAATGAATTTAAGTTAGATCTTGTTGAATGGTTGACTTGGAAATAGACCTCATACACCTGTTTGGTATTATGGATTGACTTACCATGACCACCACTCCATTGAGAGAGTTACACAATTTTAGGATCAATTTTAAAATTATTACATACCTCCATCATGATCTTAATGACTAATTACACCATTTATAGTCCTGAAGGGTTAGTCAATAGACCTATCTAATGTTCCTCTAATGCTTGAAAGATGATGGAATTGAGGGCTTCAGCATTTGGTCATCATGAAAACACCAAAACATAGGTTCAGACCTATTAGTGAGCTTAGAACCTAATCATAACCTCTATCTTTACCATTTAAAATTTTTAACCTGGTGTTAAATCCTACATTTGTGCCATAATATTGTATGATTTTGGTCCTAAACTCAACATACTTACTTTTAGCATTAAACATAAAAAATAAGGACTTTAGAACCACCTTAAAGGATTTTGTATAATAGATAAAGCTTAGGGATCATGTTTCTTCACCAAAAAACCTTTAACCTCATAAATATTTGATTACCTTGGTCTTTGAATTATTATCCTTATGAATACCTAAATCCCTAAATTCATATTTTCATATAACATAAGTTATTGTCTCACTACCATGGAGCTGGTATGAAGGTTTTAGAAGGCATGAAAACTTGATAAACCTTTACACTCATGAAAGTCACTTATAATACATAATAAAATCTATCAAGGTGTTTTGGAACTCAAAGGTATTCTTTCTATGATCAATTAATTTGACTAAAGAGAGGAGGTGACTATAGTGTTAGTTCCAAAAATAATGAAATCAACACACTATCAAGCTAACATCTCTAGGCCTAGATCATGGGGGGAGATTAGTGAATAAATAAATTGAAAACACAACTAAAATGCAAATAAATGACAACTTTCCTTACCTTCCTTTCTTTTTACAAGATATATATTCATTGGCTTGCTTGGATTGTACTCAAAATATATTCATCAATGAGGCTTGGCTATCTCCATCTCCTCTTGGAACCATGGTTGTCTTGATGGCTTGGATTGATTTTGGTATTATAACATTATTTTTTCATTCATGCTCAAATTCCTTCTTAATAACTCTAATCTATCCAATTTCTCATAATGAAGATGTCTAGGCTTGATTTTATAGGCTTTGAAATGACTTATAATGAGTTTTATCCTTGGTTTGATTAGATAACCTAAGTAGGGTGGGTTAAAAGGTATCTAAAATACCATGATTATCATGAATATATATTTTGAGATATTTTTCATTTGGACAACTAACAAAAAGATGATGATTTGATTTTAAGATGCTTTTTAGGATATTTATTTATATTTGAATTTTCCTTTTTAATAATTGATTTATTGATCATGGATTAATTCAATTAGGATTTGCTTTTTAATTAATCTTTGTTAAGATTTTGCACATTTTCCAAGTATTTAATTAATTCAATGTGTGAATTTACATTATTTAATTAATTTATGTGCCAAATTGATTTATTTACATGGTTAGGTATCCAAATTTGAGACTTATATAAATTCTTAGGCTAAATTTTTAATGGTTGGTAAGAATTACTCTAAGTCTAAATCCATTGGTGGCCAATTTTAGATGTCTATAATTTTCCCTTATTAAGGAAGGCATTAAAAGCTATAATCATAGTAACTTATTCTCAAAGAGTAAAAATATTTTGTGTGTTTATGTCTTTAATGGTGATGGATAAACTATAGTTTCCCCCTTGAGGAAGAGGTTGGCAAAAAGATTAAGCAAATGGTCCCTTGAAAGAAAGAAGTGATATGAGGAGACCAAAAAAATGATAACATAATTATGGGATGATAACATAGTTATTTACGCAAAGGTCATTATAATCATTGAAAATTCAAGTGGAATGGTGTTCAATGATTTTCCCATAGGCAGTTATAATTATTGGACCCTAATTATGACAAACATGTTTGATAGCTGATGATTGAAAATATGATGATGAAAATTTGATACAGAGGATAAAGATGAATTGGAATAAATTTATAGTAGGGAGATGCTCATATGAATTAAAAAAGGTTGAAATTATTTCAATATTTAATTACTCTATTTAAGATATGACTGTGATTGGATCAGGATTGAAGGTGGTGTAGGTGCTGAGGAGATGTTGATACTACCATTACTGTGTAGACCTATTGAAGCTAATTTTTGTTCTAGCATGTGATGGTAGGCATCATGAAAGAACATCATGAGGACTTGGAAAAAATATGGATAAGGAATGACTTTTGTGATCCAATACTCAAGGGAAAATAATGCACCAATGATAAAAATCATGATGATAATGTTGATGTATGAATATGGATGGATTCAAGAATAAATGTGCAAAGAATCACCCAATCAATGCACATAGACTGAATCAAGGAAATAATGTTGAAAAAAAAACAAACGTGAAAGTTAACAAACAAACTAAAAGAAAATAAATAAAAAGCTTAAAAATAAAAGTAATAGAAAACATCCTAACAATGGATTTGATCTAGTAAGGTAGATCAAGGATAGCTTACTAGGCTTAGATAGGATAATTTTTTTTGGATTTTAAAATATTTATGAATGTTTTTTGAATTTTGAGAATCTTAACCCAATTAGGAATCATGAGATACTACATATTCTAAGATCACAAAATGATGAGAGCACAAAAAACTTTAAATGATGCTCACAAAATTATGAGAGCATGGCTTAGGTTGCTCATAAAATGGTGAGAGTGTGATAGAAAGGGGGACTGATATGACCTCAATGTGAATCAAACATGACCCATATATTCCTAAAGTGGCCTTAGTTCATAGTAGTTCCGAATTAAAGTGGAGGAATATGACTAGTGTAGTAACCAATTCAAACAAAATAGGCATAGTTTGTATGATGACATTATATGATATAGGAATGGATAGTTGGTATGTCAAGGAACAATAAACAAATTTTCCCCTAGTTTTCCCATATGTGGTTATAACTAAGATACAACGTATTTTCCACTAGTTTTCCCATAGATGGTTATAACTATGATACTAATTTTCCCATAGGTGGTTATAATTAATAACAAGTTTAGTGAAAATTGATTTACCCTGTAAGAAAATATAATCAAGATCACATAAATAAACATGATAAGAAGGGAACAAGAAATGAAGGATGAAACTACTAAAACTTCTATCTTATGGCTCTAAAATATTGCCTCTATCTAGAATGCTTAAAATAATCTTTTAAACTGATCTGATTCTTTATGCTAAAAATGAAAAACCAATGGATGAACCAAGGTCAAATGGGCTAGGATAGGATGTGATCAAAATAAGTTAGATCGATAGAATAGGATGGTAGAATGGATAATTCATAGTCTAATGATATGCTAGCATAATGATAGGATGATAAAGAATAATGTTGAGAAGTTTTACCCCAAGTATTTAGAGTGAATGGCTAGGTATGCAACAATGACAAAAGGAATAGAAAATGAAATTATATAGTACATGTTTATGCTTTTTTGATGATTGGTTATTAGGTTGGATGTGTTTGGCCTGGGTATGGTTTTGGATTATATTATTATTTTTTATCTGGAGATGTAAATCCTAATCAATAAATGATACAAATAAAATAATAACTCATGTTAATTATTATCCCACACCTCATCTGAATAGTTGTTCTATTAAGAACTAGCTATTTTGTCTTTGTTAGTTATTTTTTCCATTATCCAAATTCCTTTGGACTTTGTGTTTCAGAATTATTATTGTGGGATTTTTGGTTATAGAATTATCTTTGTTGAGGACATTATTGTGAGCATTTTGGTTAAAAAATTTCCCCTAATGTAATTATGTCTATGGGACTTTTGTTGTGGCCATTTTACCTAACAAAATTGCCCTTCAACCTTTTTGAGACATGACCTTTGGGACTTTTATCCTGGGCCTTTTCCCTTCAGACATGTTGTCCAAGATTTTTTTCACTTTTATCATTCCTTTCATAAATTTTGTCCCAATACCTTCCCCCATTGAAATATACCCTATGAAGTAGACCCTTCAAGTATTTTCACCATAAAGTAGACTATTCAGACCTTTTGCGCATGCTCTTCAAAGCTTATCCTTCAAAACTTTTTCCCCAAACATATTGTCTAATGAAAATGCAATTCCTTTGAAAATTTTATCTGAGACATTTTTATAGATAGAATTACCTTTTCCCTCTAATACTTACCCTTTGGGACTTTTATCCTAGGCCTTTTCCCTCTAGACTTATCCTTTGGGACTTTTGACCTAGAAACATTTCCCTTCAAGTGATCCTTTAGGATAATTACCTCAAACATTTTTTATCATAGAATTAGGTCTTTGGGATAAATTTTATATAAATTTTATTTGAAATAATTCCCCCAACAAAATTCATATCCCACATAAAAATGCTACAACATTTCCCCTATAATAATCACCGTGAAACAAATACAATACTACCAAGTGGTACCCATACTTAGACTATTTTTCAATCTTAATTTAATATTTTATCCAAGGTCTTAATAATTTTTATTCTAGGCCATCGAGATTAAATGTAGGGTATATTTAATATATTCTAATCCTAGTTTCCAATCATATTTTATTCACACAACTAAGACCTTAAGCTATAATATTCATGTAGGGTCCTTTATGTTAACTTATGTCCTTAATTTTATGCCTGAAGATCCAATGAACCTATTAATGTGGGACTATTTGATCCCAAAAAATGAGAGTAATGGTTTATATTTTAAAGGACCTTCTAGATCTATGAGGGTGACAAGTGTCACCATTATGGGAGCCTAGTACAAATATCCAACAACAAGAGCAAACATTGAAATGTCAAAGGTTCTCTAGAGCACTATGAGTATGAAAAGTGTCACCATCATAAGATCCCAATACATAAAGATCAAATGATGCAAGTTTTATTAGTCAAAATACCCAAATAGTTTCCAAGTGATACACATATGAGCAGTTTCCATGTGGTATAACATGAGGTATTCTAGATAAAGGCTCATCGAGCATTTCTAGAAAGATTAGAATGAATGATGACAAGGTTGAGATAGTCAAGGGTATATTGATACCAAAGGTTAGGTTGGGTTTCCTCCACATTAAATATTGTGGGAGAGTCTACTTTGACATAAGAGTGTTAGGTAAGTCAATGGATAATGATAGATAACTTAGAGTCAAAGGGTGCAAATGGGATCTAAGAAGTGAGGGAAGCCATCATATCAGTAAAAATGTTTATAGATCATGGAGTGGTTTGGATATAATAGTTTTCAAATGATGATAAGAGTACATAAGATAATTGTTTATACTATTGTAAAACATCATTCTTGCACTGATAAGGTCCATTGATTTGATTGACCACAAATTAAGAGTCACCAAAGATGTTGATCATTTTGACTCCCAAGGCTAATGCAGTCTAGAGTCCTATCACTAGGGATTCATACTCAACCATGTTATTGGTACATTAAAAATATATATTTAAGGATAAATAAAAATATTCCCCATGAAGGAGAATAAGGATGATCCTAAATCCCCCACCATGGTGACACTTTGATCCATTGAATAACATGGTCACTTGATAGGTGAAGTCTGGCTAAGAGAGGGTCATGGTGAACTCATCAAGAAACTCAAGAGAAGGAGGTTTATCATATGATAAGTTCACTTTGGCCAATTGGTTGACAATTACCTACCCTTTAATTTACTTCTACTAAAGTAACTCAAGGTCAAACTCAGCCAAAAGTATGGGCCACTTGGACATAGGTTGGTTTTTGTATAGATTTGAGTGCACATACTTTAGTGGGTCGATATTGGTTATGACATAGGTGTTATGGTTGATAAGGTAGTAGAAAATTTTGGTGGCCATGAAGACCAAAGATAGTAAAATTTTCTTGTTATGGGTGTACTGAGTCCTATACTCTACAATCATGTAACTAATTTAGTAGATAGATTGCTCTTTATGTTGTTCATCTTGATGAGCAGGAATTGTCCTTAAGGAGTGGTTAGTGGTGGAGATATAAATTTAAAAGTTTGATCTTACTTAGGAGGAATGAGGATAGGTGGAGACAAAAGGTACTCTTTAAGTGAATCAAAGGCCTTTTGATAGTCATTATTCCACTTCACTGATACATCCTTCTTTAAAAGGTGATGGAAGGGTTGGCATCGGTTTGAGAGATAGGAGATAAAGAAATGAATGGATTGGAGCATCCCTTGTAACATAATTTTTTTATTTAGGTGGGTAAGAGGATGAATGTTGAGGATTTCTTTGATTTTGGTTGGATCAACTTTGATTCCCTAAAGGGAGATGATAAAGCTAAGGAGCTTTCTTGACAAGACCCCATAAATACACTTCTTGGGGTTAACGTAGACATGGTAATCGATTATTCACTCAAAGATAACATTAATAATGAACAAATGGTCTTTATGACATTTGGATTTTCCCATAATGTCATCAACATAGTCTTAGACAATTTTGTGAATAAGGTCATGGAAGATGTAGGTCATAGTGTCTTGGTAGATCACACCAATGTTAATTAGTCCAAAGGGCATGACCCTATACTAGAAATTTCCCCATGGGTGATGAAGGTAGTTTTGTGTTGATATTTAATGGAAATTAGGAACTAATTATAGAATAAGCATCCATCCATAAGAGATAACATCTCATGGCCAACTATAAGATCAACTAGCTAGTCACTGCTTGGTAGAGGAAAGTCATCTTTTAGGTAAGAAAGGTTAAGGTCATGAAAGTCCTCACAAATGTGAAGTCCCCTTGTGGATTTTGTGATATGTACAATATTTGAGACCCATTTGGTATAGTCAATGGGTTTAATCAAATTGATGGATAAGATATGTTGAAGCTCTTCTTTGATGAGGAGGGTTATGCGAGGGTGTATTTTCCAAAGTTATTGTCTAACGAGACTGGAGTCATGGATGGAGATAATTTTGTGGGTAGTTATTTGGGGGTTTATTCTTGTAATGTCACTATAAGACAAATAAAATGATATGTTGGTGTCTTATAATAAGGAGGGAAAGTCCTGAAGCTCTTTAGAATTTCATGATAGGCCAATTTTGACAACACACATGTTATCAAGAGTGCCCAAGTTGATATCCATGGTGGATTCATTTAATATGGTTAAAGTCTTTTTAGGAAGATATATGTGGATAAATGAATCTTTTGTACCAAGATAGGTGAGAATGCAATCATCATCTAGACATCAAACAATATTAATGATAAGAGAGTTATCCCTTATCATCTCAGGGTGGGTTAGAGGAATGGTTATGGTCACCCCATCCATTTGATAAGTTAGGGGTCTGATATTGATCATGTTGATGAAAAAATGTTATGGGGATGATATTATAATGCTTAGTTGTCAATGGTAGAGTGGATAGTAAGGATGGGAGTTCCTCATCAATGACAGTAATGGGAGGTAGGTTGGTTTGTTATTTAGGTCACATGAAACTAAGGTCATGTTTTTTTTGAGGTTTTGGAGTTTTGATTAGAAATAACTCATTCATCCTATGTTCATATTAACCTAGACCGAATCCCTTCGAAGCACACCTATAAAGGTATGTCTAGGAAAATTTTGGTTTATCTAGATAGGAGAAACTAGAGGTGACTATTGAGGTGGAAAAGAGGTGGCATAAGTGTCAAGGGGTTTGTCAAGTCCCCCATAGATGAAATTGGTTTGATAAGTTGAGGGTCCAAAAAGAATAATGGTTATGATATTAGGTTTATAACTATGTTGGTGGTCAATTTTTCCATACTCTTGTGGAGTAGGGAAAGCATCAAATGTTAGAAAGTGATACTCCCCCAATGAAAGACACTATAAAGTTGATTCCAAATGGTGCATTGTGGGGATTTGGGTGGAAGGAATGAATGAACTAGTGGAGGCATTAGTGGTAAATGAATATGGAACTTCATATTTTATGAATGAGAGTTTTTTGGATGGGTGAAGGAGAATGTCATTAAGTCAGTACATCATGTTACATGATGTAAAGGGATTGGGTCAGTTTGTATGGTAATAACTTGACCTTTATGTTCAAGTTTGATGCATTATTAAAAGGTGGATGACACACAACCCATGTAATGAATCCAAGGGAGTCCCAAAAAAAACATTTTACTAGAAATCTCCTTCTACTACATAGAATAGCTCGTTAAGCATGTGGGGTCCTATGTGAATATGAAGGACAACAATTCTTAAAGTTATTTCCATGGTATCATTAAATGATCAGAGGATCATGGAGGTTTTTTTCATAATGTTCTCAGGTAATTTGAGTTGGTTTTATGTGTCCGAGGATATAATATTTAGACTACCTCCCCCATCAATCATAACTTGCTTGATGCAGTATTGGTTGATGTACATGGTAATGAAGAGGGGAGGATTTTGGTCATTTGGATGGATGGAGGGTATTTCTTAATCCTTGAAGATAATAAGGTTGGAAATATGGAGAGATTTGACAAAGGATGCTAGAGGTTGTCGGTCTTTTTATTAGACCTTTATGGATTGTAAATACTCTATCCTTGCTTGGCGATGATGGGGTGAGTTATTTATCAATTCATATAAACTCATCTTCATTGAAATTTAGTAAATTTGTTTGATAAATACTCATTGGATTTATTTAGATATATTGGAGTGAGAGGGTCCTAAAATGGACACTTTGGGCATGGTTGAAGGTAAAGGTGTTTGGCATTATCCAGGTGGTTAGGTGGTGAAAGAGAGATATGTCTATGGAATGGAAACCTTTGTCTTTCCCTTGTCCTTTGGTTGAGCATATGATCATGTGACCACATTGATGGTATGGATTGGGGGAGTTAGGTTAAATGATTTCTTTATTTCCTCTTCATTTTTAAGTGAAAGTGAAGGATTATGTAGGTGTTGGTTGGTGGTTATTGATTCTTAGATCGATGCCAGGATCATAAGAGGTTCATATAATAATAATTCATTTTCATGATACAACTGATATACTATCATTTGGAGAGATTTTTAGTTCTCTGTGTCATGCCTAGGTGTTTTATGGTATGAACATACTAATTTTTCATTGTACCAAGATGGTTTAGGACTATGTGGGTCAAATGCTCTAATAGGTGGCAAGGATAAGTAAGATTATTGTAGTAGCATGTGTAGGATGTTTGATTAAGACTTAAGAAATGGTGTAAAAGGTATACGGTTCTTGGTTTTAGGAGTTAAGGTGGATGTATTTTTAGGAGGGGGCTTGGTGGTAGAGGTTTTGGGTAAATGAGCATTCTTGTTGGATGGTTTTAGCTTTGGTAAATAGGTTGATATCTTGATATTATAAAGTTTTGGGGTGGCCATTTGAGAGGTAGGTGGTTTGTTTGTAGATGGTTGGGAGATAAGAGGTATATTCATGGGTGGTTTAGTTAAAATAGGTGTGGATGAAATTAGGAGTGATGGCATAACCAAAGGTGGTGGTTAGGTTTTTTTTGGGATGGTTGGTTTCCAAATTAAGGTAGAGCGATGAGGCCCAAAAATAAAGGGAAAAGTGGAGAGGGGAGGTAGAGTTTTGGTTTTTAGGATTCTAGGTGGTTTTACCTTATTTTTTGGCTTAGATTGGGGTTTGTTTGATAGGTTTAGTGGGATTAAATCCAACATTAATGATGGGTTAGTAATGTTTTGAGTAGGAAATATGCCGAGGTTATTGATGGGTTTGGTTAGGATAGTAGAAGTTGATTTAGTGACTTTAGGTGAGTTTGGTTCTAATGGTGCTACTTTAGTTGGATGGGTAAAGGTGCTTAATTGTTAGGTTGTGGTGATATTGGGTTTGATATTGGAAAAGGTAAGTTATTTTGATAATGAAGGATCCTTCTTTATTTTATATAAGAGCCCAAGATATTTCCAAAAGGTGCCCTGATCTCGGTTAGGGTCAAATATGAATTCTAAGTTTTTAACCAATCTAGAGAAATGTTTATAGATGGGTTTGAATCCCCTGATAGTGAATTCAAAGGATAGACCTAGGGGTTAAAGGGGAGGAATTATTACCTATTACTTTTCCTAATTAAAAGGTTTTAATATCTAGGAAGGTAAATCCTCATTGGGAGTTGTAGGCAAAGTAGTTTTTTCCTTAGGAGTGATTTCTAAAGGAAGGGTGGATTGTTATATGATTAAGAAAAATGATAAATTAGGAATGGTTTCCTCCTCTTATGTGTGTGTCAAAGGAGAGGTTGGTGACTCCAATACCTCAATAAATGGACTAGGGGAAGAGGTGATTTGGTTGATGATATTCTTAGAAATTAGTTTACCAAGAACCATATTGACATTATGGGCCTCATGAACATGAGAGGATTATGATTTTTTTTCACTATGGGTGGAAGGATCACAGTTGGGAAATGGTTATATGAATATTTCAAGTGATTGGTTAAGGGGTATATTAGGGTTATACAATAGAAGTTCCCCCTTATCGATGACAGTTTGGACAATCTTGTTTAAGGTATTACACATACTAATGTCATGTCTAATGACTTGGTGGAAGGCACACAATTCATTCTCCTTGTACCAACTAGGTATAGGATGAGAATAATTGAATTTTTGTAGAGGTTTTATTAGGTTGAGTTGTATGATATTGGATTTTAATAATTTATCCAAAATTAAAGAATTTGATTCCCTAGGCAGAGTAAATTGCTTCTAGGTGTTGTAGTTTGGGTTCTTAGTGTTTTGATTGGAGGAGCTAGGTTTGTTAACAATGGGTGAAGGGGTGGTCTTATGAACAACCAAATTTGTTGTTCCCTTAGTTTTGGAGTTAGTTTTGGTTTGACTATTTGGTTTGGAGGAGGGGGCCTCATTTGATTTTAAGGTGGAATTATTATTTCTCAATTTTAACTTCCCCTCATTGATGGCTCTATTTTCTATTTTTCATGCCATGTTAAAGGCCTCATCAAAGGTCTTGAAGCTCTAAACCTAAAAATTAGAGGAAATGTGTTTAGTAAAAGCTTGAGAAAAGAGTTCAATCAGTTTGATTTTGGGTAGAGAGGATAGTTGTTTAATTATACTTATCCAATGGGCTATGAAGTTAGAAATGGATTCATCATCAAATTGCCTAATGGATTGGAGATCAGTGATGAAGAATTTATTAGAGATGTTTATCAAAATATGATCTAAGACAATTTAAACTATTTGGGTAAAATAAAAGAGGGAGTGATTTGTAGTAACACTATACCAATCTAGTACTAGAATTGATATAGACATGGGGAAGGTACGAAGAAGCAGAGCATCATCATGGGCAATCATATAACATGAATGCCTAATTTCTCTCAGGTAATATTGAGGGTCTTCCTTATTCTAAACCTTTGAGAAATTTAGAATTTCCAATTGAGGAGGATATGGTCAAATGGGGATGGATAGGTGAATTGGTTCATTACAAATTTGGTTATATGACAAAATATTATGAGCTTTAGAAATTAATAACTCCAAAGTATTCATATTGTCCATTAATATTTTGACAAGGTTAGTTTGGGGTTGTGCACCCTCATAGTTATAAGGTATGTTGTGTTGGGCTTAGGTAGGTATAACATATGTATAGTTTTTGGGTCATTGAGAGGTTGACACATGTTGGTATGTAGATATGGGTAGTTAGGATGATGTCACATATGATTATGTGGAGATAGTTGGTTGGATGGAAGGTAGAGGTACATACCCTTGTGGGTTAGGTACATAGCTTAGGTTTAGTGCAATGGGTACCTATTGAGAGATTAACATAGGCTAGGTAGGAGGTATGGTTGGGTTAGTAGATAGAGGGTAGGTGGTGAATTTGGTGCTAATGGGTGGAATGGTAAAAGGTATGGGGACTGCCAAGCTATGGAATGGAGTGGAGGTAGGTAGGTTAGAAATGAGAGGAATGGTGGTGACATTATTAGAGGGTAATCCTATGTTAAGGGAAGTATTGGTTCCTAAAGGTTAGGTTGTTCTTATACTGGGAGGATTGTTAGTTGGGTAAGGTGTTCAGGTGTTGTTTGGTTGTATGGGTTAATTTTGGATGGTGGTATTGGTAGGGTTATTAATAGAGGATGATGCTTGGGTGACTAAAGGTTGGGTGGAGATGGTGGAAAAATAAGTGTCACCCATAAGGTGGGATGGCATGCTATAGGTTTGTTCAATAGGTGGAACCAAAGTAGGGGTATAGTGGGATATGGTGTTAAAGGTAATGATAGAAGGATATGGGGTTATTGTCTAGAAAGGTGGAAAAAATTGCATCACCTTGGGAAACTATCTAAGGGATGGTAGGACTCTCAAAAGGATGAGGATAATTCCCTATATCTAAGATATACTCTATAGATGAGGGAAAAAAGGAAGATGGTTGATTAGGAAGTGGTTCCTAGTTTTCTTGGTTTTTTAGTTGTTGCTTAGTTAAGACCATGTAGATAAGGAAAGGAGTAAGATACAAGCAATCTCACAAATCAAACAATGAGAAGACAAGAAAAAATCATGGAAATAAAACACACACTAAATCACATTAAATCCTAAGGTTATTTTTAGTCTCTCTTGTGGCATATGCCTTAAGCTTTAAGAATTGTGTGACTCAACTTGGCTTGTAGAGAGGGTACTAGAAAAGAACTCTATGGTTGGTTTCAGGTTGTGTTTAATATCTCAAAAGTATTGTTGTTAATCAGACTCATACCCTTGTGAAGGTAGTTTCAAGCCTTCATATTCTATTGAAACATGAAAAAAATCTTAGGGCTATGGGTAGCCTAAATAGTGGATTGAATCTCTAGATTCTAAGGGCTAGCTCCCTTTGGTGTATCAATTAGGATTTCTAATTTATGATAAAAATTGATGGGAAAAAGGAATAAGGAAAAGGAAATAAATCAAATTTAAAGGAAATATTATTTATTGATGGTGATACACATATATTTTGGTTCATCCACTCAATTTGAGGTTCTAAAACACTAATTAGACAAGAAAAGACTGAACATTCAACTCCAATTGACTCCTATACATCAGCATTTCATGAAAAGGTTTATTTGGTGATCAAATCTTGAGTGAAATGATGGAATAGGCATAATTCAAGGTACTAACTAGCCACTTTCATCTGCTATAACTTTAGCCAAAACACATCAAACACAGAACATGATCAACTAGTAACTAGGTAAGAATTAAGACTTAACAAGGAAGAAAATTATATCACATATGCAAATCACTAAACTTAATACACTATAACATAATCCTATAATTTTAAATCAATCCTTATATTTATCTAAAAAGGTTACAAAACTTGATCTTGGTAGAGTCTGGTCTTATCAAGAGAGGGATCCTTTAAAAATGGCTGAAAAACTACCTTATATAGTAAAAATCATACAAAATCCAAGAGATTGATGTTGAAAATAGGAGAGGAGATCAATTCCCACATCAGACAAGTCCAAATTATGTTATCAAAAGATAACATAGCTTTTAAATAATATCCTTTTATCTTATGTCTTAGATGAAAAAGCTCTTTAGCATTGGAAAAGGATGGTAGGCCCATCTTGGACTAATCTAATACATGCATGGAAAGCTATGCCAAATCTTGAAAGATTAAATCCACTTGATATGTTTGGAAGTTGATTTGGAATAAAATAAAATCTTTTTTTTATGAAAAACAAGGAAAATGCATGATAAGCCTTCTCTAGTCAACTCCAAGTAACTTCATCATGCATGAGATGATGTTACACCAATCCTTAGATGAAGAACTCTAGTTTGAAAAAGTTATAAGTGTTGAAATCCTTTAATTAACAAGATAAATGAGAATATATTTGACAATTTGACCAAAGGTCAACTCAAACTCAAGAGCAATCAACTCCAAATGGCTTTCACTTGCATGAAAAGGGGCTTCAAAAACTAAACCATTTTCATGTTAAGATCAGATATGCAACATTGAAAATCCATGTTAGCTCCTTAAAATTTATTATTATTTTCCTCTCAAGCTCTTCATTTTGTCACTTTTCCCCAAGCATTGGTCTTTATGACATTTCTTTCAGCATATATTCCTTTGGGCTATTTCTTTGCAGCCTTTTGTTTTGGGCTTTTCTCTTTGGCCACTTTCCCAAAAGAATTGTTTTGGCATTTTCTCCTATAGACACTTCATTCGGAATTTTTGTTTATCACTTTCTTGGAGACAATTTATCTAAAGGAATCCATATCATTGGACTTTATGAAAATTACCCTCAACTTTATGAAAATGCCCTTCAAAATTTTTGATGTGGTCATCTGAACTTTTAAAATGGTCCTCAGAACTTTTGAAATGGTCTTCAAAATTTTTGAAATAACCTTTTATAAAAATTGAAATGGTCCTCAAAACTTTTGAAATGACCTTTCGTAAAAATTGAAATGGTCCCCATAACTTTTAAAATGGTCTTCAAAATTTTTGAAGTGACCTTTCAAAAAAATTGAAATGGTCCTTAGAGATTTTGAAATGACCTTTTAGAAAAATTGAAATGATCCTTGGAACTTTTGAAATGGTCTTCAAAATTTTTGAAATGAACTTTCAAAAAAATTTAAATGGTCCTCACAAATTTTGAAATGACCTTTCAAAAAATGGATATGGTCCTCGAAACTTTTGAAATGGTCCTTTCAAACAAATGTTTGGTCCACTTCATCTTTTTTAAAATGCCTTTTCCGAAGGGAAGGAACCCTTTGTACTTTTTGAAATGGACCTTTTCACTGAGAAAATTTCCCTTTAGAAAAGTTTTTTTGAACAAAATGTCTAAAACAAACCCTTCAAAAATATATCCTTTGGACTTGTTTTCTATTCAATTTCCCTAGACAATTTTCCCACAGACTTGATTATTTTGTCTTGTTCTAAAAGTCCTTTAGCTTTGAAAAATGGACTATTGGATTTTGAAAAGTTCTCATTTCCTTAGAATTTAATCCCAAATGAATTATTTTAGAATTTTTTTCCAAAAGACCAATTCCTTTGAGATTTCTAGAAATGGGCCATTCAAAAAAAAAATGTTTGGGGCACTTGCTTTGCCAAAAGACCTTTCAGACATTTTATTTTAGAATTTTTTTCCAAACAAAATTCCTACGAGATATGAACACTTAGTCCCCATAAAGTTCAAAAGAATGAACAAGTAAAGACTTAGTTGAATAAAAGATTTTGAATTCAGCTTTTGTCTATCAGCTTATCCTTGAACAATGTTACTAGATGCTTTCCATTTGTAAAGTTGGGCCTGCTTTAAAACCACCTAATCCATTGATCAACTATTGGGACCCTATTAAACTATTTAAACCAAGCATAAGCTAGTATATGGGACAAAATGGCCAAAATTTATGGTGACTCACAAGGAAGTATGCCTGCTATGCTTGAGAACCAGGCCATATATGACATTTGAACTTACAAAATAATGACAAATCTGATCCATGATTGCAATTACAACCTTTGACTTGAAATAAGACAACTCCATCCTCCAAAAAGAGAAGGGAAACACATAAAGCAAGGAAAGCTAACTAAATAAAGAAAATGTGCAAAAAATCACTTATTTGGGACAAAACATAACTAAACTAATGTTCTTGAACAACACTTGGAGGAAAAAAACAAACAAAGAACTTGGCTCTTTAGTATTAATGTTTTAGATATATTCTGTTGGCTAGGATTGGAAGCTCCTCACCATCCATCTTTACAAAGTGGAAGGCATTATGGGATTTGTAGCTGGAGATTGTGTATGGGAAAATCTAAAGGGAATCAAACTTTGTGTACCTTCCTAGTTTATCTCTATCCTCATCCCACTCGAGGACCAAATCTCCTTCTTTGAAATTTCATGAAGAAGCTCCCTTGTCAAAAGCTCTCTTCACTTATGCTTGATAAATATCTATGACTAACATGGATTGCTTTATTATCTCTTCCAACACTATAAATTTAGCTTACCTGATCTCTATGGGCTCATTCTCCAACAACTCAAGTTGATGCATTAGTTCTAAAGCAGGAAACTCAAGAGAAATGGGTAACCTTGCTTCCTTACCATATACCAGCTTGTATGGAGAGCTAGATATTGATCTTTTGTATGTGATCCTATCAGCCCATAAAGTTGAATTAAACTTAATATGTTATTGACCTATGATTGTATTCAATAGTCCTTATTATGATCTTTAATAGGTTATTATTTGTAGACTTGGCAAGGCCATTACATTGTGGATAATAGTTTGACGAAGTGCTAAGATAAATTCCATGTTGGATAACACATTGGCTGATCCTAGTTCCTACAAAATCCATTGCATTATCAAAAATAATATTTGAAGTAACTCCAAATCTAGTAAGCAAACTTTCATAGAAATCTAGAACATTTGTTTTGTTTGCTTCTTTCAATGCCATTGCTTTTATCCAATGTGTGAAGTAACTCATAACGACTAGAATACATTTATGTATTGAGCTTAAAGGAGGATTTAAGAGACCAATGAATTCCAATCCCCATTTGGATAAAAGTTTGATCTACCATAATTGGTTGAAGACGTAAGGTTACAAGTTTCACTTTTCCGACAAACATAGCACACTATTTGCACTTCCTAACCCATGCATGGAAATCACCAAATATGCTATGCCAATAGTACCCACATCTCAATATATTAAGGGATTTAGTTATTATGGAAAAATGTCATCCACCATGTCCATCATGTAATTATTCAATAAATATCTAAGCTTGGCTTCGTTCTACACATCTTAACAACATGTCATTGATATCATTTTTGAACAAAACACTTCAATAAGCAAGAATGGAATTGATTGCGACTTGAAATATCTTTTTTTTAATCACTTAGATGAGAGAGATAAATACCATCTTGTAGATATCTTACCAAGTCATGAAATCAACTAGAAGGTGAGGTATGACTAACTACAACCTCTTCATTATTTGACACCAAAACAACCTCATTAGTCTCTTACAAGTCTTGAACTAGATGCTCACAAATTACTTTTCCTCTAATCAGATTTATGACCTTAATATCCACATCATACTCCATTACCTTGGTTATCCAAACAACCCTCTTCTCATTTATATCTTTTCTCAAAAGGAATTACTTGATGCTCAGATGAGAAACCACTAGGTGTATCTTATTGTTAGACAACAAGTATCTAAACTTTTTAAGAGACATTATAACTAAAATTACATGTTTTTCAACAAAAGAGTACCTTGTTTCATACTCTTCCAAGCCTTGACTAAATAAGGCTATTGTCTACTCCAAAACCTCATGATTTTGTTGCATAAGAATGCTTGAAATGGTGTCCATGTTAGCATATGTATAAAAAATGAAATCCTTTGTGAAATTTATATTTATAAGTGTAGGATAACTAACTATGGATTTATTAATATCTTCAAAAATATTTACTCCTTATTTGCACCAGCTAAAGATCTTATTCTTATTTAGCATGGCTATAAGTGGCTTAACTAAAATGGAAAAATCTAAAATATATCTCCTTATGAATTTTATTTTCCCAAATAATATTTGCATAGCCTTTTTGTGTTTAGGTAAGGAGAATGAAAGAATGGAGTCTATCCTTTTAGAATCTATGCTTAAACCATACTTTGAAACCACATGGCCAAGGAGCTTACCTTCATGAACTGAGAAGACACACTTTTTTAGATTTAGGGATACCCCAAATTGCCTACACCTTTCAAACACTTTATTGAGATGAACCATGTGATCACTTTCACTCTTTGAAAACACTGTTATATCATCCAAATAAACAAGTACAAACTTATTAATAAGGCCTTTGAATGCCATATCCATGGATATCTATAAATTTTCTCCTGCATTAGATAAATTGAAGGGCATATTTATGTATGCAAATGTCCCCCATTTGGTTGTTAAGGTTGGATTAAATTCATCCTATTCATTGACCAAAATACGATTGTAGACACTATATCCATCCAACAAATAACACCTCCTTGAACCTACAACCATCTATAAAATTTGTTTCATTGATGGCAATGGATAGTGATCTTTAAGTGAAGCCCTATTCAAATTGTCGAAGTTAACACACAATCTAATCTCATCATTATTCTTCCATACCAGAATAAGATTTTCCACCAAAGTTAAGTGCTTGATTGGAAATATAATATCTGAATCTATGATCTTTTGAATCTTATCTCTCATTAAAGGCTCAAGATTAGGATTGATGGGACTTTGTCTTTATCTCACTAGTTTAATTTCAGCCTCTAACTCAATGATGTATTAATCTAAACAAGGATCAAATCCCTTGATATCATTATATTTACATAAAAATACATCATCAAAAATTGTGCATAACACAATTAAATCTTCCTTTTGTGAAGGAGTGCATACCTTACCCAACTTCAAAATCTTACCAACTACAATATCTACATTGACATAGTTCTCTTCTTTTATTGACAAGGATGATTTATCCTTAACTCATAATCACCACTGAAAACGTTCTCAAGTGTGACCTATCCCTTGGGCAACTTATTTTTTTTATTTCACAACTTGGTCACCATACTGCTGCAAATACTTTTATTGGTTTCTTGAAGAAAACTCAGCCTCCTCTTGCAAGAATCTCACAATTTGATTGTCATCTTCAAACACTTACAAATTCTCATGATTATCTATAATAGAAGGACTTACAACCACCTTTATATGTGATTAATTTTTTTTGCTTTTTATATCAGCTAGCATACTAAATTGTGTCCCAATGGTAGCTAGCCTATCTGCATGTTTATTCTCACCTCTTAGTATTACCTAAATGTTAAAAGATTGGAAATATTCAAGTACCATATTCTATGCCTATAATATTTAAGCAAAAAAAATTACATTCATTTGAACCTCTTACTTAGTGAACTATAATTTTACTATCACCAAAAACTTGTAAGGTGTTGACTTTCATCTTTTTAGCCCACTGCAAACCATGAACTAGTGCCTCATACTCTACAAAATTATTTTAACAACTAAACTAAAACTTAATAGAATAGAAATATATATTATTTTTTAGAGAAAAAAACATCATTGTAGCTCTAGTAACATGTTTATTCCTTGATCCATCCAAGTACAATTTCCATAAACCTTCACTAGATTCATCATCCTTAACCATGGCCAAAAGTAGTGCATCATTCTTATGAAGGCAATACACACCAAGTCATTCTTAAATAATATTATAAGGATAATTATAATGTAAATTTGAATCCCACTCATCAAGAAATGAATTAGGAACTCAATCCAAAGGTGATCCATTTTCTACTCCACTAGTTTTTAGTAAATTATTTGAGATGATACAGTTAGTGTTCACAACACTAATACACACCAAGTCATTCTTAAATAATATTATAAGGATAATTATAATGTAAATTTGAATCCCACTCATCAAGAAATAAATTAGGAACTCAATCCAAAGGTGATCCATTTTCTACTCCACTAGTTTTTAGTACATTATTTGAGATGATACAGTTAGTGTTCACAACACTTGGCATTTATGGCTCCATATGGAAACATGAAATATTTTTAATATGAATCATTATCATAGTAATATACATAGTTTTTAACATCAAATAATTACAATTGACTAATAAATATCCCCTAATCTTTGAAGTGATGTTACTTGAAAGGCACATAGCAATGTAAGGAGGCAAGTCTACCACAATAACATCATGTTGAATAGTAACATTGGGAAAAGCATGTAATTTAAATTTTATATATTTGATGATTCATACCATATTTTTTGGTGACTCATACAATTGTAATACCCCCTTAGTATCTTGCTCATAAACAAGGCCAAGCTTGTGTGCAATTTGCTTAGGCATAATGTGATACTAGCTCCATTATCCACCATAAAATTATGAACCAAAGTATCACCTATTATCAAATAAAGGTAGAAAGGAGGATTTTTATTTTATTTTATATAAGTTTTTCCTACCTTTAACATATTATTTACTTGATGTACTTGTTTCTTAGTTTTCTGATCCAAATTTGTTAAGACAACACCTTCTTTCTCAACCAGTTTTAGAGACAATTTGAGAGCTTAAAGCTCTTAGATGAGCATGCATTTTTGTCCTAGGATGGAAAGATAATAAAACATGATAATTTTGATATTGAACTTATTCATTTGATCCACTATATTGAACTAATATTCCCCAACCTTTAGTTGCACTTTCTAAAACACTGGGTACTCATGACTAGAGTTATTCAATGAACTTTGATAACCTCTATATTCTATTTTTTTTAAGTTGTAGGGGTATAAAGTTGTTGTTTTTTACTCTTAAAAACAAAATTAGGAGTACCTTATGCATTTTTCACCTCTTGAGACTCATCAATGGATCTTCTATTAGCTCTAGTTAAGACTACAAATCAACCACTTGTATTATTAATTTCAACACACTGAGTAAAATCGACATGATCATCCACTTGTCAATTTACATTAATAGAATTAGGCTGCCCTTAAAATTATTGAGTCTCTCATTGTGATGCCAAACTTGTATCTTGTTACTTAACTCCTTGAAAAGATAACTCTTCTTGTGTCATTTGTGGCATAGTGATGTTTTGTGATACCAAGGCTTTATTTTGAGCATCATTGAGATTTGAGGACTGCCAACCTGAATCATGCATCAAGTTTTTTTGAGGTGGGGAGGTAAAAATGTCCTTTGAAGTGAAAGGAGTATTAGGATCAAGGGTATCATATGTCTTAGCTGGAGTTATGGCTCCTTGTGTTTGATAAGGTGGTCTATTCTCTTTGAAACCTTGATAAGGAGGACTTTAATAATTGAAGGGCTGATAGGTAGTATAATTTTGTTGTTAATAGGGCCTATTAGCCTAAAATTATTTCCTTTTTAGTTTCACTATTTCATTCCCAAATGATTTTAACAATCCTTTTAACTCTTCTATCTCACTAGTTTGACAAGTAGGGGATGCAATTTGAGCTTGGAGTGATGGAATAAGAGCTAAGGATGGATTTTAAGTAATTTGAGGGGATGGTATAGAATTCAATTCTAGGAATATAGGCATTGGAAGCCTTGGATAAATATTACTAGATTGTATCAAACTATTATATGCACTTATTACAACCTCATAAGTATTTGGTAAGGTAGTACCACCAATTGATTGTATCATCACACTAATGCTAGAGTTAAGGGCTTTCAAATAGTACAATAATGCATACTCATGGGATGACCTAATAAACACAATTACCCTAGTCCATGTCATTTGAAATTTGAGATTAAAATCAGACATGAACTCATGAGGAGATCTTGTTATGGTAGTTAATTGTTTAGCTAAAGAGAGGTGATAAGATTTGTCTTCAAATTGCTTGACTAAGGCTACACCCAGTTCATCCTAGGTAGAAATGGAGTTTAGTGGTAGGTTTATATATTAACGTAATTATTTTCATCTGAAGGAATTATAAATAAATCTAATAGCAACATTATCCTTAACAACATTATGGATTGAATAGAGATTAGCTACATCTTGGATATGCTCAATAGGGGTTTTTTTATTTTAGCCTAAGAAGAAAGACATGCTATTGAGAGGAGACACCAAAATATCATCAAAATAGGATAAATTTAGTGGGATACCTATATTTAATTGAGCAAAAACTAGGTTTATGATATCCATTTAGATAGTGGGTGTTATAGTGACTAGAATAGTAGGATAACCAGGAGACAAATATTGTTTTTGAGGATATGGGTTTATCCTACTAAACCTTCATATTTTATATGATGTAGAAGAAAAATTAATCAATTAAAAATGAATGCCTTTGATAGCTCACCTTGTAGTAACCTTTATCATGAAATAATTGCATGAAGGATGCTATAAACTCTGCAACTAGAAGAATCTTTAGCTTGTGATGAAGATAGATATTCTCATCTACTACAAATGCTTCTACTCAACTCCAAAATTCATCTATGCCAAGGAGTAAGGGTTCACTGCGTATGCCAAAATTTTTTATTAATTAGAATCACACCCTTGTGAAGGTAGTTTTAGGCCTTCATAATCTATTAAAACATGGAAACAATCCTAGGGTGTGGGTGGCCTAATCAGTAGATTGAATCTATAGATTCTAAAGGCTATCTCCCTTTGGTGTATCAATTAGGATATCTACTCTACGCTACAAACTCCTAGGAAAAGGGAAGAGGATAAAGGTAAGAATCAAAATTGAAAGGAAATATTATCTAATGATGGTGATATACCTATATTTGGGTTCATCTACTTAATTTGAGCTTCTAAAACACTGATTAGACAAGAAAAGATTGAACTTTCATCTCTAATTGATTCATATGCATCAATATTTCATGGAAAGGTTTTATCTGGTGATCAAATATTAAAGGAAATGATGGAATTGGCCTGATTCAAGGCACTAACCATCGACTCACATCCCTTATAACTTCAGTGAAAAGACATCAAACATAGAACATGACTTGCATAATCTGATCAACTAGTAACTAGGTAAGAATAATGACTTGATAAGGAATAAAATTCTATCACATATGAAAATCATAGACATATATACACTATACCAACATCTTATAATTTGAAAATAGTCCTTTTATTTATCTGAAAAGGTTACAAAACTTGATATTGATAGAGTCTTGTCTTATCAAGAGAGGGATCCTTTAAAAATAGCTAAAAAGATAACTTATATAGTAAAAAACATACAAAATCCAAGATATTGGAATTGAAAATATGAGAGGAGATCAACTCCCAGATCACACAAGTCCAACTTGAGCTATCAAAAGATAATACAACCTTAAAATAATATCCTTTTGTCTTATCTTGTATGAAAAAAGCTCTTTGCCATTAGAAAATGATGGTGGGCCCATCTTGGGATAATCTAATCCATGCATGGAAAGCTACACAAAATATTCAAAGATAAACTCCACATGATATGTTTGGAAGTTTAGTTGGAACAAAATAAAGTCCTTCTTTGCATGGAAAATAAGGAAAATACATGATAATCCTTGTCTAGTCAACTACAAGTAATTTCATCCTGCATGAGATGATGTTACACCAATCCTTAGATGAATAAATTTTATTTGAACAAATTGGAAGTGTTGAAAACCTTCAATTAACAAGACAAATAAAAATAGATGTGACACTTTAACAAAAGGTCAACTCAAAGTCAAGACTAATCAACTCTAAATGGCCTCCACTGCATGAAAAGGGGCTTCAAAAACTGAAACATGCATGAAATTCCATGTTAGGATTAGATATGTAACATTGAAACTCTAGGGTATCTCCTTGAAATTTCTTAGTCTTTTGCTCCCAAGCTCTTCATTTGGTTACTTTTTCATTGGAATTAGTCTTCGTGACTTTTGTTTTGGCATGTATTCCTTTTGGCTATTTCTTTGTGACCTTTTGTTTTGGGCTTTTCTCTTTGGCCACTTTCCCAAAATAATTGTTTTGATATTTTCTCCCATGGACACTTCATTGACATCCCATGAACAATTTATCCAAAGGAATTCATGTCTTTGTACTTTATGAAAATTCCCCTTGGATTTATGAAAATTCCCTTTAGAATTTTTAAAGTGGTCCTCAAAATTTTTGAAATGGTCTTCATAATTTTTGAAATGACCTTTTGGAAAAATTTAAATTGTCCTCGAAACTTTTGAAATGACCTTTCATAAAAATTAAAATAGTCCTCAGAACTTTTGAAATAGTCTTCAAAATTTTTGAAATGACCTTTTGGAAAAATTGAAATGGTCCTTAGAACTTTTGAAATGACCTTTCAAAAAAATTTAAATGGTCCTCAAAACTTTTGAAATGGTGTTTAGAATTTTTGAAATGACCTTTTATAAAAATTGAAATGGTCCTCAAAAAATTTTAAATGACCTTTCAGAAAAACTGAAATGGTCCTTGAAACTTTTGAAATGGTCCTTTCAAAAAAAAATTTATTTCACTTCATCTTTTTGAAAATACCTTTTCTGAAGTTAATGAACCCTTCATATTTTTTTAAATAGACCCTTTTTACTAAAAAATTACCCTTTGAAAAAAAAAATTTGGACAAAAATTTTGAAACAAACCCTTCAAAAAGATACCCTTCAGATTTTTTATTTGCTTCAATTTCCCTAGATAATTTTCCTATGAACTTGATTCTTTTTGCCTATTTGAAAAGTCCCTTCAAATTTGAAAGATGGACCTTTGGATTTTGAAAATTTTGTACCATTGGATTTTAAAAATATTGGACTATTAGCTTTTGAAAATATTGGAATGTTGGATTTTTAAAAGTGCCCATTTCCTTATAATTTAATCTTGAAGGAATTCCTTCAGAATTTTTTCCTAAGAGACCAATTCCTTCAGGATTTATTAAAATGGAACATTCAAAAAAAATGCTTGAGGCACTTATTTTTCCAAAAGACCTTTTAGACACTTTGTTTTGGACTTTTTGTTTGAACAAAATCCCTGAGAGATATGAACACTCAGTCCCCACAAATTCTAAAAGAATGAACAAGTAAAGACTTAGCTGAATAAAAGATTTTATGATTACCTTTTGGTTTATAGGATTATCCTTGAACACTGCTACTGGATCCTCTCCATTTTCAAATGTGAGCCTACTTCAAAACCACCTGATCCATTTATCAACTATTGAGACCCTGATCAATTGTTTAAACTAGGTAGAAGCTTCTATGTGGGCCAAAATGGCCAAGATGTATATGTATTAGAAATCAATATGTGGCTTGATATTAGGGCCTAAACCCACACTTCAAACACTACAATGATAAGGGTTTTAGGTTCATATCCAAGATATATCAATTTATATATATTATACTCAACTAGAGAGTTGAGTTGGTTCTTCCCTTGGTGATGAAATCCAAGTAGGATGGCCAATAAAGGTGACCTTTAGGTGATGAAATCCCAGTCAGAACTTATGTCAATGTTTTTATGTTTGATTTAATGTAAGTGGTTTGGTTTTTTTTGTGTGACAAGAGTGAATATTTGATTAATTCACTTGATTAATTAAGCTACGTGAGCTAAAATAAGTAAGCAAACATTGGATGTAGTCAATTTTAAACCCAAAATAAAAAAAATTATTTCATTGTATGAGTAGAGAGACAAGAAGAAGAAGCACCTAGATGTGACTATGAACCCAATAGGAAATGCTAAAGTCTTTTAGATAAATTTTACTTATATTCTTTGGAAGGAAAGATAAAAATGACTTGAGAAGGGTATGGTAGAAAAACATGATATGTTGTGTGCACCTTGATCTAGATGGCTGTAGATACTCCTCTTTAGCTTGGGAACAATGACCTATAGATAAGAAAGTAATAAATAAATGGTTGATTAGTTGTATATTAGGGTGGATTGCCTAGAAAGCTAGATCCAAGAAGCACAAATTTCCTTGTAGGTTGACAATCCACAATTATATACAATCAAGTTTTGAAAGTGAAATATAAAGTATTTGCATATATCACAAAAGATACTAAATTGAAATACAAAATGTTCTTGATATATGAATAGGTGAATTTGATTAATTATAGAAATAAATAGATTTATATTAATTCTAAATGAATTAGGTATGGTAAAAAAAAGAGGTTGAGGCTCTATGATTAGGTAGAGAGTTTAAAATTGGGATTTGGTTAAGGTATAATGGGTAAAAATAGCTTGTTATCTATTTTTCACACACTGACCATTGATGGTTAGGGTCACCATCAATGATTAGGGTGACCATCAATGGTTAGGGTGACCATCTATAGTTAGGAAATGATTGGTATTTATGGATAGATTGTAGATGGTTACTATGGTTTCTAGTCTAGTCTAATAAAATTGGTTTGATAAGGTTACAAAATGGGAATTTGGAAAGTGGGTTTGGGATAAGTTGGTTGTAAAATAGAAACAAAGTAACTAATTAGTGAAAATAGATACTTATCTTATTGGTTCTTGATTTGAAAAAGGGTTAAAGGATCTATTGGTGATGATTGGAGTAATGTTGATAAATTGATGATACTTAGTTGGTGGCCAATGGACAACAACACTTTAGATCTCTATCATACTTGTTATTTCATTTGTTCACTCTAATTCTAGATGCAGATGATGATTGATTTATTAATCCTAGATCTATTTCACCTCTTCCTCCTCTCTTTTAATAGGAAGGAAGGAGAGGTCAAATAATAGGTTAACAAAGGGTTCAACATGTAGTTTAATTTTAGCTTTCACATGCATTGGATCACACATGAATTAGACAAGATAAATATAAAAAAGTTGGAGTTGATTGGGATTGACTATTCAGGTAGTGAAATCCTAACTATTGATGGCCAAGCCTAGCCATCGATAGTTAGGGTGATCGTAAGTAGTCAAGGGTCAAAATTTTAAGTTGGTTAAAGCTAGTCAAGGTTAGTTAGGGTAAGTTATTTAGTTTAGCTAATCAGATAACTTGACCTAAGGTTTATGGTTTTAAGGTTGAAAAAGTGTCCCTAGGGGATCTTAAGGTGGTTTAAGGGTTAGTTCGATAGTTAGAACTGTCATGCAACTTTATAGTGTGTACAATGTTTATTTACATGAATAAACTATTGGTTAAAATTATGTCCTAAGTTCTTTATTTTCATAAAGACCTTAATCTAAGTTATATGCTAAAGTCATTTTCATTTATATTTTTGTAAGAGTAGGGAGTCCTAAGGAAACAACAAGTGTCTAGATCCTAGGGAGTTAAGTTGACTTGACGATCATGTGGATGTCTTTGACGTTCATGCAAATGTCAAAATTAAGCTCAAATATGAAAGAAACTAGATTAAATTATGATGGCCATATGTACATCATTGATGATTGTGTGGATGTCATTAATGATAATGTGGACATCAAATTTAAGATCATAAATTTCCTATTTATATTCAAAGGTTAAATGGGCCCAGGTAGATCGATGGCTATCATTGATCCATATAGTTAATTTGATGGTATGATATCGATACAGACTTTTCAAAGGAATTAATATGTGATAAGTTTCAAGTTCACAGGAGCCAATGAGTCAAGGCACCAAGATATACCAACCATGTTAACTTAAACATAGATGATCGATGGTGTGATATCAATGTGTAAGAATTAAAGGTCTTAAAACTAAAAAATTATTTTCACATGGCATCAAAATATTGAATCTAGGATTATGAAGAGCATAGAGGCTTGATGGAGCTATCAAATGGTATGCCTACATTTCACCATGTAGAAGATCAAATGGTGTGAGTCCTTAGTGGAAGTTTCAAGGATATAGACTTAGTGAGAGGCATGGGAAACATGAAATGCATAGTTATTTTTAGTTAGTAATAGTTTCACTAGTTCTAAAGCATTGACACAACTATACTTATCTTTGACAAACAACCAACAGTTCTAGTTTCCACCACCTTGCCCATTCATACCATGTAGACTTAAAAGGATAAGTTTTATGCATGAATAGTTTTGTAAATGGTGCTAATATTTTGATTTTTTTGCATGTAGTTTGATCTAAAATTGTAAAAAAAATTCCTTCATCTTCATACATATTCACATGTTTCATATCTTTTACAAAGGCTATTTTAAATTGATAACTACAATTAGACCCTTATACAATTTTAGACCATAGTTAGAAATCAAGTTATGACTATCAAATGTAACAACCTTCCATGAACTTTGAGGATGAGGTGACCCCTTCCCCAAGTCTATATAAATAATTATAATCCAACTTCGATTTGGGTCAGAGAATTTTGAGTACAAGAGCAACATCAATTTTGATCATTAGTGAATGTGTTTGTATATTTTATTTTCAATTTATACTTAATTAGTTATTACTTTATTTGGTTATGTGTTTCAATAATCCTTAGTATACAATATATATGAATGGATTATCAATTGTCTTGATTGATGTAGTAATTTTTTAGATGGGCAAAATTTGTCAAAATATTAGTGAATTATATTGGTTAAGATAGTCAAGTTGATTGATTCATAATTTTTAATGTGCATGAGTGTTTTCTTTGAGGTAATTTTTTGTGTGTGTGAAAAATTTGCATCAGATACTTCACTAGCCCAAGCCATAATCTCTTGATTGAGGGTGTGTAATAGCTACCCTAAAAGGAGTAACCTTTGTCTGAGGCCTATGAATTTTCTACATCTTTATCTCCTTTGACCTCTTAGCCATGTAATATTGTTTGTGTGTAATCACTACTATCAATAGGCATATGTTTTGAGAGCATTCATCCTTTTAAAAAATAACCAAGGAAGTAGTTCTTAAAAATCATAGATCCTTCTTTTCTACCTTACCATTCCCTCCTTTACTCGAGTTTATTTTGAGACCTAGCCACTCTAGATTGGCAATCATCTACCCATCCAACTCACATAGAGATTCACTAAAATATTAGGAACCACATCTCCATCCAAAAAACCTTATCAATAAATTGAATGCCCTACCCACTATTCCATTAATGGGTTCTAATAGACTACATACCTAGAACTTGTGCCCTGGAGTGGAGTTTACCTCCATTGAGATCCTAAAATGTTAGAGGCTACCTCATTTGACTATAGTGTGCATAAAACTACATCAATAGTTTCACTAGTGATATAAGGAGGATAACACCCTTGATAATAGTAGTTATCCTTTTCATATAGTTCCACTGGAGTCACCCAAGAGAGTGACTAGATCTAATTCACTAGTATGTTTTCTAGTCTCATCCCTGATAAATCATAAGATGCTTTAAATTATGCCAACATATCTAGTTCAAAACAATATACCTCCTCTATTATGGAACCCCTTATTTGTAAGGAACCCTTTCCCTATTAACCAACCAATGACTCATCCCTAGTTATTTGGATCTACTATTACCATCACAAGAGATGTGCATGATTTACCTAGGAATCCTAAGAAGTACTTACCATCTTTTGCTCTTTTAGGAGAAAGGATAATAGATGAACATATTAGATATTTTAAAGTTAAATTATGGAAAATGAATGTTGTCCATGAGGATGTTGTATGCAAATTATTCCCTTTTACTTTAATGGATGTTTTTTATGATTGGTATTTAAATCTAACCAAAAATTCTATCAATTATTAGGATGAATGTCAATTATTTTTTATTATATATTTTGGATAGGTCACCAATCCTAGCTTGGTATACCCACACTTCACCAGCATGAAGAGAGAACCTAGTGATCCCATTTGTTCTTTCAATGTAAGGTTCCAAAATATATACAACTAGTTGATCCCAAGGTATAAACCAAATGAACCGTTAGCATTAGAGATATACAAGAATGCCCTAGACCCAATCACTATCATATTCCTAAGAAGAGAAACTACTACCAATAGTTTGATGTTAGCTATGAAGAATATATCAATATAGATAAGAAGCTTAATCATTAGATTCTTAGTGTGCCTAGTGTTAATACTAACTCTCTAGCATTAAATCTGATACCACATGTGAAGTATAATGCTCCCACTTTTAATAAAAATCAACTTGACAAACTTCCTCCATTGACATAGATAAAATAGCTAAATTTTAGTTTTTTGAATAATCATATGATAGGAAATGATTACCAGCATAATCAACTATCAACTATACTACCCACTACTCTTTTATAAGGTACTAATTCTATAAAGGTAGATCTAGATTCTATCCATAAGATGGTTTAAAATTTGTGAAATGGCTTATTAAATATGCAAATGAAGATGGGAAATGATAATGACCCAATCAAAAATAAAAATGTTGGATTCCAAAGGTACAACAGACCATTCAACAAGCCTAAGCAACCTAAAAAACTTCCAAATATCAACATATTAGAAATGAATCTTTGTAATTGGTGTAGAATTCACAATACTTCTAAGCATGGTGAACTCAACTATGTTGAATTTTGTGTAGGATTCAAAATCTTTCAGAGGGAAGTAGTTAGACAAGATCATATGCATAATCCACATGAGTGTCACCAGGATCCTAGCTCTTCTAGTACTACCATGTTATTTGAAACTCATGATTTTCCCTTCCTAAGCAAAGATGATAATGAACCAAAACATAATATGGATGAAGTTCATGCTTTTTAGTAGTTTTAGAGAGGTGCATAAAATCTAAGGAATAAGTAGCCACTTACAACATTGACTCCTCTAAATACCACAATAATTCCTCCTAATCCTAAAGTAGACAATAATCCACCCCTTCCAAAGGTGAATAATCAGTAGCAGACTAAGGAAGAACAAATTAAAGGAGGATACAACATTATTGAGGATGTGAAAAATATCAAGGTAAATATAACTCTTCATGAGTTATCTCAAATCCCTGAATATAAGGAGCTACTATGGAAGTCCATTATTTAAAAAAATCCTATAAAAAAATCTAAAATATCTACAAACAAATCAAAGGTTGATGATGTAAACGTCATCTACAAGAGTAAACCTAAATTCCACCCTTTTTGCTGACTATCTGAGCATTTATTAAGAACATTCATAATTGTTTAGTTAATTCTAGATCATCTGAAACTATCATTCCCACATCCATATGTCAAAATATAGGTCTCACACTGAGTCCTTTAAAGAGAATAGTTTCACAATTGGATAAAATGGTAGTACCATTAGTTGGAGAATTGACTAATGTACACATTCAAGTAGCATCTAAACCATGAGTCTAGATGGCTATAGATACTCTAGTGGTAGATATAATAGAAGGATATGGACCATTTTTGAGTACGGATTTGTCCAAAACACTCAAAAAATATCTCTCTATAGACTTCTCTCATATCTAGCTGCTATGGAGAGGAATTACCAATCAAAACAAAATTGATGGAGAGCTAAGGATAAATTATCCTATTATAGAATACAATGTCAAGAATAAAGAGGTAAATTATGAGTCACATAGCCTTGGTATTTATACTTTTACTACTCAAAATAAACTAAAAAGTCAAGAACCTAAGTATTCCAAATCAGCTATGGACTCTACACTTTGATGGTGTTATGTCTAAGCAAGGATCAAGCATGAGAATTAAACTAATTGATATACAAGGTAAAAATTTCTTAACAACATAAAGATTAAAATTTCCATTCACTAATAATAGAGCTTAGTATGAGGATCTTATTAAAGGATTACAATTTGTACTTAAGAATAATGTAAAATAAACACCAAAATTTGGTGACTCAAAGCTGGTGATCAATCAAGTCAAAAATAAATAATAATGCAATCTATCTTATTTAAAGAGATACAAGCACAAAGCATGGGACCTAATTAAAATATTTGAAGATTTGAACATAGTATCACTTCTCAAAGAGAAAAATAAAACTATTGATTCATTAGTTTTTGCTACTACTAATATGGAGCTGCAAAAAAAATATAAGGTAAAAAAGTTCTCAATTGAATTGGTATTGTGTCCTTTCATTTTTGATAACATAAATATATTTCTAGGTCTTTGATGATGACTAGCATATTATTTATTTTTTAAATAATTAAGAATAATTCAAATCCTAAATCATCAATGATAAGGACATTAATCATCTCTATTAAGAGGAATTTGACAAAGAGGGCATTCTCTAGCTCAAATAGAATCAAATTCTAGCCAACTTGGTCTCCTTGGAGAGACCATTTGACATAGATCCTCAAGCAAAAAAAAAAAGACAACCAAATGTCAATGAATGGGACTTTAGAAAGGAGAATATAGGAGATGAACACAACCCATACTATGTTAATATTGGCCTCAATTTTACCCCAAAGGAAAGATAGTGAGTGAAGGATCTAATCACTCTTTATAGGGACATCATTGCCTAGACATATAAAGACTTGAAAGTATATTACCTGTAGGTCATTACTAATATAATTACATTAAAGATAGATTATAAGCCATTCAAATAGAGGAAAATTACAGTCAATCTTATTCTAGATCCTCTCATTTAAAGAGAAGTAGAGAAAATTTTAAGCACAAAAATCATCTTTTCACTAAGACATTCTACCTAGGTAGCCAATTTGGTTCAAGTAAGAAAGAAGAATGGTGAGATCAGAGTATGTATGGATTTTAGGAACCTGAAAAAAGATTTTGAAAAGGATAATTATCCTTTGCCTTCTATAAATGAGGTGATATAAATAGTAAGTGGTTCTAAAATGATGTACTTTTTGGATGGATTTTTAAGCTATAATCAAGTACTAGTGCAATGTAAGGAAAGAATGAAGCTAGTGTTCACCACAAAGTGGTGAAATTATGCATATAAGAGGATGTCATTCGAATTAATAAATATAAATCCTAAATTTAAATGTTTCATGGATCATGCCTTTAAAGGAATGATAGGAAAATGCATAATCATCTACATGGATGATCATACAGTATTTTCAAAGGATATGAAGGATCACATAAGTCACCTATAGTTTATATTTTAGAGATGTAGAAGGTTTGGTATTTAAATAAAATAAATAAAAGAATATTTAGATTGACTAAGGTGAATCTCTTGGGTTACATCATCACTAATGATAGGATCACCCTTGATCCAGATAAAATTTAGGTGATTTCAAAAATTCAGCCACCAAATAGCAAAAAGGAGCTTAAATCATTCTTCAAAAAGATTAAATTTATAAGGAAGTTCATCTCAATATTTGTAGAGATTGTTAGACCTCTAAATTCCATGCTCAAGTAGGATGCCAAAATAGAGTGGATAATTGAATCCTAAAAATCCTTTTAATACATTAAAGACACAATATCATAGGCTCTAGTATTAGTCAATCTAGATTTTATGAAATATTTGTACCTTTACTCATTAACTTCAAAGCATATGATTATTTCCATCATCACATAAAATAAGGATGATATTTAGCATCCAATTGTGTTCATGATCAAAAATATGAAATATGTAAAACTCAGATACTCCATGATTAATAAATATATTTTCACCCTTATCAAGGTCATGAGGAAGTTTTGGCACTACATTTTAAGGAGTAAAACCATTACCATTGTGTCTGATCCTACTATCAATCTTACCCTATCATATAATAAATTATGATAACATCAAGGCAATTGGATGGCCAAGCTACAAGAATTTTACATAGAGATTAAGTTGGCAAAGATCATTCAGGGATAAATCATTATTTAGCTCATTACTAAACCCAGATACTCGTATCACCATTAAAGAGGTATGTGAATCTCAAGTATCTAAAGGAGAATGGTATACTAATATTACATAGTATTTAATTATAGTAACTTCTCCCCCTAAATTTAATAGAGAGGAGATAAGATCTTTAAGGCACAAAAATGCTCATTACATGATTAGAAATTGAGTCCCTTATAAAATAAATTATGAAGGTATTTATATTAGGTGTGTATATATAGAGGAAGCTAAAGAAATTTTGGAAAACTTGCATCAAAAAATAGGTAGTGTTCATCCTTATAGGAATACCATAGCCCACAAAATCTTAAGAATGGGATACTACTGGCCAATAGTTTTCAAAGATGCTCATGCTTATGTGAAAACATGCCATGAATGCCAATCTTTTGCCAAGAGGGAGGTACATGCAACAACACCTTTATAGCAAATTGTTGAAGGAAGTTCATTTTCCCAATGGGGTTTAGATTTAATTGGTACCATTAACCCAAACTCCTTAGCAATATATAAGTTTTTGCTTACTACCACATATTACTACACTATATGGACCGAAGCCATAGCCAAAAAGAAATATAGAACACAAGAAATGATTCACTTCTTTGAGGAACATATAACAACTAGATTTAACACACCCATTTCTTTAGATTGTGACCATGGACTAGCTTTTATATCATCATAATTTATTGAATGGGCACATGACAACCAACTCATTATTAATTCATCTTCTAATCATTACCCTCAGGGAAATGGACTAGCAAAATCAAAAAATAAGAATCTAATAGATGTGATCAAGAAATCAGTTGGGGACAAGCCTAAGGACTAGAACTATGTATTTAAGTATGCTCTTAGGGCAGATTGGACTAGACACAAGTAAGACCTCAAAGCTTCACCTTACCTATTGGTGTATGGATGTAAACTAGTATTTCATATCATGTTGAAGGTACCCACTTATCAATTTATGAAAAACTACATGGAAAAAAGTGATAAATCAAAATTAATATTGCGAGACATAATATAAATGGAAGATTCAAACTTGAGGCCTTACAGACATTCAATAGACACTAGGATGTGGTCAAGAGATGGTTTCATAAGAGAGTGAAGGTAACATTTAGGATTTTGAATCTAGTATTATTTTTTGATAAATCCCATGATAAGAAAAGGAAAGCATGGAAAGTTCACCCCACTATGGATTAGACCATACCAAATTTAAGAGATCATGGGTCATAATGTGTTTCATCTTAAGGACCTCTAAGAAAATGAGCTTACATATCTAGTCAACAGATAGTTCCTAAAGTACTACTTTAGGATTGTGTCATCTATGGATATTACTGATTGATGAAGGATGAATGAAAGGAGCTTTAGGATTATAATATATTTATTACCTTCTTAGATTAATTTCCTACTTTAAGTATTTTTTTTCATATATGAGTTTCCTACTTTCTAGATTAGTCTTTCTTACTTTCACTGTTTTGCTTTCCTAGATTAGATTTCAATGTTTTCTTAATTTTCTTTCTTTCCTAGATTAGTTGTTCTTTGCTTTCTCTTACAATAGGAATTTTGTTTTATCTAACTATAATTAAGCTTAAAAATACAAACTAACTAAGCTTATGACTTGTAGGAAAGGGGTAAAATAAAATCTTGACACTTTGGGACTAGTTTACATATTAGGTGTATATCTATGTTTTTGAGTTTTTAGGATGAAGGTAGGTAATCATGAATTATTCTGAGGGTGTCATAATTGAAAAAATTTACAAGGCATGTGGAAATTGTTCTCAAATTACTTCATATGAATTTATAAAGTTTCATTATTTTATTGGATCAAATGCACTTATCTCATTAAATTTCTGTTAGAAGTGATAATTTTGGGTATAGGTGTAGCTTGTAGGGATGTTCTAGTAATGATTTATTTTATAATTATACCACCTAATTGTGGTTCTATCTCTTCTCTTTTCCATTCAAGAAAAAAATAAGAATAAAATAAAAAATAGAAGAAAAGAACCAATAAATTCAAAATAGTAAGATGAAATCTAAAGAAATTTAAAAGAATCACATGATTAAACAAGATCAATGTACCATGCAACATTATCAAAATAAGATAATGGAATGAGAAGATAAGGAGTCCAATGTATCTCTGTTAGGTCTATGGATGCGTGGCTAGTAGTAGAGTAATGAATGATATTCTCTTGTTTTTTTTCTTTAGTAGATACTAGAATGAAACCTACAACCTCATCAAAGCCTTTGAAAAACTCATCATAATAGGGGTTAAATTAGTTACATGTTTGACGCATAAAGCTCTAATAAATTAGAATTTAAGTATGTTGTGTGAATCAAATTTGGTGTCTCTTTCATTTTTTTGATTTAAGTATTCCTCTATGACACACTTCATGATTGATTTAAGATTGAAAACCAGAGTTTTGGGTTCTTGAATACTCAAGAGTATTCCCCCTGTAAGTTATCATTTGTTATACCCAATATCCCCTATTTGTTTAGGGAAATGGGGACCCACTTATTCTTGGACTATGGTCTTCATTTTTATCCCCTCTTATATATGTTTATGCAAAATTTGGGAGAATATTGACTATTGGCCTTTTCATACTTTAGTAAAATAGCATTCTTATTGTGTTCATAGACTAAATATTTCTATTGGGATTGTGTCTTTAGGCTTATCTTTAACAGACTTATTTAATTTGTCCATGACAGGTATTTTTTCCATTATATGAATTCCTTCAGACTTTATGTTTTGGACTTATTGTTTCATGTTTTTTGGTTGTAGACTTATCTTTGTCAGGGACATTATTGTAGACATTTTGTCTCAAATAATTCCCCTAATGAAATTAGGATTGTGGGACTTTATTGTGTCCATTTTTCCTAATAGAATTTCCCTTTGGCCTTTTTGAGGCATGCCCTTCAAGAATTTTATCCTAAACTTTTTCCCTTTAAGAATTTTGTTTAGAGATTGTGTTCAAGAGATTTTTCCATTCACACATGCCCTTTAGGAATTTTGTCCTGGGCCCTTTTCTGACTAAAACATACCCTATGAAGTAGACCCTTCAAGCATTTTCATCATGAATTAAACCCTCTAAACCTTTTTTACATGCCCTTCAAGACTTTTTGTCTCAGGCATTTTTCCCTATGAGACTATCCTTTAAAAATTTTACCCCAAACATTTTGTCAAATAAAAATGAAATTCTTTCAAAAAATTTGTCTAAAACATTTTTCCAAATAGAATTGTCTTTGCTCTCTGAGACTTACCCTTCAAGAATTTTATCCTAGGCCTATACCCTCTAGACTTATCCTTTAGTAATTTTCACCCAGACACTTTTCCCTCCAAGTGACCCTTTAAGAATATTTCCTTAGACATTATGTCTGATAGAGTTAGGTCTTTGGGAGAATTGTTGTGTACATTTTGTTTGAAACAGGTCCGCTGATAGAATTCATACTAGACACAAAAATTTTGAAACATTTTACCTAAAACAATCACCCGAAAATAAATACCATACTACCAAGTGGTACCCATTCTTAGACTATGTTTTGATCTTAATTTAAGATTTTAGCCAAGGTGCCAATCAGTTTTTATTCTATACCATCGAGATTAAACACAAAAGATATTTTATATATTTTAAGGATAGGTCCCAATTATATTTTATTCATACAACTAAGAGCTTAGGCTAGAATATTCATGTAGGGTCTTTTATGTTAACTTATGTCTTTTATTATATGCCTATAGATCCAATAGATCACATTAAATTGGGCCCAATTGATCTAATGAAGCAAGAGCAATGCTTGAAAATTCAAAGAACCTACCAAACTCTACAAGGGTGATAAGTGTCACCATCACAGGATCTTGGTACAAAGATCCAAAGATGTGAGAAAATGTTAACATGTTAAAGGTTCTCTAGAGCTACATGAGGGTTACAAATGTCACAATCATGAGAACCCAGTACATAAATATTAATGATGTGAGTGTCAACAATCGAAATCCCTGAGTAGTTACCAAGTGGCATACATATAAGCACCTTTCTAATATTGAATTAGACTTTAATCCTAAGGTTATTTCCATGTTTATTAACATGAATAAACCTTAGGTTAAAATCATGTCTTAAGTTATTTTTTTCATAAAGATGTTATTCTAAGTTATATGTGAAAATCATTTCATTTATATTTTGCAAGAGTAGGGAGTCCCAAGGAAATGACAAGTGTCTAACTCCCAAGGAGTGAAGTCAACTTAACGGTCATGTGGACATATTTGATATTCGTACGAACATCAAAATTAATCTTAGAGATAAAAGACACTAGATTAAATTTTGATGGTCATGAGGATGTCATTGATGGTTACATAAATGATAAATTTAAGTTTATAAATTAGTCATTTGAATTCAAAGGTTAGATGGGCCTAGGTAGATCAATGGCTAAAGTTGATCCATATAACTAATTTGATGGTGTGATATCAATAGACTTTTCAAAGGAATTAAGATGTGATAAGTGTCAATCTCGTAGGACTCAATAAGTCAAGGCACCAAGATCTAAAAACCATTTTAACTTGAGCACAGACAATCGATGGTGTGAGATCAATGTGGAAAATTCAAAGGTTCTAGAACGAGCAAAAGACTACCACTTGGTATAAAAACATTTGACCTAGGATTATGAAGAGCATAGAGGCCATACAGAGCTAATAAATGGCATGACCATGTTTCATCATGTAGAATATTGAATGGTACAAGTCTTCAATATAATTTTTAAGGATATAGACTCAGTGAGAGGCATGGGAAACATGTAACACATAGCTATTTTTGGTTAGTCACAGTTTCACTAGTTATTAAGCATTGATACATTGATACTTATCTTTGAAAAAAACCAATAGTTTCATTTTCCACCACCCATTCTACTCAAACCACACAACCTTAAAAGGATAATATTTTTTCATTAATATTTTTGTAAATGGTGCATATATTTTTAAGTTTTTGCATGTAGTTCGAGCTAAAATTTTAAAAAATTGCCTTCATCTTCATACATATTCACATGTTGCATAAAGTTTTAAGAGGATATTTTAAATTAATAACTCCAATTGGACCCTTGTATGGTTTTAGACCAAAATTAAAACTCAAGTTATGACTATCACATGTAACATTTTAGCACGAACTTGGAGGATGATGCAACCCCTTCCCCAAGTCTATATAAAAAATTATAATCTAACTTGGATTTAGGTTAGATAATTTTGAATATAGGAGCAACATCTACTTTGATCATCAATGAATGTTTTTATGTATTTTCTTTCCAATTTATTCATAATTAGTTATTACTTTATTTGGTTGTGTGTTTCAATAATCTTTAATGTGCAATAGTTTCGAATGGATTCTTGATTGTCTTGATTGATGTACTAATTTGTAGATGTGAAAAAAATATTCAAATATTGGTGAATTATATTGGTAAAGATAGTCAAGTTGATTGATTCATAATTATAATTTTTCATGAGTGATTTCTTTGATGTAGTTTTCTATGTGTGTGCAAAAGCTATCTCAGATAATTCACTATCCCAAGCCATAATCTCCTGATTAAGGGTTTGAAATAGCTTCCCTAAAAGGAGAAACATTTATTTGAGGCCTATGAATTTCATACATATTTATCTCCTTAGACCTCTTAGCCATGTCTGATTGTGTGTGCATAATCATTTCTAACAATAGGCATAGGTTTTGAGAGCACTTGTCCTTTTATAAATCAACCATGGAAGTAGATACTAAAAAACATAGTCCTCTTTTTTTCTTTACCCTTCCCTCATTTTTTTGATTTTGTTTTGAGACCTACCCACTCTATATTAGTAACCAACCAATGATATAACTCACATATATATTCACTACACTTAGTAAGAACCACACCTCCATTTAAAAACCTTGTCAACAACTTGCACGCCCTACTTGCTATTCCATCAATAGGTTGTAATAGACTATATACTTACAACTCATGTCCTAGAGTGTATTTTACCTCTATTGATATCCTAAAATGTTATAGTCTACCTAGTTTGACTATGGCGTGCATAAACCCACATCAACAATAAATTTTCATCCTCTTAAAAAAATATTATAGCCTTAGATGGAAAATAGGGATAAACGTTGGTTGATAGGTCTGTTTGAAATATGGAATGGTGGATGATAATGTAATTAATGATGGTGGGGAAAAAAATGAAGATCAATATTTATAGGCACACATGTTGCTAACTCTATATATGACATAACATTAGATGTGGTGGGACTGAAGACTTCTAAATATTCTCTTGATAGGACCACCAAATTCTTCTATTGTTTGGGCCTAAGAGTAACTACCATCTGATAAGGCTATAGATGAGAAGTTATATTGACTTGATATTGGATTTTGTCTTGATCAAGTAGTTAATAATGTTTGTGCTCAGCTATTAGTGCCTCAAAGAGGTTTTCACCAATGAAGTTATCATGATTGTCCCATAGCACCTCTGAGAAAGTTTCACTAAGGAATGTTATTTTTGACTTTATCTTCTAGTGCCTCCAAAAAGGTTTCACTAGAATATGTTGAGTTTGAACTTTAATTATCCTTTATCACCTTTGAAAGTGTTTCACTAAGAGAGTATTATTTTTATACATGAATATGGTCTTGGACTCCTTGTTATTCTTCAACTAATATGTGTCCATGGATGTAGTTTAATAAAGTGTGATTTTTTTAGTACCAATTGACACTTGTAGGATATGGAATGTTGATAACATGGCTAGTTTGGTTGGTGGTAATAGCATGTGGAACAATAATGGAATGGGGAGAGGTTAGATAATCTTCATAGAAGATACTAGGAGAACTTGTGTTAAAGCTAAGGTACTCATCCTCAAAAATAATGGAAGGATAAAAAATGCATTCAAATTGATCTACAAGGTATGCATAACCAATATTTTAATATCCATGAACGTATTCTAATTCTAAATCTAATTCTGACTGAATGGACTTTGAATCTAATTTCATGATTGATGTTGATTTTGATTCTAATGCTAAAACTAATGTCGATCCAAGAATATAACTTGACTCTAATTTTGATTCTTCATCTATTATGGATGATTCTAAAATGATTTTATGTTGAATTCTTGGTATTGGACAAGTAATAGCCTATGATGGCATAATGGGCTCTTTATGAATAGGGTTTACTAAGAAAGACTACACATAGACTGGTTTGTCAAAGTGAGATTCCTTAATGATGGGAAAAATATCAAGAGATAGCTTCTTAGAGAATGGATTATAAAGGGGAGTATATTGAAAAATAGGATGATGGTCCAGGTAATGATTTACCTAAAGGTGGTTATAATCATTAAGAAGTGACTCAGCAAATATTGGCTCATTAAAGTGAGACTATTCAATCATAGTTATAATATTGAAAGGTGATTCATCATAGGTTGACATATCATAAATGGTTGGTTCAACAAAAACATATTAGATTGGTTGGTTTTTTTGACCTTGATTTATAATCAATTGTAAAATACTAATTCTAAGTACTTCTTGATCCTTGACTAATTAGCTCGATCAAAAAAGTATTGATTGGCTCAATTGGGATACTATTTTTTATTGTATTAGTTGGGATTTTGATTGGATTATTTAGGATTTTGATTGGATTGGCTGTATTTTTTATTAAGTTGGTTGGGATTTTGATTGGATTGGTTGGTATTTTTTAAAGTGGGGAATAGTTGGCAATGGATGAAGGATGACTAGTGGTTGGATAATTATATAGTATTAAAAAGCTTGGTGTTTCACATGAGCCAAAGGATTAAGTCTTGAAATGATAATGATAGGGAATTTTGAAGCTTGATTACTCACACAAGCTAAAGGATGAGGTCATGGTATGATAAATATAGAACATTGGAAATCTTGGGTGATTGTACAACCTAAAGGATGAGATCATGGTAGGATAATACTAGGTCATTATGGATCTTGGTTTATCTCACAAAAAAAAGTACCCAAGTCATCCTCATAAACCATATCATCCTAGTTGGTAACTTGGTTTGGATCATAAGCAGGTTCTTGACTTTGTTCCTCAAAGAGGTGATGATTATAGTCAAATTTTGGGATCACTATATTATAAATTGTATTGTACATGACTCCACCATAATTATATCTAGACATATCCAAATGAATGGATAAACCTCTAAAATAAAGAGGCTTAGATTTCTACAAACTCTAAAAATAATGTCCAAATTGTATTGGTCTAATTTGGTTGAATGTGGTGGAGTTGTATCTCTAAAAATAATGGTTTAAAAGGTTAAGTTGTATCTCCAAAATGATCTAAAAGTGGAGCAGTATATCCAAAATGGTTTAAAAGTGGAGAAATATCTAAAAAATGGTTTGTTTTAAGACATGGCATAAATTAATATAACATCAAATGTCATACACATAAAAGCTCAAGCATCTGAATAAAAACCAACATGTCAAACCCTATGTCCAAAGTGTTCCAAGCATGTCTAAACTAGGAAAGTGAAATGTTGCTAGGTCTTTTGTCCAAACATAGAGTCAAAAGATATGCTCAAATAGGTTGTGCTATAAATTTTGGCCAAATACAATGTCAAAATATAGTCTTTAAACAAATATGATGATGATATTTTAATTTTAAAAACTTGAAACACATTGACATAAACCTAGCATACAAAATTAAACATAAACATGATTAGTTTTCATAAGCCACAAGGCAAAAAGCACCTAGATAAAGGTCATACTCTCCCAAATAAAGGAAAAAATAATGATTATTATAGGCTTTTAATAAATAAACAATATTTATAAAATTTAGGTAATCAATTAACCTAAGTTACATAACCTAAAAGACAAATATCTGGGTATTAGCCCCTATGAAATGAGGTTTAAACATAAATCAATCAATGTTTGGATTTGAGCTTGTCAAAGTTAATTAAAAACTCAAATTTTGAAAACTTAGGATTTAGTTGACCAAATAAGTTAGACAAATTTGAACAACATGACCATCCTAAACAAAGATCCAACAAGGCTCAAATGATTGGTTGCAAGAATGACAATTGAGACTCAAGACAAGACAAGATTTTTTGAAACAACTTGGGTAGCGTAATGATGTTAGTATTCCCAAAAAATTTGACAATTTTTATGTTTCAAAGAATTATAAGACACAAGACTTCTAAGGAACAAGACTTGAAATTATTTATGTAGCATAACATTACCCATCTCAATCAAGTGCTACACTCAATATTTAACACAAAAGTTTGTTAAGTTAAATCAAGGTGTCAAATATATGGCATAATGTCTCCTCAAATAATGAAGTGATGTTGGACAAAAGACTCATTCATGACATGTTTTAAACAACAAGTTTTAGTTATTACACACCAAAAAATATAATAATAAATTACTAAATACAACTAAGTATATCATACTAACTCCTATCAAGGCATGGTAAAGTGGGGTTAACTAAAACTTACAAGTTTTTGACTGTCTACATTAATCTGATGTGTATACACTTTCACGTATGCACATAAGAGAAGCATCACATCAATTGAGTCCAAATCAATAAACTTATTATGAAAATTTCTTGTCCTTTTCATAACCACTACTTCCATCAATTGAGTAGTGTATTGTGATGTCCAAATTGATCATAATTGCTAGGCTTAACCTATCACTAATGGAGATGATTTAACTGCTCAAATCACCATCATAGTGGGGTGATCTCAATTTTGATATCCCCTTATGTAGAGGGGCTGAATATTATTCTAAGAGATGAATATGTAGGTCAAATATTCCCTATAAAACATGTGGGAGATAATGAAGTCCCCCTCATAGTCGAAAATGCATGAAATAAAAGATAAGTAGAAAGACTTTAGGGTTGCTTTTAGATCACCCAGTATTATTTGAATTTTAAGGAGATCATAGGCAACTTTCCTTGTATGCCTTAGAATAGACACTAAAATGCACTATCCTTTGATCCCTCGAGTTCCCTATAGGGGATAGGGGGAGAGCATACATGCACTATCCTTTTTGAGAAACAAACACACAACAAACAATTTGAAAACAATTTGTGAGTTAAGATTGATTTTAGGCACCAATTTAAATGTGACATGGTTTGTTACTAAGACCCTTGGCTTAAGTACAAAAAAGGAAATAATTTCATAAAAATAAATGAAGTAAAAGTAACTAGGTTCATTTTAAGCCTAAATCTCAAGTGTTCAAGATTTGTCTTAGGTTTGTTATAAAACACCAATTGGAAATGTTCAAGACTTAGGATTAATTTTAAGGACTAAAATACAAATGTTTCTAAGACTTAACTAATCCTATATTCTTTTTTAGCACCAATATCCAAATGTGCAAGATTAAACATGTTCATTTTAGACCCAAGTTTAAATGTGCATGATTTGACTATGTTCTTTTTAAAACCTAAATTGAAATGTGTGATTAATCAAAACATGCAATTTTTTCTTTAAACCAATCCTTCAACCTAAAATTTTTAAATAATAACCCCCTGCTTTGAAGCACTTTTGGTTGTGATCAAAATATTTTATTGGAAATAACTGATACTAGTCAATAAGGACTAAGATTAGTTGATTGTGAACCTAAAGGCAAAACAAACACAATGCACAAATGTTATTTAGATCAATATTATCACCAAAACTAAACAAAACCTTTAATAAGATGATTACACAAACAAAACACAATTTAATGAAACCAAGAAATAATGATTATAAACTTTATAGAGATTCAAACTCCTATTTCAATATTTTATGAAAAAAATATGAAACTTGAAGGTAAACTAATAGCATATTCAAAAAAAATAGGATAAAAATGTGGTTTTAAAAAAAAATAAAATAGAGTCTATATGAACCCAAATGAAGCTCCATAATATATATTTCTAGCTTGCAATCTTAGGCTATGGATTATGACACAAAAAACCATGAATGGAAATTTGACTATTTTTTAACCTTCCTTGGTTAGCAAGATCAAATTTCGACATGAAAAATGTTAGTGAAATGATCTATAATGCCTTATAAATAACTTTATGGGGTTCAATTCCCATCAGGTGTGCCATTTTTGATCAAGGAATTTGACTCAAGAGAGGAGGTTGGTATAGTGTTAGTTCCAAAAATAATGAAATCAACACACTAGAAATTTAACATCTCTAGGCCTAGATCATGGGGGGATATTAGTGAATAAATCTATTATAAAACATAACTAAAATACAAATAAATGACAACTTTTTTTACCTTCTTTAATTTATCTAAGAGATCTCTTCATTTACTTGCTCAAATTGTGCTCATAAGGTCTTCATCAATGGGGATTTATTATCTCTATCTCTTCTTGGCACCATGGTTGGCTTGATGGCTTGTCTTGATTTTGGCATTATAACACTATGTTTTCATTCATGCTCATATTCCTACATAATAACTTTACTCTATCCAAGCTCTCATAATGAAGAGATATATACTTTATTTTATGGGCTTTTAAATGACTTTAAATGAGCTAAATCTTATCCTTAGTTTGCTTAGCTAACCCTAATAGGGTTAAGAGGTGTCTAAAATCTAATGATTAACATGAATATATATTTTGAGATATTTTGCATTTGGATAACTCATAGAAAGATAATGATTAGATTTTAAGATGATTTTTAAGATATTTATTGATATTTGAATTTTTATTTTTAATTATTGATTTATTTCTCATGGATTAATTCAATTAGGATTTGGTTTTTAATTAATTTTTTAGACTTTTGTATATTTTCCAAGTATTTAATTAATTCAATGTGTATAATTAATTTATGGGCCAAATTGATTTATTTGAATGGTTATGAAACCAAATTTGAGACTTATATAAATTCTTAGGCTAGATGTTCAATTTTTGGTAATAATTGATCTAAATTCGCATATGAAGCCATTGGTGGACAATTTTGGATGTCTATAATTTCTACATCCTAGACTAGGTTGTAGGCTTATAAATTATCAATTTTGATTCAAAACATGATTATTGGCACTTCAAAAAATTAATACCTAAAATAATACCTTTTAAATTTTATTAAAACCTTTAGATTCTATTGGTGGCCCATGGGAACCTTCATCTTGGTTTCAAACTTCTAGGGGAATCTTGAAAAATTCTTCAAATTAGTAGACCAACAACATGTCTTGAGGGCTCAAAATATTTGATAAATCATTATAATTATGTGTGATAAGTCAATAAATCTTCCATTTATTTCATAAAGTCTTCTATTTATTTATTTCTCCTTATATAATCCTAAAAGGTATTGAAAACATGTTATAGACCTTGGTCTATGAGGAACTTGAAGAACTCCTTGAAAACCTCTCTATTTCTTTATTTTACATAAGAGATATACTTACAAACATGCCAAGACACCTTGAATATTATATTACAAATAATGAACTTTTTATAAGACCTTTTAGGCCTATTTTTAGGCCTACAATCTTGTATTTCTATTGAAAACACTACTATATTATGAGGCCTACAAATTTGCCTAAACTTCTTGCATTCTTCTGTCTTCTTGTTTGAGAGAGGTCATGAAACTTGTTCCTATGTCTTGAGGACTATATGTATGCTCAAAAAAAAAATTATTCTTCTCTAATATCATGAGATATTTTTTATGGACCTTTAGATCTATCTTTTACTTGGAAGACACTATTAATTCTACTTATAACTTCATCATAAGAGTCTTAAGATCATCAAATGTATGACAAGCCTACTTAATCTTAAGTCTTGATCTATAATCTTGTATAAACATTATTTCATGAATGACAACCTTTTTAAAATTGAAAACTTATTCCTTAATACAACATCATAACCTTACTAACTATACCCTCCTTCTCATAAGATCATACTTGGAACATTTAAATCTAGTTTAAATGATGTGGATACCCTCTTTATGACCTTGAAAACCTTCCTCAAATATACCTTGAGATCTTTTGGTTCTTATTAAAACTTAAGGGGGATAATAGAGGATCAAATTATGAGTGAATTTTTTTTTTTGAAATCATTTTGATGCTTGAATATTGAAACCAACACCACCAATATGTCTTTTGAGGAACTTTTGAGACCACAAAACCTTATGTGGCTCCTTAAATAAGTCATAAAATTTTGTGGACATCATAATCTTGGCTATGGGGGACCTTGATAACTTTGAAACCTTATTCCTCATGGCTAAATTCATGAAAGTGGGTGATTGAAACATACGACCTTTGCTAAACTTTCTTAGCCATGTAATCTAGTGACAATTCTCCAAATCCTACCTACAAATTATTGGTTTTACCTTAAAACGTACATAGGATCATTATGAGTATTGAAACTCATTGAAATTATGACCATTGTTGCAAGATTAGAGGCTATTGAAGTTGTTTTAAAATTATTTTTAAACATGTTTGAACTCTTAGATCATGAGTGTGGTCTTGTTTCATTCTTTAGATTCATGATTTCAACATTGCATCACAAAACCTTGTATTCACTATTCATTATGCATGAGGCCTATTAGACATACCTATAATTGATTTTTATAAACTTTTAATCCATAACGAATCTTCTTGACCATGTAATTCATTAGTAAGTCTTTAGAACCTACCTAAAACTTTATATATTTCATACCTATAGGTCCATAATAACTTCTAGAGGCTTTAGACCCATCTTAAAGGTTGCAATAAAGTTGTAAATATTGGTGAGACCCAAAACACATCACAGTTTTGAAAACCTAACTATATGAGCCTATAGGATACATTTCTAATCTTGAATACTAGGAGTTTAGTTCTAGGCACGAAGGCTCTTGAATATTTCATATAACTTATTCACAGTGATAATATATTTTTTAGGGCCCTTGATAGATATGAAGGTTCTCTTAGACCCTATAGGCTTGTTCCACCCTTGAACATGCTTGAAAAAATCAAAAATTAACCTATAATCCCCTTGAGAATATTTTATTACATATTCCCATCTTAATCAAATAAGAAATCCCTCTTGTATCCTAAAATTTTTGAAGTGTTCTTCAAACTTACTCTGTAAAATACCTATAATCATGTTTTAAATTCACAAAACATAAGATAAACATTGTAACCAAATAATTACTATTTAGAATGCCTTGCAAGCTAGTTTTACTTCTTGGAAATATGTTTTCAACCCTTTATGAACCTTCTCTCCTAACATCCCAATCAATGTATATACCTAAAAAATTCTTTAATTCCTTGAACCTTACTTCCTTTTCTTATAATACCATCAATAATCTTACAAATTTTTATATCATGCCATTATAATACACTAAAATAAACACTACCTACCTGCAATCCTTAGAAATATTACCCTTCTTATTGGCAAACTTGTAGGTGGCTTTGACATGGTTGAGACCATGATTAAATCCAAAATTAAAACTTTTCCTACAACCTTCCAAGAGAGTCTTGAGGCCATAAAACATGATATAGGCATATGTATGGATTTTTTGAGCTTGGTATTCACCATTCTCTCCATGAAAAGCTACATGAGACTCATTAAATACTTTATAAGGGTTTGTAGACCTATAGGAGTCTTAAATTTTGAAAACATTCAGAATCTCATGATTTTTTATACTTCCCTTGAAATTTTTGAAGTTTTAATGGATGCTTGTAGACCCTCATTCTTCTTGTTGTAGACATTCAACCTCTCCTAAAAATTTTCATGTTTTACCTCCATATATCTATAGGACCATGATATGTCTTGAGAGTTATTATAAGGGTATTAAAAATTGTCATAGGGTTACAACAGTCCTAAGGTCTCTCATGATGGTTATGAATTTTATATTATCTACTATATAGGTGTTGTATGTAGATTTGTTTGATTTCTATAACATTAAAACCCTTGGTGACAAATTTAATCCTGCATAGTTTCTCTAATGATGAATTGAAGATTATAAACACTTGCCATACTAACATACATACCTCTTAATAACTTTGAAAAGGTGTTGAATATGTGTGTATATCCATTTATATGATTTTATTTCCTGAAAATGATTGCAAGTTGCATTTACATGGGATACATTTTTAGTAGATTTTAAGGGCTATTTGTAGTCCTCATAATGAAATAAAGTGCATTATTCTATCTCCATGAATCCAATCATCATTAGTGTTGACCATTTTTGGTCACCATGGAAGATAAGCATTTAAATCCTAGTTCAAAGCTTAAGATTTAGAATAATAGGGTTTTTTAAGTTTTATTGGAACTTGATAGAAGTGTCTAAGTTAGGAAGGAAACTAAGGACTTCATAGGTTTTCAAAAAATGGTCTTCAACTCAAGAATTGGTCTAAGTGTTTTACTCTTTAGATTATGTGTGTCATGACTAGTCTAAACTTGTGAAAAAGATAAATTTTTAAAATGTTTTAGGTCCTAGGAATAATTTTTCTCATGGAACACATAAAGGAAAGATCAAGGAAGTCTTTTCAAATAATTTATCTAAGTTTTTTCTTTGTTATAGATTTTGTGAAGGCTAGTAGAAACTTTTGTTTTGAACAAATTTTTTGAAATCACAACTTATTAAAACTAATCTTATCACACTTTCTACATGATGAATAAAATTTTTTACACTTAGTCGATTATTTAAACTTTGCCTAAAGCCATATGTCAAATTTCCACTCAAAAGGACTTAGCCATTTTTATGCAAAGGTTGCCTGGTGGGTCAAATAAATGTTTGTAACACTTATCCATTTTAGGGTTATTTTATATTACAATGATGGTTTCAAGAGGTAATGAGATAAAATTTTACCCACCCCCGATGATGTCTTGATGGCTTATTAGTTTTTCAGTCTAACTGAGACTCTACTCTAATAAAAAAACACCATGTGAAAATCATTTGCATCTCCTAACAAATTATGGCTCTTTCAAAATTCTTTTGGTACTTAGCCAATTTTACAAAACTTTCTCGATGCCATATGTTGATCTCTTGGTGATCCCAAGCCCTTTAAAAATGTTTTTTGACATTTGGTAAAATTTATTCAAAGTTTAAAAAGTAGATTTTAGGATCCATCATGTGAGAGAATACATTGTTTGATATTTAGAGTACCAAATGTGTACTCATCATCACAAAAAGAAGTAAAATATAATAATGTTAATTCATGGATCAAATAACCCACCAAAACCTAAATAAATAATGTTAAAAAAAATCAAATATAAAGGTCTACAACTTCAATAGACAAATAGACAAAATAAGTGACAAAAATAATAAAAAATGAACCTTTATGTAATATGGTATAAGATAGGTTTTTATGAGCTACCAATACCGAGTCTACTATCTCTATGAGGTTATCTATGATTTTTTCAATTTTGACAGTTTCCATAATTTTTTGTTTCTAATAGCCCTATTATTTTACAATCAATTTCACTTCATTTATGTTAAATTAGTGTTTAGTATTTAGGGAATGTTCTACTAAGGAAGAGAAATCAAAATGATATTTATTCATGCCATTAGTATGCTATTTTATCCTTGTCTGAATGGATTGACTTGTTCCACCAATATATGTCGTATCACATGAACAAGGAACAATGTAAACACCTTTTTTATTTTTTGGATTAGTTAGATCTTTGGCATGATTGATGGAGGTACAAAGAGTAATTTGCAGTTTAAAATCAATTTGAATCCCATATGTTTTCACAATTCTAACAATTTTCTCTAAAATCCCTTTATCAAAAGGAATGGTAATTCTCTTAATATTCTAGTTCTCATCAATGCACTTTGGTATTCTATTCTATTTTAGAGCCTATATACATACTTCTCAATTTCCCAATTCTTATAACCATTGTTACTAATAATCTTAGTGAGGTGATCTTTCTCTAGATGGTGTTTAGGATTGAAAATTTTGATAGCCCTTAGTGCTAAAGAGTTAAGGACATTACCTTTTTGGTTAGGGTGATGATGGGAATCTGAATTAATATATTTATATATATGAGTCCCTTTTTTATAAACCTTCAGGGATAGGGAACCATCTTATTTCTTATAAATCATGACATCTAGGAAGGGGAGTTTATTATTCCCTGATTTCTCCATGGTGAATTTGATATCTTCATTATTGTCATTTAAATGCTTTATAAAAAAAATTAGATATTATTCACCATGTGACCATTTAGTGTTAGTGTCATTAAAAAATATATCCCACCAACCTATTTTTAAAAGATATGATTATAAACCTTCCTTCTTCAAAATTTCCTAATAGATCTCCACATCAGTAAAGTAGTGGGTTAACAGGATGATTCCATGTGTCACAATCCAAATGACCCAAAACCATCCATATAGATCAACAACCTCTATGTTAGTGTGTTAAGCCAGACGATTCCATATGGCATAATACCACTATTTTTCTCTCTTAGATATTTCTAGACAACCCAAACATGATGTCAAAGCCTTTAGATAATGGGTAAGGAGGATGGCACCATGTATCATAATCCCATTATTCTATGACCCTAGGGTGGTTTGTGTAAGCCCAAAAGTATGTCAGAGTAGTGAGTGAGTGGGATGATGACATGTGGTAAACTCTTAAATCACCAAAAGATGAACAATTATCACTTCATTTGAAGCTTCAACCAAATAACATAAGATCAAGAAGAAACCACATGGACATGGTAGGCCACAAAGACATAAAGGTAGTAGTGACCAATGAATATGATAGCACCAAATAGAACTTGATAGATCCAAAATTATAGATCCCAATGAAAGGGTGGTAAAATAATAAGCTTCAACATGTACTTGGTGATAGATATACAACATAGGGCCCAAAGTATTTAGGGAAATGACATGTGGAGGCCATATATTGTGTTTAGAGCTCAATGGATTAAAGGGGTGATGTGGTCAAGTAATAAAGGAGGTGGACAATGAAATTAATGCCATACCATCAATGTAATATCCTAAAATTAATGGCCCATCTTGTCATCTAGATTATCATAAGAAATATTTATAGAATAAAATCATGGATGCTCAAGGATCATAGGATTGCAAGATGAATGACTTGGGAGGATGTTTCAGTTGGCATAATGAATTAAACTAAGCCTGAGTCTACAAAATTTAATGTTAAAATAGCTAGTAAAATTAAATAATGAGTAAGGCTATCACGATGAGATCATGACCAGAATACATGGGATAAAGATGTGTCTTAATGAAAAGCATTGCATGAAAGTCTCTAAGGAACAACATTGAAAGTAGAAGTGGTGGAATTAGATGAAAATTTTCCAAGGAATTAATTCCATGAGATCTATAGCCATATTATTACACATGAAACATTTCAATTTGATCTATATCCATTAAGTGATTAAATATTAGTTGTTGCATAACCAATAGGAGAAGGGTCTAAGATGACAAATTCAAATTTAAGCTAACCATCACCATGCATTGAGGACGTAGTCAGAGCCTCAATTACCTTTGTCCATCCTTATATGATTTGCATAAATATTAAGTGTATCAATTTTTAATATTTGACTTAATTTTCTTATCTATATTTCTAATTTTAATCAATGACCCTTGGGTTTCCCATTGCCTATAAAATCTCAGGTCTTACAATGTAACATGGTAGACATTTATAGGTATAGTAATGATTTCAACTCTTTATTTGTAGGAGCTCCTTTTTCACCTAAACCTTGAATTATAATGTGAATTAAGTTCACCTCTCTATATTTTTTTGCATCCTATGTGCATCCTGTGGTTTGTTGATCTTTGTATGTGGATAATTTTTGTTCCTCTCATTATTGTCTATTGTCAGCACCTTGTACATAACTTGGATCTTTTCTTGCAGATCATATTTTATGTGAATATATGTCTATATATACCCTATCCATGTATTGTTTTTCATCCATCTTAGTGTTGTCTTATGTTTTACACCTCCATGTGAATCACTTATTACATTAAAGAGTTTATATCAGATCCAGTATGATATTTTCTTATCATCTAAAATATATAGTGTGTTATTTAAAAAATTTATAGTTATCTATCTAGCCTTGGTACATCACCATTTTATTTTCATCATCCCTTATCCCTTTTCCCATAATATATTTTAGATTTAGAATCAGTAACATATTTCCTTTTATCTATTTTAGGCCTACATGTTGATCCTAAATTAGATGCATTTAGATTAGAAGGAAGTCAACCCTATGTGGAGGTTCATCCCAAAGAGCAAAAGGCTCCCACACCTTGGGGGATAACCCATTGTATCATTGAACCATAATCTAATTAAATATGTTCATATTTTTAGTGATAACATTTTTTGGCATGCGCAATGGGACCACATCAAAGATTTAACTAAAAACTTGATGTTATTCTTTGTCAGTAGTTTTGAAGACACTCTAGATAGCACTTGACAACTCCATTTATTATTAGTTTGTAAATATTAGTGATTTATATATATGCCAAGATAAATGAGATCATATTCAATAGGTATTAATTTTTATTATATTTAATTACATGTACCTTATATAAGAAGAAGAGTTAGACCATCCTAATATCTTATTAGGAGAGATATAACTTCAAGTTAACCCTAATAGCTTAGTTTACCTTTCCTTTTTGAAGATTTCCCCTACATAAAGGAAGGTTATTTCCTATTCCCTTCACGGTTGCCCAAAGATATCATTTTTTTGTTCCCTTTAATGCAGGAAGTCCTTTGGCTCTACCCTAGTATGATGACATTCCAATTTCAACACTTAAAACCTTGTCATATTTTACTAGTGAGAATATGACCACCCCTATAAAACACATACAAAAGATTGACAATATATTCTTAGTCAACTATGTTATTTAAGATAACATAGTAGTCAAAATACTCACATCTTATTTCAAAGTAAAACACCTCTAATGGTATAGGAGTTTAACACCTAACTTCATTTATAGATGGAACAAGATAGGAGAAAAATTACACCAATAATTTGAAGACAAGATTGACCACTTATATTTGATGGGTCATATTAACACCATTAAGAGAGCCCCACATGAGTTTATGGTTGATTTTAATTTTAGATTATAAAGAGTTTAGAATAGAATACCACCCTTGTTTAACCCATCCCTAAATAATACATGTTTATATTATTTAAGGGCTCTATATAGTGATATAAATGTAATGGTCTAATTTATGGGAGAAGTAGTACTCCTTGAAGCATATGACATTGTTGCTAGGGATAATAATTGTATAATTCAAGATATAAATATTATTCCTAGGACTCCCATGCCTCTCTAACCAAAACCACCACCCATTCAGCCTACTACTCAACCTTTATTAGCACCTATCCGTATTGCAACCAGCCTATCATCTACATCTTTCAGTCCTCTTAGTGAAATACATGAGGTTAAATCATTATTTCAATGTTTTGAGAATGAGTTAATAGCCATTTTTGAATCATGATTCCTTGCTAAGTAAACTATTTGACTATTTATGGATGGTTATAGTGGACACATATGATATTGGTTTATATTTCTAATTGAGCTTGAGATTTATGCTGTTATAGGATAGTAGAATGTTTCTTAGTTAGATGATGATACATCATTGATTACTATGAGTTAGTTAATGTATGCGGTTATATTTTAAGTATATTAATGTATTGTTTTAGTTATATTATTGGAATATGGTTGTCATGTGATATTATTTAATTACCTACGTAATGTGAGGTGGATGCAAGAGAATTCATTCCTTGAGCATACTAGAGGGAGAGCATCATCAGAGAGGGTGATGTAGATGGAGACATTGAAGGTCACTAGAGATCTGGCAAAACCTCGCACACACCATAATAGTTAGCCATGGTAAAATTCATTTAAAAATAATTTATTTTGGTACTCATTTAAAGTGTTGTTTTCTGTGATTTTCCTAAGTATGTGAGATTATAGAATTGAATTTCTTTATGTGTTTAGTATGTTTTGCAATTAATAATGGTAGGATTAATTTTAACAAAGGTGAGTCTAAAAATATAGGTTATTTATGAATTTTGGAATTTGTCATTAAATTACTTAAATATAGTAAAATGCTAATTTAGTTTACCTAAAAATATTAATTTGGACATTTCATATTAGAATATATACAAGAAAAGTAATTATGTTTTAAAAGGAAAAAAATAATGAAATAAAAAAAAGAGAAATAGTTAAAAATTTATAAAAAAAAATGAAGAATTAGAGGTTCAAAATTTAGCTAAAACAAAAAAAGAAAAAGAAAATAAAAAAATAGAAAACGGAAGAAGCCACACCTACCTATAAATAAGGAAAGGGTTGAGTATTGATATTTTATACATTGGAGAGAAAAAATAAGAGAAAATACATGGAAAAGAAGAAAAGGGAGGCATAGAACTGCTAGGTAAGTGGTCCTTTATGAATTTGTATATTTTTCTATAATATAGAGTTTGGCTATGTTAATTATCAAACTAGAGAAATGTGTGTATAGTTCAATAACTCAAATGAATGGATAGTAAACTATATTTATGTATAGTAGAATATACACAAAGCATATAGAATTCAGTAATAGATGATATATAGTGAATATATTCAAATATACATAGTGATTATTATACAATAAATTTATTAAAATGTATATAGTGAATTATACATAATTATACTCCTTACATTATACTTTTTATATAATTATTGAATATACAATGATATTAAAATGTATAGAAAATTATTGAATAGTTATACCCTCTATAAATAATATATCCTAAACACAATGATTTAGAATACTACATGTAGCAATAGTTATACTATATAGGGAAATTGTGTGTGTGTGTGTGTGTGTGTGTGTGTGTGTGGGTGTTTGTGATTGGTGAATTGTATTTTTATTATATAGTCTTGTACTCCCTAGAGTTTCATAGATTAAACTAGTGATGAAGATTAACTGATAGAAATTGGCACTACCATATACCAGCTATAGCCACTCTTTAGTTCTAATTTGAATGTTTTTGATTAGGTTGAAGCATAACTTAGTATATATTTCTGTGTTGTATAAAAAAATGGATTTTAGTTGAGCTTTACTATAAATATGGATTTTCCCCATTTACCATACTGACTTGCTAAGAATTAAAAATTTATATATACTTTTCAGCAAAGAGTTAGTAGAAAATTAAGATACCATATAGTGATAGTAGTATTCTTATATATAAAATTAAAATAAAATAAACCTTAAAAATCATATCTCTTATATAATATACATCTTGTGTAAATATTATAAGCTAAAATTTAAAGGAAAAGGGTGACTTAGACTGTTACAATATTATTTTAAATATAAGGTTATAAGGCTAAAAGTTAATGTTAAAGTGAGCAGAGCAGTTCACTTTTGCTTTATATAAATTTAAGACTTATATGTCATAAGATTAGCTTATGTATAATATAATGTAATATTAATTAAATAGGATATACTAATAAATGAATATCATATGGTTTAAATGGTTATCTTTGGAGACTTTTATAATGCTAAGACTTTACATTATATATTTGGGAGAAATGATTGATGAAATAAATAGGATATATAATCTTATATAATGAATCTTTACCTTAGATTATATACACTTTATAGAAGTCATTATAAAATGTATATGCATCTAAAATAAATTCATGGAGATTTGATTATATATCACTTTATTGATCTAAGGTTCAAAATTAAAAAGGGAAGATGTGTGAAATAATTTTGTAAGTTATAAACTATTATAATGGTAAGTAGACATATAACATTGTTATTTATCAACCCATATGGTATAGAACTTGAGCATAGTAAACATACATATTTTATGGACATAGGTCAGTTCCAATATAATATTTATATCGTAAAGTTATAGTTATCATATTTTGTAGCAGGACTCAAATGGTTTCTCTTTGTTTGGATTATGTAGAGAATAAGAATTAAATCTAGTTTTTAATGTAAACTTTTCCAGTCTTGTAATATATTTCCACTATAGTTATAGTGGCATAAGTATTATAATTGTTAAGTGGGCATAAGTCATGAATTTTGTAATTATTGTAAGGGAGTGGTAATACAATACCATATCTTAGCCCTTATTATGTACTTAACCTTAGTGGTGGTAATTCCTAAACATAAGCAATGTGTATGTGGAGTTGAATGGTTAAAACATAGCTACCTCCTATCATGGAACTTTTAGATTCCTTAATATTTGGGAGCCAACATGTGAAACTTAATGATGTATTCATTTACATGTTTATGACTTGTATCATAATTAGAAACCTAGGGTAGATTCCTTTATTTAATATTCTCAAGTGAAATATTAATTGAAAATTGAAAGGATTGATTAAAGTTAGTTTAGCAAATGATTGCTTATAAAACCCCAAATATAAATTGATTCTGAAACTAGATTACCTATGTTTTTGAAAAAATGAAGTTCTATATTTTTCTAGTTGTTGTATTCAATGTGTGTTTCTATGTATTTATAAATACTTCGTTAGTTTGATTTATACACATATTAATTATGATTAAACACTATAATGTGGTAATATGGGTTGCCATAGGGAGTAATTAGCTAGAAACAAATTGTATTATTCTAAATCTATAGTTAATTATGTGGTAACCCAGGTGGTAAAATTGTAATCATTATTTCTAGAATGGAATTGAATATAATGTAATATTTATGCATATGTTTGACAGATAAATTATGATGTTATTAATATTATGTTTAACATGTCATGAAATTTAGTTTCTAGTGAGATTTAAGTTATTTAAATCTTGTGGTTGAATTATATTTAACTAATCTGCATTACTAATATGGAGTAAGGAGTGAGATAGACTTCACTAGCTTACTAGCATTGCAATGTCAGATGAAGGCAGTCTGATCAAGTGGTGTTTGTAAATTTGATTGATCTACAAATATCTTTAATAGGACTATTTGTAAATCTTTGGACAAAGTATGTTTAGTGAGACATTATCATTTCATGATTATGGTTTACATTTATGTATGATATATTTCAATATATTAAGTTTTATATAATACAATGCATGTTTAGTTAGTTGAAAATGATACAACAAATGGGTACTTGTTTGTCTTTATGAATTACCATGCCATAATTATATACTCATCCATGAAGGGAGAGCCATTCCCTAACAGGATTAGTGTAGGGTATTTTTGGTTCATGGTTGGTGTGGAAAGGTACTTGGATGATGTTCTCCCTCCCCACAATAGTACTACTTATCGAGATGACACTTGAGATTGCCACAGATACTTGAACTTCAAGAACTATGCTCTAGGGAAGACAAGTATCTTATATGTACATTATGTTATATTGTAATTTTTATTGAAAATTATCTTTAAGATTTCTAATTATATGTTGATGCACATTGATAGTGGTGACTGTGTATTTAAACTAGTTGAAATTGAAATATTATGATCACTTTCTATATTGTATTTGTCATACTCTCATGATATTATAGATCCATATTTTCTAATGGAATATGAATTTTTTTCATGATTTCACATGAATACTTTTATGATCTCTGATAAAATCCCAAGATGTAGTCTATTTATGTATATGTATTTATTTATTTTTTAAATTACATATTTCTAGGTAGATCCTAGTGGGGATGTTACATGTGGTATCAGAGATATAACTTGAACTTTAGGAACTAATCATTCCACTAAAATTTTAATATACATATGATAAAAATAAATAAGGATGGTGAATGTGAGAGTTATTGGTAAGGGTCCTTTGAATGCTGGTGATAGTAACCCTCCATTTGATTCTAGTCGATTTACCATTGATAAATCAATGAAGATAACTCTACTTATCAAAATCATGAATGAGTCTAGAGATCATATTATATCTCTAGAGTAGGTGGTTCATGTTCATGAAGGAAAGGAATAACAAGATGAACCTATAGAGCATCTAATTGAGTAGGATAATCTACAAGATGCAAAATCATAGGTTGTTGTGGGGTTTTCATAAGATATGAAGAAGCTAAAACCATCTAAGTTTGATGGAATATCTAATGTATATGAGGCATGGTTGACATAAATGGAGAAGTATTTAAAAATTTGAAACTACTCTAATTTCACCAAGGTAGTTCGGGGAGAATACCAATTAGCTGGCAAGGTAACTATATTGTGGGCCGATAAAAGGATGCAAATGAATAAGAGTTTGACCACCACCATTTACAATCAATTTGTGGTTTTATTTAGATCATAGTGGCTCCCATATCTATAGTTTGATTAGAAGCTTATAGATTTTAGGAATTTGAAGCAGGGTGATATGCTAGTGAATGAGTGCTAGGAGCAGTCCATTAAATTATTGAAGTATGTACCTCAGTATCAAGTATATGATTAGTTTAGGATCAAGTAGTTTATCATGGGTTTGACACCACATATTGGTGGAGAGGTAGATGTTCATGGAAATTTTATCATGGACTAGGTTTTTGAGAAGGTGGTCAAATAGGAATAGAAGTTGAAGTCTCTTTTGTAGGCTAAGGATAAATTCAAGAAGAGGTTTAGAAATTCTAAATCAACCTTAAGGAAGAATAATTATAAATACAAGATTGGAGACTCTAGGAAAAAATTTAAAAATTAGAATACCAAGTTTACCAATGGATTAGGCAATAAGAAACATGGAAACAAATCCAAAGATGGTTTCAAGTAAAACTAATAAAATATCAAGAAAGGACCACCAGAAGGGTGTTTCATTTATAGAGAGGATAATTATGATCATTATTATCTATAAGACAAGTTGAATCACAAAGGCCCTAATCCTCAGTAGGGTAGTTTTTAGTAGTAGATTCATGCAATAATAAACAATCAATAGGCTAAATATTAGGAATTAACTATTGAGCTATCAAGTACTTTGTTTGACCACCTATTTTCATTTTGATACATAAAAGAGCCACTAAATGTTTTATATCTCCTAGGATGCTTAGTAATATTACTAGAAGATCTAGTGTAATGGCAAACACATGGTCAATATAGTATGAGAATGATGAAAAAGTCATGGTAGATAGGTGTTTAGTCGAAGCAGAGATTAGGTGGATTGAATTCATAATAGTTGTGGATTGGTATGTAACACCTCTAAGATCATATGATGTGATCTTGGGAGTCAATTGGATCATAAGGAATAAATACAAAGTTGACTATTCCTTGAATAAGGTTTAGTGCCTTGATTATTTTGGGTAATCGGACACAAAATCAAGGTTAGAAAATAGAGTTAAAGCTTAGACAGATTTTAGCTATGTAGCTTAAGATGGGTCAGGGAAAAGGGTGTCAGACATTTATCATCAATATAAATGAAATGGAAGAACTCAATGAACCATCACTCAAATATTACCCATTTCTTAAATACTTTCATGATGTGTTTCCAAAATATTTATTGGGTTTGCCTCCTAGACATGATTTCAATTTTTCTATCAACATCATACCTAGTTCAAAACCATTGTCTAGGGTATTATACAAGATGACAAACATAGATTTAGTTGAATTGAAGGCTCAACTTCAAAATTTGTTGGATAAAGGTTTTATTACTCCAAGTGTGTCACTATGGGGGGCACTGGTTGTCTTTTATAGGTTTCAATGTGTTTACAAGTCATAAATTGACCACTTCCTAGGTTTTAAGTGATAAAAATGTCATTTAGCCACCTTTTAGCTTAATTAAATGACTTTTAGTGACATTAAAATTAAAATATTTGTCAAAAAAATGTATAATAATTTGTATAAGGTCAAATTATGTCATAAATATATCATATGGTAGTTACAAATATGTTATGATCATGAAATGGTAATTTTTCCTCAAATAGAGGCCCCTTTGGGCACTTGTACGGACTTCTCAAGACCATCATCAGTTTAAAACATGGTGGATTATATATTAACCTCAAAAAATGTAATTTAAATATTTTTATTTCAAGTAAAATGTAATAAAATTCATTTTCAACTTCTTTTCCTCCATTTTTCATAGGCAAGCCAAGGAAAGACAGATTCAAGCACTCACTATGGAAGCTACAAGTGGAATTGGAAAGATTGATTATTTGGGTAGATTTTAATATGAGTTAAATTAATTTTAATAAAAATAAGTTTCAATTGTGTGCCTCCACCTTTTTTAATAATCATTTACACTCTAGGAAGCTTTTTGTGACTATTCAAGCATGAGGCGATCCCTTTTTGAATATGTTTCAACTTTTATTGCTTTGAATTGATGGAATGGTTTAGTGTAGGTGATTCTAATTTTTTTTAAATAAATTTTTATGCTTATTTTTTTGTATAAAACTTCCAACTCCTTTTCTTTCAATTCATTTAAGGGAGACTTCCAAATTGTGCTTATTTCTCGAAGTTTGTATTTATGGGCATGTAACCTGAGTTTTGTAACATAGAAGATGGTTCCATGGGATGATAAATATGTTTGGTTTCATGTTTTAAATTTATTATATTCAATTATATTATGAAAATATAATTCAAATCCTTCAAGCCAATTTTTCCAATTTTCCTTGTTCACTACCTTGATTAACAAAGTGTGCTCACAGTAATATTCTATAAAAGTTCAAGAGGATGTAGTGAGGTTAAAAAAATGGGACACATGGTAAATTTAATTTTTTAAGATCTAAAATTACATGATAACCATGGTGTTAATTCCATGAGATATATAATGCTATGCGAAGAGGAATTTTCACTTCAAACAGTGAGTTGACTATATTTGGTCCTATAGTCCTCAAATGGACCAAATAGAGATGCATGAGGTATTTTGAGATAACATATGCCATGATAAAATAAATACTCAATGGTATTCACTTATTGACCTAGTATTCATATCTATAAACAAAACTCATGAAAATTTTTTAGCTAAAGGAGTATAAGTGGAGTTTGAACAAGCTTAAAATTTGCCAAAAATCACTAAACTTGAACAGTGATATCTATAAAAAGGTGATGAGAAATTGGTATTGAAAGTTAATTAGATGATCCTATATCATGATACTAAGTTGAAACCATAAAAAATATTTAAATTATCATTATTAAGAAAAAATATAATGTAATATATGAATTTTTATGTTTTGATCATTGATGAACCCTCCCTTATCTACATAATAAGCATAAAATGAGCATCTACAACCAAGACTAATAATGAGCTAGTACCCAGGTGTTTGAGATATTTTAAGGCATTAGGTAAAATTTAACATGAATATATATAAACTAAATATATTTAAAATAATCCATTATGACCTTAATCATAACCTCATTAGGTATTTCACACCTGTAGTAGGCCTAAAGGCATGACTATCACAGTTAAGGCTGGATGTCCTAGTTGGGGACCTAGGAAAAGAATTGATATGGTTTAAAAGGTTTAAATAAGGATGATACAAGAATAATTAACAATAATTTACATATTTAGGTTAAATAAAATCATAATAATCACATGATCAAGTGCGTATAGAGCCAAATCAACCTACGGGTAGTCCTAAAGACCTTGAGACACAGTCTTGCTAAGGTGGCTACTTGAAAGTTGAAGTATATGAGATAAAAGGTTATGTTTGAATATTGTTTTAAAATTTAAAAGATATTAAAATGTTTGGTGACTTAAACTACTTTAATAAAAATTAAAAAAAACACTTTAAAATGTTTAAATGCTCCCAAATGCACCTATAGGCCTATATGGATTGAGGTGGGCAGTGAGGTAGACGTTTGAAGTTTGAGCTTGGTTTTGAGTTCTTAAGGTGGATAAAAAGTGAAATGAGTGAAAATTAATCTAAATTAACTTAATATAAACCTAAATAAACCATTTAATATTCCCAAATTTTTAAAATATTCACCCTATAGGGGTAGAATGATGATTATCCCAGTCAAGGTAGGGGTATCCTCTTCAAGGACCTAAGCATGGAATTGATGTGGTTAGAAGGATTTTCAAGTGAATTTAGAGAAATGGATGGAATAATTTAATAATTAAAATTTAAAGGAGGATAATAAACATAAAATTTATCTTAGGTCATGATCTGCATGCCCCTAAACTCATAAAAACACAATCATGTTGGCAATGGAGTGAAACAATTAATTTTGAGGAGGTTCCAAGTACTTTTGGGTTAATAAAGTGGAAATTTCAAGGCCTAATTGTTTTTAATTACTAAATTTTTTTATAAATAATAATAAAATATCTAATTCATACCCATGATCACCTATAAATACCTACATTTGTCAAACCAAGGATAGGGTATAGTCAAAGCATGTGGCCAGTATAACAAAGAATAGGGTATGTGAATGCTTTAGTAAAGAACCACATTGGGAAATTATTTAAGAAATGTTTAGAGATTGAAAAAAACAACTTAATATAAATAATTGGAATATATTAATTAAAAATGAGCCTTTTCAAATGCAAAATACAAACTTATACTCTATCTACCTTTATAGATTGTTGGATTCAAAAAGTCTACCTTGGAAATATGTGATGATGGTGGTATAAATGAAAGATTTAGGTGCCAAAATTTGGTACATATTACAATTATGACCCATATTAAAGTTTAAAATAATAATATTTTATCATATAACATGGAAAACCCTCTTTATTTTATCTTAGAGTAGGGGTTATTTGAGCATGCATAAAGGGGACAATTTTGGGGAAAATGTTGAAATAATGGACCAAAAAGAAAATAAGGAAAAAAATGATTTTATAAACTGAATTGGAAATAAGAAGACATAAAAAACATTTATATAGTTTCTATAACCAAATAGGATGCTATAACCAAGGAGGGTTGCAGTCATGGGTGAAGGGAATCCTTGAGCCTAAAAGCCTAATTGAGGGTCATGTGCCCTTTTGAGATTTTTCATGCCTTAAAATTATTTTATTAATGTTTAAATAGGTATATAATATGATTTTTATCCACAAATAGTCAAATAAAATCAATTTTAAGCTTAGTACTCACCCAACATCCATTTCCTTTATCTAGCATGCAAAAAGAGCTAGACTAGTCTTCTGGCGATTTTAGGGTTTTCATACTTCCAAAATTAAGCAAAAGATAAAATATTATATGGAACATGTTATGGGTCATTTTAAATTTAATAAAAAATTTACAATAGCTTTCACATGTGGAAGACCCATTTTTGAGCATTTTTGGTCTTCTAGGCTAAAGAGGCCTAATTAAGCCTAATTGAGAAAATGAATTGATCAAAAAACACACTTTCCTTGGGTTTTGAGACATTAAAATTGAAATATAATACAATTAGGTAAAATTTTACTAAAAAATGATCTCATGTAATTAGTGTAATCCATATATTCTCCTGCACCAGCAAATTTGTGCTAAAATAGGGATACAAGAGGAATAGGCTTAGTGAAGGCTCTATAGAAAAATGGGGACTTGAAGAAAGATTGATAATTATAAATGGATTTTTTTCAGAATATTTTGATGATAATATTCCTTCCTTGATTTAAAATTTCACCAATTAATCTAAATCCAAATTTTAGCTATTTTGGCCAAATTAGGCCTAATGAGACAAGGAGGCTTTGTGACACCTAAGAAGGGAATCGATGATTACAGGTAATGTAAATAATTGAGATGACTCAAAATTATTTCAAATTTTCCTTGGGATGAAAATTTAACTATCCAAGAGGCCTCATGATCAAACTCTTACTTTTGCCACTTGTCAAGAAGGAGTTTGAAAGACTTAAAGATGCTTGTGAAGAATTTCAACACCGCATGTGAAGAAGGTGCTCAGTTTGGAATGGAAAAATATCCACCTCAGTTAATTTATATCTCATTCACTCACCTAATTTACATGAAACACTTATCTTGAACCTACTTTGAATATCTCTTGAAAGCCCATCATGAATGCAATTTCACAAGAGAGAATGATTGAGAAGATTGTTATGCCACAATTGGAGAAAATGATATTTTGGGATAGAAAGATGTTAAATTAAGTTTCATAACTAATTTTAAACCTCATTAATATTATTTTAAATTATCCTCACATTTTTACTTTTTTCTTTATCCCTCTTCAACTTCCTTCTCCCTCTTTTATTCCAAATTCTATAAATGTGAGCCATCTTGGATATTGTAAAGGAGACCAAAACTAGTGTGGTGAAAGCCCTGATGGTATGACACTAAATTTTGTTATTTAAAAAATGAATAAAAGTCTTTTTTTTTTGTGAACATATTTGTCTAAGTGTGCTAGTGATGAACAGTGGAGCTAAGTGTTGGTATCATCCTTATTCCTATATATCCTTCATACTTGAGCAAGAATTCTGATTTTAGCAGGTTATGTGAAGTTTATTGGTTATATTAGGAACTTATCCAATAAATAAAATAAATATATGGTGTGTAATCTACCCATTTATTATTTATCTTGTTGGTTATCCTATGTAGGCTACCTGCACATTAAAACAATTATGCTAGAGTCCTTTAATACCTAGAGTTGATTTTGGAAAGCCTTGATGTTTAGTAAGGAATGTGATAGTCATGTGGAAATGTGTCTTGGTGTATCACATATTTAGTTTAGTTTCCATTTTTATGTAAATTCCTAATCCTTTTCCCATAAACATGCATTATATTAGGTGATGTCCACCTCAAGAAGAATCTAGGGAGCTAGGCCTTATAATCTAGTGATTCATCCCTCTTATATGTTCCTCACAACCTGAGAGATGATTCCATGTTGTAAAAAATTATAGGATCTTCATATAGTATCCTAATATGCACAAATTTTTGACAATAGTTATGGCATGCCAAGTGGGATAGCTAGTCCTAATTTCTCCCATGTCAAGGTGAATGCTGGTCTTGACAAGCACAAGCTTGTAGAAGTGTTTCTAATCTAGCATTTGGTGACTCTAAAACGTGATAATATTTGGTTTTAGATCAAATTTTCCACATTATATTTCATGGTCATGAAGAGGAAGAAGAAATGGCTAGGATACATCCTTTCTCAGCCTTCAACACTAAAAATATAATTAATCTTCATGCATATAACCCTATTCCTCTTAATTCCACAAAAATTCTACCTAGCTTCAATGGAGAAGATCCTATTACCCCATCTAAGCACATTAGAGACATCTCAAACTTTTTTAACTTCTACAATATCACCCAAGTTAACATAGCCATTAGACTACTTGCCTTGTCTCTAAAGGGTAAAACACTTGATTGGTATAGGACATTAGGAAGCTGTTGCATCAATAGTTGGGATGGATTTGTAGAGTTATTGGTGAATATATTTGAGAAAAAGAGTGACCACACTTCACTAATCCATCAGCTAAATGTGATAAAAGAAAGGTCCTAATGAATCCATGGAATATTTTAATGAAATATTTCAAAGGACATGGTATAGATTTCCACCTATCTGAGGCCTCTTCCAAGATTTTTATTCCCTACTTATCTCAAGGCTCTTGGCACTGATGTGGTAACACTGTTATATGCAATTGGAGGATCCAATATACCTATTGCATATGAGATAGCTATCGAAGCTGAGAGTAGTTTGATACCAGCTAAGAAATTATCCCTAAGGGTTGTTATACCTTTCTTATCTCATAGTTCATTTAAAAACCCAAATGTAGCACAATTTCCCAATGCCAATGCCAAGTTCATGACCTTTCCAAAGAATGAGGATAATACTATAGACAAAGAGGCAATGATTCAACCATTATAAGCCTACCTCAAACAAGCTCAATTGCAAGTAGGTTCTCCACCCAATCCTCAATACAAACACTAAGGTCATCAAGTTTTCAATAGGAAGCCTAACAACTATAATCCTAATTCCATTCTATCCACAAAGGCTATTTTTCAAGTCCATACCAACCTAGTTCAAGAAGAGGAACTTTGGGAACAATCTCAAGGTTAGTTTGTGAATGATGGTGGAAGAGATTATCAAGCCTTAATAACACAAGAAATAAATATCCCTTGCCTCACACTAGAAGAATAAAATCTCATGCAAAGAGACACTCATGGAGAAGGTAGAAGCCAAGGTACCATTCTTATGAACTATCAAAGTGAAGATAACAATGTGGACAAGGTTGATAAAGCACCTAAAGGTTTGCCATCTATTACTTCTTCACTATTGCCTTCACATAAGTTTATTGTTCTTGAAACTCCTCAAGAGTTGGAGGAGGATGCCAACATAGATAAGTTCCTTGAACACACTGAAGAAGGAGCTACTAATATGGGACACCCAATAAAGGTTTTGGGAGAAGAAGACACTTAAATGATAAGACAAGAAGAAGTAGACCTTGAGTGGATTGACGAATTACCTTGCTTCATGGAAGATGATGATGATCTACTTCCAACACAAGATGAAGAAGTGGTACCCACTAGCCAAAATGATGCTTCACAAGAAGTTGGTAACAATGTTGATAAACTTCAAGTATTTTCTATTTATAATGAAGAGTTGGAATTTTGAGATGATCTTGAATTTTTTTTCTTGACCTTGGATGATGCATCTCTACTTCATGAAGAGCTTGAGAAGAGTTTTGAAGGAGACGTTTTAACTAAACCTATTAAAGATCATGAATCACCTCCTAAGAAAGAGAAAGGTAAGCATGATTCATCTAAAGATGATTAAGTGCATAAGATGGATGGATAATACAAGGTTTCAAGAGATATAGTGAGTTTGGAAGAACCTCTCCCATGCATTCTGCTACTAAAACCACTAAATCTTGATGGAGAACTTCCTTTTCAAAATTAATTGAGCCTTGATAATGAAAATACACTTGAGGTTGAGGTTGAATTTGAAGCTCATAATGAATCTAAGATTAATGAAAAACTACTTGAATCAATGGCTATGGTTGTCATTTAAATCAATCAAGAGGAGTATGTTTTTACTAAATACTTGTTCTTAGGTATGAAACTAGATGAAGTCAATGCAAGCACCATGGGAAGTAAGAAAACTTTTGAATAAAAAAGGACAATTCATAAATGAAATCTTGCACATGTTCCTAGTTCACTTCAAAGAGATGGTATTAAAATCTTTCCTTTCGATCTAGGAGGATCATTTTTATCTATCTAGTTTGTACACATTAGAGTGGTTTGTTTCAATCGTCTTGTGTTTCCTAAGTGCTTCATGAAATAAGTGTGTTTCTTTCCTTTTTTTTGTGTGTATCATTATTTTTATGTGTGTGTGTCAACCAACTTGTTTCTTTCCTTTAGTAAGGAATGTGATAGTCATGTGGAAATGTGTCTTGGTGTATCATATATTAAGTTTAGTTTCCATTTTTATGTAAATTCCTAACCCTTTTCCCATAAACATGCATTATATTAGGTTATGTGCACTTCAAGAATAATCTAGGGAGTTAGGCCTTATAATCTAGTGATTCATCCCTCTTATAGGTTCCCCACAACCTGAGAGATGATTCCATGTTGCATAAAATTATAGGATATTCATATAGTATCCTAGGATGCACAATTTGATGACAATAGTTATGGCATGCCAGGTGGGATAGCTAGTCCTAATTTCTCCCATGTCAAGGTGAATGCTGGTCTTGACAAGCCCAAGGTTGTAAAATTGTTTCTAATCTAGCATTTGGTGACTCTAAAAGGTGATAATCTTTGGTTTTAGATCAAATTTTCCACATTATATTTCTTGGTCATGAAGAGGAAGAAGAAATGGTTAGGATACATCCTTTCTCAGCCTTCAACAATCAAAATCTAATTAATCTTCATTCATATGACCCTATTCCTCTTAATGCCACAAAAATTCTCCCTAGCTACAATTTAGAAGGTCCTATTACCCCATCTAAGCACATTAGAGACATTTCAAACTTTTTTAACTTCTACAATATCAACCAAATTAACATAGCCATTAGACTACTTGCCATGTCTCCAAAGGGTAAAACACTTGATTGGTATAGGACATTAAGAAGTGGTTGCATCAATAATTGAGATGGATTTGTAGAGTTATTGGTGAATAGATTTGAGAAAAAGAGTGACCAAACTTCACTAATCCATCAGCTAAATGTGATAAAAGAAAGGTCCTAATGAATCCATGAAATATTTTAATGAAATATTTCAAAGGACATGGTATAGATTTCCCCCTATCTGAGGCCTCCTCCAAGATTTGTATTCCCTACTTATCTCAAGGCTCTTAGCACTGATGTGGTAATAATGTTATATGCAATGGGAGGATCCAATATACGTAATGCATATGAGATAGATTTTGAAGCTGAGAGTAGTTTGATACCAGCTAAGAAATTATCCCCAAGAGTTGTTATACCTTTCTTATCTCATAGTTAATTTAAAAACCCAAATGTAGCACAAGTTCCCAATGCCAATGCCAAGTTCATGACCTTTCCAAATAATGAGGATAATACTATAGACAAAGAGGCAATGATTCAACCATTATAAGCCCAACTCAAATAAGCTCAATTGCAAGTAGGTTCTCCACCCAATCCTCAATACAAATACTAAAGCCATCAAGTTGTCAATAGGAAGCCTAACAACTATAATCCTAATTCCATTCTATCCACAAAGGCTATTTTTCAAGTCCATACCAACCTAGTTCAAGAAGAGGAACATTGGGAACAATCTCAAGGTTAGTTTGTGAATGATGGTGGAAGAGATTATCAAGCCTTAATAACACAAGAAATAAATATCCCTTACCTCACACTAGATGAATAAAATCTCATGTAAAGAGACACTCATGGAGAAGGTAGAAGCCAAGGTACCATTCTTATGAACTTTCAAAGCGAAGATAACAATGTAGACAAGGTTTATAAAGCACCTAAAGGTTTTCAATCTAGTAATTCTTCTCTAATGCCTTCACATAAGTTGATTGTTCTTGAGACTCCTCAAGAGTTGGAGGAGGATGCCATCATAGATAAGTTCCTTGAACACATTGAATAAGGAGCTACTAATATGGAGCATCCAATAAAGGTTTTGGGAGAAGAAGACACTTAAATGATAAGACAAGAAGAAGTAGACCTTGAGTGGATTGATGAATTACCTTGCTTAATGGAAGATGATGATGATCTACTTCCAACACAAGATGAAGAAGTGGTACCCACTAGCCAAAATGATGCTTCACAAGAAGTTGGTAACAATGTTGATAAACTTCAAGTATTTTCTATTTATAATGAAGAGTTGGAATTTTGAGATGATCTTGAAATTTTTTTATTGAGCTTGGATGATGCATCTCTACTTCATGAAGAGCTTGAGAAGAGTTTTGAATCAGATGTTTCGAATGAACCTATTAAAGATCATGAATCACCTCCTAAGAAAGAGAAAGGTAAGAATGATTCATCTAAAGATGATTAAGTGCATAAGATGGATGGATAATACAAGGTTTCAAGAGATATAGTGAGTTTGTAAGAACCTCTCCCATGCATTTTACTACTAAAACCACTAAATCTTGAAGGAGAACTTCCTTTTCAAAATGAATACAACCTTGATAATGAAAATACACTCTAGGTTGAGGTTCAATTTGAAGGTCATAATGAATCTAAGATTAATGAAAAACCACTTGAATAAATGTCTATGGTTGTCATTTAAATCAATCAAGAGGAGTATGTTTCTACTAAATACATGTTCTTAGCTATGAAACTGGATGAAGTCAATGCAAGCACCATGGGAAGTAAGAAAAGTTTTGAATAAAAAAGGAGAATTCATAAATGAAAGCTTGCACATGTTCCTAGTTCACATCAAATAGATGGTATTAAAAGCTTTCCTTTTGATCTAGGAGGATCATTTTTATCTATCTAGTTTGTACACATTAGAGTGGTTTGTTTCAGTTGTCTTATGTTTCCTAAGCGCTTCATGAAACAAGTGTGTTTCTTTCCTTTTGTTGGTGTGTATCTTAGTTTTTATGTGTGTGTGTCAAAAAACTTATTTCTTTCTTTTAGTAAGGAATGTGATAGTCATGTGGAAATTTGTCTTGGTGTATCACATATTTAGTTTAGTTTCCATTTTTATGTAAATTCCTAACCCTTTTCCCATAAAGTTGCATTATATTAGGTGATGTGCACTTCAAGAAGAATCTGGGGAGCTATGCCTTATAATCTAGTGATTCATCCCTCTTATAGGTTCCTCACAACCTAAGAGATGATTCCATGTTGCATAAAATTATATGATCTTCATATAGTATCCTAGGATGCACAATTTTATGACAATAGTTATGGCATGCCAGGTGGGATAACTAGTCGTAATTTCTCCCATGTCAAGGTGAATGCTGGTCTTGACAAGAAAAAGGTTGTATAAGTGTTTCTAATCCAGCATTTGGTGACTCTAAAAGGTGATAATATTTGGTTTTAGATCAAATTTTCCACATTATATTTCTTGGTCATGAAGAGGAAGAAGAAATGGCTAGGATACTTCCTTTCTCAGCCTTCAACACTAAAAATCGAATTAAAATTCATGCATATGACCCTATTCCTCTTAATTCCACCAAAATTATCCCTACCTTTAATGGAGAAGATCCTATTACCCCATCTAATCACATTAGAGACATCTCAAACATTTTTAACTTCTACAATATCACCCAAGTTAACATAGCCATTAGACTACTTGCCATGTCTCTAAAGGGTAAAACACTTGATTGGTATAGGACATTAGGAATTGGTTGCATCAATAGTTGGGATGGATTTGTAGAGTTATTGGTGAATAGATTTGAGAAAAAGAGTGACCACACTTCACTAATCCATCAGCTAAATGTGATAAAAGAAAGGTCCTAATGAATCCATGGAATATTTTAATGAAATATTTCAAAGGACATGGTATAGATTTCCACCTATCTGAGGCCTCTTCCAAGATTTTTATTCCCTACTTATCTCAAGGCTCTTGGCACTGATGTGGTAAAAATGTTATATGCAATTGCAGGATCCAATATACCTATTGCATATGAGATAGATATCGAAGCTGAGAGTAGTTTGATACCAGCTGAGAAATTATCCCCAAGAGTTGTTATACCTTTCTTATCTCATAGTTCATTTAAAAACCCAAATGTAGCACAAGTTCCCAATGCCAATGCCAAGTTCATGACATTTCTAAAGAATGAGGATATTACTATAGACAAAGATGAAATGATTTAACCATTATAAGCCTAACTCAAACAAGCTCAATTGCAAGTAGGTTCTCCACCCAATCCTCAATACAAATACTAAGGCCATCAAGTTGTCAATAGGAATCCTAACAACTATAATCCTAATTCCATTCTATCCACAAAGGCTATTTTTCAAGTCCATACCAACCTAGTTCAAGAAGAGGAACATTGGGAACAATCTCAAAGTTAGTTTGTGAATGATGGTGGAAGAGATTATCAAGCCTTAATAACACAAGAAATAAATATCCCTTGCCTCAAACCAGATGAATAAAATCTCATGCAAAGAGACACTCATGGAGAAGGTAAAAGCCAAGGTACCATTCTTATGAACTTTCAAATGGAAGATAACAATGTGGACAAGGTTGATAAAGCACCTAAAGGTTTTCCATCTAGTACTTCTTCTCTAATGCCTTCACATAAGTTGATTACTCTTGAGACTCCTCAAGAGTTGGAGGAGGATGCCATCATAGATAAGTTCCTTGAACACACTGAAGAAGGAACTACTAATATGGAGCATCCAATAAAGTTTTTGGGAGAAGAAGACACTTAAATGGTAAGACAAGAAGAAGTAGACCTTGAATGGATTGATGAATTACCTTGCTTCATGGAAGATGATGATGATCTACTTCCAACACAAGATGAAGAAGTGGTACCCACTAGCCAAAATGATGCTTCACAAGAAGTTGGTAACAATGTTGATAAACTTCAAGTATTTTCTATTTATAATGAAGAGTTGGAATTTTGAGATGATCTTGAAATTTTTTTCTTGGGCTTGGATGATGCATCTCTACTTCATGAAGAGCTTGAGAAGAGTTTTGAAGGAGTTGTTTCACCTGAACCTATTAAAGATCATGAATCTCCTCCTAAGAAAGAGAAAGGTAAGCATGATTCATCTAAAGATGATTAAGTGCATAAGATGGATGGATAATACAAGGTTTCAAGAGATATAGTGAGTTTGGAAGAACCTCTCCCATGCATTTTACTGCTAAAACCACTAAATTTTGATGGATAACTTCCTTCTCAAAATGAATAAAACCTTGATAATGAAAATACACTTTAGGTTGTGGTTGAATTTGAAGGTCATAATGAATCTAAGATTAATGAAAAACCACTTGAATCAATGTCTACGTTTGTCATTTAAATCAATCAAGAGTAGTATGTTTCTACTAAATACATGTTCTTATCTATGAAACTAGACGAAGTCAATGCAAGCACCATGGGAAGTAAGAAAAGTTTTGAATAAAAAAGGACAATTCATAAATGAAAGCTTGCACATGTTCCTAGTTCACTTTAAAGAGATGGTATTAAAAGCTTTCCTTTCGATCTAGGACGATCATTTTTATCTATCTAGTTTGTACACATTAGAGTGGTTTGTTTCAGTTGTTTTATGTTTCCTAAGCGCTTCATGAGACAAGTGTGTTTCTTTCCTTTTGTTTGTGTGTATCTTAGTTTTTATGCGTGTGTGTCAACAAAATTGTTTCTTTCTTTTAATAAGGAATGTGGTAGTCATGTGGAAATGTTTCTTGGTGTATCACAAAATTTAGTTTAGTTTCCATTTTTATGTAAATTTCTAACCCTTTTCCCATAAAGATACATTATATTAGGTGATGTGTACTTCAAGAAGAATCTAGGGAGCTAGGCCTTATAATCTAGTGATTCATCCCTCTTATAGGTTCCTCACAACCTAAGAGATGATTCCATGTTGCATAAAATTATATGATCTTCATATAGTATCCTAGGATGCACAATTTTATGACAATAGTTATGGCATGCCAGGTGGGATAGCTAGTCCTAATTTCTCCCATGTCAAGGTGAATGCTAGTCTTGACAAGCACAAGGTTGTATAAGTGTTTCTAATCCAGCATTTGGTGACTCTAAAAGGTGATAATATTTGGTTTTAGATCAAATTTTCCACATTATATTTCTTCGTCATGAAGAGGAAGAAGAAATGGCTAGGATACATCCTTTCTTAGCCTTCAACACTAAAAATATAATTAATCTTCATGCATATGACCCTATTCCTCTTAATTCCACCAAAATTCTCCCTACCTTCAATGGAGAAGGTCCTATTACCCCATCTAAGCACATTAGAGACATCTCAAACTTTTTTTACTTCTACAATATCACCCAAGTTAACATAGCCATTAGACTACTTGCCATGTCTATAAAGGGTAAAACACTTGATTGGTATAGGACATTAGGAATTGGTTGCATCAATAGTTGGGATGGATTTTTAGAGTTATTGGTGAATATATTTGAGAAAAATAGTGACCACACTTCACTAATGCATCAGCTAAATGTGATAAAAGAAAGGTCTTAATGAATCCATGGAATATTTTAATGAAATATTTCAAAGGATATGGTATAGATTTCCCCTTATCTAAGGCCTCTTCCAAGATTTGTATTCCCTACTTATCTCAAGTGTCTTAGCACTGATGTGGTAATAATGTTATATGCAATGGGAGGATCCAATATACCTAATGCATATATGATAGCTATTGAAGCTGAGACTAGTTTGATACCAGCTGAGAAATTATCCCCAAGAGTTGTTATACCTTTCTTATCTCATAGTTCATTTAAAAAACCAAATGTAGCACAAGTTACCAATGCCAATGCCAAGTTTGTGACCTTTCCAGAGAATGAGGATAATATTGTAGACAAAGATGCAATGATTCAAACATTATAAGCCCAACTCAAATAGGCTCAATTGAAAGTAGGTTCTCCATTGAATCCTCAATACAAACACTAAGGTCATCAAGTTTTCAATAGGAAGCCTAAAAAATATAATCCTAATTCCATTCTATCCACAAAGGCTATTTTTCAAGTCCATACCAACCTAGTTCAAGAAGAGGAAAATTGGGAACAATCTCAAGCTTAGTTTGTGAATGATGGTGGAAGAGATTATCAAGCCTTAATAACACAAGAAATAAATATCCCTTGCCTCACAATATAAGAATAAAATATAATGCAAATAAACACTCATGGAGAAGGTAGAAGCCAAGGTACCATTCTTATGAACTTTCAAATGGAAGATAACAATGTGGACAAGGTTGATAAAGCTCCTAAAGGTTTGCCATCTAGTACTTCTTCTCTATTGCCTTCACATAAGTTGATTGTTCTTGAGACTCCTCAAGAGTTGGAGGAGGATGCCATCATAGTTATGTTCCTTGAACGCACTGAAGAAGGAACTACTAATATGGAGCATCCAATAAAGATTTTTGGAAAAGACACTTAAATGGTAAGACAAGAAGAAGTAGACCTTGAATGGATTGATGAATTACCTTGCTTCATGGAAGATGATGATGATCTACTTCCAACAGAAGATGAAGAAGTGATACCCACTAGCCAAAATGATGCTTCACAAGAAGTTGGTAACAATGTTGATAAACTTCAAGTATTTTCTAGTTATAATGAAGAGTTGGAATTTTGAGATGATCTTGAATTTATTTTCTTGAGCTTGGATGATGCATCTCCACTTCATGAAGAGCTTGAGAAGAGTTTTGAAGGAGATGTTTCAACTGAACCTATTAAAGATCATGAATCACCTCCTAAAAAAGACAAAGGTAATCATGATTCATCTAAAGATGATCAAGTGCATAAGATGGATGGATAATACAAGGTTTCAAGAGATATAGTGAGTTTGGAAGAACCTCTCCCATGCATTCTGCTACTAAAACCACTAAAGCTTGATGCAGAACATCCTTTTCAAAATGATTACAACCTTGATAATATAAATACACTTGAGGTTGTGGTTGAATTTTAAGGTAATAATGAATCTAAGATTAATGGAAAACCAGTTGAATTAATGGCTATGGTTGTCATTTAAATCAATCAAGAGGAGTATGTTTCTACTAAATACATGTTCTTAGCTATGAAACTAGATGAAGACAACGCAAGCACCATGGGAAGTAAGAAAAGTTTTGAATAAACAAGGACAATTCATAAATGAAATCTTGCACATGTTCCTAGTTCACTTCAAAGATATGGTATTAAAAGCTTTCCTTTCGATCTAGGAGGATCATTTTTATCTATCTAGTTTGTACACATTAGAGTGGTTTGTTTCAGTTGTCTTGTGTTTCCTACGTGCTTCATGAAACAAGTGTGTTTCTTTCCTTTTGTTGGTGTGTATCTTAGTTTTTGTGTGTGTGTGTGTCAACCAACTTATTTCCCCTAATCTAAATGTCTGTTCAATTCAATTAGATAACTCATATGTTTTACTCCATGCCCAATGGAAGGATTAGGCAATTGTTCTTACACATAGTAGGCATGCAACCATTGAGAATCACTAAGAATGTTGACCAAATATGAACCCAAGTAAAATTTGGGTCAACCCATACTATTTTAAACTTTTAAAATAAATTTTCATATGTCTTATGGGGTCATCTATTGTCTGACATGTCTCACTTACCCTTTCCCTAGTCCTTGTTGAAGCCCATCCTCCTTGTACTAGCTGAATCAACCAAAATTCAACATTGGTCAACTATGGTAAAACTTATTCAAAGGCTCAATTTATTTTATAAGTGTCTTAAAATTGTCTTTTATAGGTTTCATTGTGTTTACAAGTCATAAATTGACCACTTGCTAGGTTTTAGGTGCTAAAAAAGTCATTTGGCCACTTTTTAGCTTAGTTAAATGACTTTTAATGACTTTAAAATTAAAATATTTGTCACCAAGGTGGATAATAAAGTGTAAAAGGTCAAATTATGTAATAATCATGTCATGTGGTAGTTAAAAATCTATTATGATCATGAAATGGTAGTTTTTCCTTAAAAATAGGCCCCTTTGGGCATTTATAAGAAACTTCTCAAGACCATCATTAGTTGAAAACGTGGTGGAGAGTATATTTACATCCACATAGGTCATTTAAATGTTTTTATTTCAAGTATAATGTAATAAAATTCATCTCCAACTTCTTTTCCTCCATTTTCCATTGGCAAGCCAAGGAAGGGTAGATTCACGCACTCACTATGAAAGCTACAGGTGGAATTGGAAAGAGTGATTATGGGGCTGGATTTTAATTTGAGTTCCCATAATTTTAATAAAAATAATTTTAAAATTGTTATTCCTCATTTATTAATAATCATTTACACTCCAGGAAACTTTTTATGCCTATTCAATCATGAGGGGGTCCCTTTTTTAATATGTTTCAACTTTTCTTGCTTTAAATTACTAGAATGGTTTTTTTCAAGTGATTCTACATGTTTTTAAAGACATGATTATTATTCTTTTGTTTTTTAAAATTTACAACTACTTCTCTTTCAATGCCTTTAAGGGAGAATTCCAAATTGTGCTTGTTTCTCAAAGTTTGCATTCATGGGCATGTAACCTAAGTTTTAAAATGGAGGAGGTGGTTCCATGGGATGATAAATATATTTTGGTTCATTTATTAAATGTTCTCAATTTAATTACATTGTGAAAATATTAGTCAACTCTTTCAAGCTAATGTGTCCAATTTTCCTTGTTCACTACCTTGATTAGTAAATTGTGCTCACAATCATATTCTACAGAAGTTCAAGAGGATGTACGAAGGTAAAAAGGATGGGACATATGCAAAATTTCATGTTTGAAGATCCAAAATTTCCAAAAAATCATGGTGTTCATGCCATCAGATTTAGAATGATATTCAAAAAGGATTTTTCACTTCAAATAGTGATTTGACTATATTTGGTCCCACAGTTCTCAAATAGACCAAATAGAGATCCTTGAGGTATTTTGAGATAACATATGAAATGACAAAAGAACTATAAAATGGTCTTGGTTGAATTACCTATTAAACCTATCTAAAAAAAAACTAATTCCAAATTTGAAAGCCTAAGGAGGAGTAGAAGTGGAGTTTGAACAAGCTTAAAAGTTTCCAAAAATCATTGACTTTGAATAGTGATATCTACAGGAAGGTGATGACAAATTGGTCTTGCAATTAAATTAGATGAACCTAGATCATGTTAATAATTTGAAACTATCCAAACTATTTCAATTATAATTTCTAAATAAAAATATCAAGTAACATATGAAGTTTGATGTTTTGATCATTGATGAACCTTCTCATGTCCATATAACAAGCCTAAAATGAGCATCTACAACCAAGACTAACAGTGAGCTAGTACCCAGGTGTTTGAGAGATTCTAAGGCATTAGGTGAAATTGAAGATGAAAATATATGAAATAAATATGGTTTAAATGGTATATAATTATTTTAAACATAACCTCATTAGGTATTTCACACCTATAGTAAGCCCAAAGGCATGACTGTCACAATCAAGGTATGGTGTCCCAGTTGGTGACCTAGGAAAAGAATTGATATGGTTTGAAAGGTTTAAATAAGGATTAAATCATAATTGAAAATAATTTACCTATAAATTTTCAATAAAATCCTAATCATCACATGATAAAGTGCATATAGAGCCAAATAAACCTATAGGTAGGCCTAAAGACCATGAGACACAGTCTTGCTAAGAAGGTTGCTTGAAAGTTGATGTATATGAGATAAAATGTTAAGTTTGAATATTTTTTTAAAATTTAAAAGAGATAAAGACTTTTAATGACTTAAAAAACTTAAATAATAATAAAAAACCCCTTAAACAAGTTTCAAATTCTCCCTAATGCACCTAAAGTCCTATACAGACTGAGACAGGCAGTGAGGTAGAAGTTTGATATTGGTTTAGAGTTCTTAAGGTGGATATAGAGCATAATGAGTTAAAATTTATCTCAATTAAATTTATATAAACTTAAATACACCATTTAAAATTCCAAAATATGCCAAATAATCACCCTACAAGGGTAGAATGATAACTATCCTAGTCAAGGCAGGGGTATCCTCTTCAAGAACCTAAGCATGGAATTGATGTGGTTTGAAGGATTTTTAAGTGAATTCAAAGAAAATGATGGCATAGTGGCATAAATAAAATTTAAATTAGTACATAAACATAAAATTAATCTCATTTCATGATCTACAGGCCCCTGAACTCACCAAAACATAGTCATGTTGGCAATGGAGTAAAATAATTGATTTTAAGGAGGTTCTAAGTACTTTTGGGTTGAGAAAGTGGAAATTTCAAGTCATAATTGTTTTTAAGGAATAATAAAGTCTATAAATCATCATAAAATACCTAATTCATACCCATTATCACCTATAAACACCTACATGGGTCAAAACAAGGACATTGTATAGTCAAAGCATGTGGCCAGTCTAACAAAGAATAAGGTATGTGAATGCTTTAGTAAAGAACAACATTTGGAAATGATTAAATAAAGGTTTATATATTTAAAAAAATAAATTAATATAAATTATTTTAAGATTTAAATATAAAATTATACTTGTCAAAGGCAAAATATAAACGTATACTCTACCTACCTTCATAAATTGCTTGATTCATAAAGTCTACCTTGGAAATATGTGAAGATGGAGGTATAAATGGAAGATTTATATGCCTAAATTTGGTAAAAATTATTATTATTACTGATATTAAACTTTCAAATAATAATATTTTATCATATAAAATGATAAACCCTCTCTATTTTGTCTCAAAGCAGCGGTTGTTTGAGCATGCATGAAGGGGGCAATTTTGGGAATATTGTTGAAATAATGGACCAAAAATAAAAAGAGGACAAAAAAATTATTTTATAAGATTTATGGTACCTAATAATACCTTAAAAAATTACTATAGTTTCTGGAATGAAACAAGATGATCTAACCAAGGAAGGTTGCAATCATGGGTGAAGGGAGTCCATAAGCCTAAACGCCAAATTGAGGCTCATGTGCCCTTTTGTACTTTTTAATGCATTAAAATTGGTTGATTAATGTTTAAATATGTATATAATACTTTTTTTGATCCATAATTAATCAAATAAAATCAATTTGAATCTCATTACTCACCCAACATCCATTTAACTTATCTATCATGCAAAAAGACCTAGACTAGTCTTTTGGCCATTTCAAGGTTTTCATACTTCCACAATGAACCAGAGGCTAAAATTTTATATGGAACATATTATGTGTCATTTTAAACTTAATAAAACATTTCCAAGATATTTCACATGTGAAGGAGCCATTTTTTAGCATTTTCAGTCTTCTAGGCTAAATAAGCCTAATTATACCTAATTGGGAAGACTAATTGATCAACAAACACACTTTACTTATGTTTTGAGACATGAAATTGACACACATAAAAATTATGTAAAAGGGTACTAAAAATGGTCTCACTTGGTCCTATAATTTTTTACATTCTCCTTTACCAATGGATTTATGCAAAAATAGGGCTACAAGAGGAATAGGCCTAGTGAAGGCTCTATGAGAAAAATGGGGACTTGAAGAAATATCAATGATTATAAATTGAATGTTTTTAGACAAAAAATATTAAAATATTCCTTCCATGATGAAAAATTTTACCAATTGAGTGAAATCCAAATTTTAGCTATTTTGTCCAAATTAGGCCTAATGAGACAAGGAGGCTTTATGACACCTAAGAAGGGAATTGATGATTGTAGCTAATTTAACTAATTGATATGCTTGAAAATGATTTAAAAGTGTCCTTGGGATGAAAATTTAATTATCCAAGAGACCTCATGATCAAACTCTTGCTTTTGTCACTTGTCAAGAAGGAGTTTCAAAGACTTAAAGAAGCTTGAGAAGAATTTCAATGCCACATGTGAGGAAGGTGATCAGTTTAGAATGGTAACATGTCTACCTATGTTAATTTATATCTCTTCCACCTAATTTATGTGAAAAACTTTTCCCTAACCTACTTTGAAGTGCTCTTGAAATCCCATCATGAAGGTAGTTTCACAAGAGTGAATGATAGACAAGATTACTATGCCACACTTAGAGAAAAGGCTATTTTGGGATATAATGATGTGAAAATAATTTTCATAAATCCTTTTACAACTAATTATTATGTTTTAATTGATCCTCACATTTGGACATTTGTCCTTGTGCCTCTTCAATTTCGCTTCTCCCTTTTTTCTTCTAAATTCTATAAATGTGAGCCATCTTGGCTATTGTAGAGGAGACCAAAACTAGTATGGTGAAAGCCCTAATGGTATGAAACTAATTTTTTTAATTTAAAAATTGAATACAAATATACTTTTGGTTTATGAACATATTTTTCTAAGTGTGCTAGTGATGACTAGTGGAGCTAAGTGTTGGTATCATCCTTATTCCTCTTTATCCTTCATGCTTGAGTAAGAGTTATAATTTTATTAGGTCATGTGAAGTGTATTGGTTATATTATAATATTATCCAAAAAATAAACCAACTCTTTTTTGTGTAATATACCCATTGATTAGTTATCTTTTTGGTTGTCCTATGCAAGTTGCCTTCACATTGAAACAATTATGCTAGAGTCCTTCAATGCCTAGAGTTGATCTTGGAAAGCCTTGTAGTTTAGTAAGGAATGTGATATTCATGTGAAAATATGTCTTGGTGTATCATCTCTTTAGTGTAGTTTCCATTTTCATGCAAATTTCAAACCCTTTTCCCATAAAGAAGCATTAGATTAGGTGATGTGCACTTTAAGAATAATCTAGGGGGGCTAGCCCTTATAATCTAGAGATTCATCCCTCTTATAGGCTCCCCAAAATATAAGAGATGATTCCTTGTTACATCAAATTTAAATAGATTCATAGAGTATCCTAGGGTGCACAATTTGATGACAACAATAAACATTAAAAACAAGTATCTATTACCTTATACATATGATATTTTTTTATCAAATATGAGGATCAATAGTATTTTCTAAGATTGATCTTTGAGTAGAATACATCAATTGAGGATTAAAGATGAGGACATTCTAAAAAATAAATTCAAAACTCAGTACAAGAACTATGAGTTTATAGTTTTATCATTTGGAGTGACTAATTATCTAACAACATTTATGAATCTCTTGAACAGTGTGTTTAGAGATTATCTTGACCACTTTGTATAGTTTTTTTATTACATTATTATCTATTCAAAGAATGAAGAGGATCACTTTTAGAATTTGGAATTAGTTCTGCAATAGTTGTGGAAGCATAATTTATATGTAAAGCTATCCAAGTGTGCATTTTTCTAGGAAAAAGTCTAGTATTTGGGACACATTATCTCTATAGATGGTATCTTTGTATGTCTAGGGAAGAGTAGAGCCATTATGGAATGGTTGGAACAAAATAATGTGCATGAGGTTAGAATATTCATGGGGTTAGTAATTTACTAAAAGTTCATTCTAAACTTTTCCAATATATAATAACTAATCAATTCCTTACAATGGAATAATAACAAGTTTATTTGGTCAAATAAGTTTGAACTACCTTTCTAGTAATTGAAAAAAAGGCTTACATCTACACCAGTGTTAAGATTTCTAGACCCCAGTGGTAATTTTTTAGTGGTAATGGATGCATTAGGGGATGGAATAGGTGGAGTCCTTATGCATTATGGATCATTAATGGCTTATGAGTCATGAATATTAATCCATATGAGATGAATTATTCCCCTCATGATTTGGAGCTTTCAGTGATTATTCATGGTTTAAAAATATGGTAGCATTATTTGTTCAAAAAACCTTTTTAGATCAAGACAAATAACTTGGGACTCAATTATATTTTCACCCACCTAATTTGAATGATCATTATAAATGTTGGCTTAATTTTTTGTTTGACTACAATTTTGATATCAGTTATATCAAAGGCAAAGAGAATAGACTAGTTGATGATCTCAGTTGTAGAAGGTACCTAGTAGTTATATCTACCATCAAGAGTACCTTCATGGATCAAGTGATTGAGTTATCTTTAAGAGATGAATATTACGATCAATTTAATAAGGAATTATTCAAGAATGTTGAAAATCCTTGGTACAAAGGATTCATTTTGGAGAGTGATGGTCTTTTTCATTATAATGGATGGATTTATATTCTAGATCAAGAGAATCTATGGATTATAGTTCTTAAGGAATTGCATGATGCACCTTATTCAGGACATCGAGGTGTAACCAAGCTTATGGCATAGATTAGACCACTATATTTATATAAAATAATCAATAAAGATGTAGAAAATTATGTGTCATATTGTCTAGAGTATCAATGAGTGAAAGTTAAGCATGTGCATCCAGTTGGATTATTATATCCACATGATATACCATAATTGAAATGTAATGTGATCATTATGGACTTTTTCCAAGGATTTATGATGTCATGGAATAGGTATGATATGATCTTGGTAGTTTTTGATAAACTAACCAAGGTGACTCACTTTATACCAAGCAATTTGATGGATGATGTACCTACCCTTGAGAAGAGATTCATTAAGGAGGTGTATAAGTAGCTTGGTTTTCTAGAGAATATAATTTCAAATTACGATTAAAAGATGACTTCAAGGTTTTAGATTACTCTAAATTCAGATTTGGTTACACAAATTAATTTTAGTACAACTTACCACTTAGAGACTAATGGATAAACTGAGAGAATTAATTAAGTTCTTGAGGATCTTCTTTGAATGTATTGCATGAACCAGTAGTATAAGTGGGAATATTATATTTCATTGGTTGAGTTTCCATATAACAATTAATATAATTCAACATTAAAGATGTTACCATTTGAGGCACTTTATGAGAGAAGGTGAAAGCCACCCATTAGTAGGGATAAGTTAGAGGATAAGGTATTGTACCTGAGATGCTCTTAGAGATGGAATAACAGGTTAGGCTAATCAGGTAGATATTGGTCAAGGTTAATGATAGAGATAACATATTGTAGATTTGAAGAGAATAGAAAGGTACTTTTTAATTGGTGATAAAAAATTTTTATAGGTTAAGCCATAGAATAGCTTGATTAAATTTTGGAAGTTTGCAAAATTATCACTGAGATATGTAGTACCTTTAGAGGAGTTATAAGTGGTCAATCCTTTTGTTTATAGGCTTGTGTTTCCATTATCCCTAACTTTTCTAAATGATGTCTTCCATGTTTCATATATTAATAAATATATAGATGATCCTACACATGTATTAGATTGGAATGCTTTACACGTTCTAGATCCTGGGGTGGTCACAATAGAACCAATTAGGGTAATTGACACACACAAACTTTATTTACATAATATAGAGTTATCATAATACAAGGTCCAGTGGAACTAATAATCTAAGGATAGTAATACATGGGAGGAGTATGATGAGTTATTTATAATATTTTCCACACTTATTTTCTTTATTAGATACTATTATACTATGTTAGTTTTCAATTCAACACTATTTTTATTTTAGATTATATATTTGAATAAGAGTCATCTAGGATGATGACTAGCTTTATGGGGAAGGATGTTGCATCTTGATTCCTTGCTAAGAAAACTATTTGACTATTTATGGATGGTTATAGTGGACACATATGATATTGGTTTATATTTTTTACTAAGCTTGAGATCTATGCTATTATGGGATAGTATAATGTTGTTTAATTAGATGATGATACATGATTTCTTAGTATGAGTTGATTAATGTATGTGGTTATATTTTAAGAATATTAATATATTGTTTTAATTATATTATTTATTTATTGTTATCATGTGATATTTTCTAATTACCTATGTATTATGAGGTGGATATAGGGGAATTCATTCCTCAACCATATCGAAGGGAGAACATTATCAGAGAGGGTGATGTACATGGAGAAATCGAAGGTCGATGAAGAGATGGCAAAGCCCTACACACACCACAATAGTTAGTCATGGTAGAAATGCTTTTAAAAATAATTGATTATGGTTCTTGTTTAAAGTGTTATTTTCTATGATTTTCCTAAGTAGGTGAAATTCTAGAAGTGAATTCCTTTATGTGTTTAGCATGTTGTGCCATTAATAATAGTAGGAGAAATTTTATCAAAGGTGAATTTAAAAATATGGGTTATTTATGAATTTTTGAATTTGTTATTAGATTACTTAAATATAGTTAAATGCTAATTTATTTTAATTAAAAATATGAAATTGGGCATTTCATATTAAAATATAAAAAAGGGAATTCATTTTTAAAAAGGAAAAAATAATGAAATTAAAAAAAAAGAGAGAGAAATAATTAAAAATTTAGAAAAGAATTAGACGTTTTAAATTTAGTAAAAGAAAAAAAATAAAACAAAAATAAAAATCTGAAAAAGGAAGAAGCCATGCCTACTTATACATAAGGAAAGGGATGAAGATTGAGATTTTATGCATTGGAGAGGAAGAAGAGAAGAAGCATGTCAAAGAAGAAAAGGGAGGCACAAAATTTATAGGTAGGTGATTCCTTATGAATTTTTATATCTTTCTATAATATAGAGTTTTGGCTATGTTATATATCAAACGAGAGCGATCTGTATATAGTTGAGTAACTCATATGATGGATAGAAAATTATATTTATGAATAGTATAATATACACAAAGCATCTAGAATTCAATAGGGAATCATATATAGTAAATATATTCAAATATACATAGTGATTATTATGCAATAAATATATTAAAATATATACAACGAACTATACATAATTATAATCCTTACATTATACTCTTTACAGAATTAGTGAATATAAAATGATACTAAAATGTATAGCAAATTATTGAATATTTATACCCTCTGTAAAGAAGATATCCCAAACACAGTGATTTGGAATACTACTTACAATGATAGTTATATTGTATAGGGTGACTATATATATTGTAGTACCATATGTACAAGCAATGGGATTGGTGAATTATATTTTTAGTATATATTCCTATAACCCCTAAAGCTATATAGATTAAACTATTGATGAAGATTAATCAAAAGAAATTGGCATCATCGTATACCAACTGTAGCCACTCTATATCCTAATTTGAATATTTTTGCTTAAGTTTAAACATAACTTAGTATATATTTCTATTTTATATAAAAAATGGATTTTATTAAAGCTTTGATAGAAATATGGCATCACCCCATTTACCATACCGACTAGCTAAGCATTATATATATATATATATATATATATATATATATATATATATATATATATATATATATATATATATATATATATATACTTTTCAGCAAAGAGTTAACAAAAAATTAATATGTTGTACAGTGATAGTACTACGCTTATACATAAAAATAAGATAAACCATAAGTATTATATAGGTTATATAATATACAACCTATGTAAATATTATCATCTGAAAGTTAAAGGAAAAGAGTGAATTAGAATATTATAATAAAATCTAAAAGATAAGGCTATAAGGCTGAAAGTTAATGTTAAAGTGAGTGGAGCAGTTTGCTTTTGCTTTATATACATTTAAGACTTATATTCCATAAGACTAATTTAAGTATTATATTTTTTAAGATAAATTAAATAGGATATATACATTTAAGACATGAATATTGTATTTTTAAAATGGTTTGCTATGGTGACTTTTATAATGTTAAGACTTTATATTATATATCCAAGAGAATTGATTGATGAAAAAAATAGGATATATAGTCTTGTATGACAAGTATTTACCTTAGCTTATATACACTTTATAATGGTCATTATAAAATATATATGAAAATAAAATAAAGTCATTTATGTTTAATTATATATCACTTTAGTGAGTTAAGGTTTAAAAATAAAAAGGGAAGATGTCTGAAACAAGTATGTAAATTATAAACTATTATAATGGTAAGCAGACACATAACATTGTTATTTATCAACCCATGTGGTATAGACCTTGATCATGGTAAGCATACCTATTATATGGGCATGGGTCAATGCCAATAGAAGATTTATAGAGGAAATTTATAGTTATTCATCTATTGTAGCAGGACTAAGATGGTTTCTCTTAGTTTGGCTTATGTACAGAATAAGAATAAAATCTAGTTTTTAATGTAATACTTTCTAGTATTGTAATAGAATTCCACTATAGTTATAGTGACATTAGTTTTATAATTGCTTAGTGGAAATAAGTCATAAAATTTATGATTATTATAATGGAGTGGTAATATAAGACCAAATCTTAGTGTTTACTGCATAGTTAACTATAACAGTGGTATTTCCTAAACATAAACAATGTGTATGTGGATTTGAATGGCTAAAATATAGCTACCTTCTTTCATGGATTACCAATTTCAAAAATTTTAGATTCCTTAATATGTGGGAACTAACATGTGAAACTTGATGATGTATTTAGTTATGTGATTATGACTTTTAGCATAATTAGAAACCTGGGGTAGATTTTTTTAGTTAATATTCTCATGTGAAATATTAGCTAAAAATTAAAAGGATTGACTAAAGTTAGTTTATAAAATTATTGATTATATAACCCCAAACACAAATTGATTGTGAAACTAGATTACTTATGTTTTTGAGAAAATAAAGTTATGGATTTTTCTAGCTATTGTATGCAATGTGTGGTTCCATGTATTTATAACTACTTCATTAGTTTGATTTATATGCATAGTAGATATGATTAAACATTAGACTATGGTAATATGGGTTGCCATAGGGTGTATTTATATGGAAAAAAATTGTATTATTTTAACTCTGTAGTTAATTGTGTGGTTACCTGGGTGGTAAAACTATAATTATTATTTATAGAATGGGATAGAATATAATGTAAGATGCATGCATATGTTTGATGTATGAAATGTATAATGTTATTACTCCTATGTTTACCATGTCATGTGAATTAGTTTCTAGTAGGATGTAATTTGTTTGAATCTTGTAGTTTAATTATATTTGACCAATCTGTATTGCTAATGTGGAGTAAGGAGTAAGATGGACTTCACTGGAATAATGGCATTGCAATGTTAGATGATGGTAGTCCAATAAAGTATGGTGTATGAATATGATTGATCTATATATTTATTTTATATTACTATTCATAAAGATTTGGTCAAATTATTTTTAGTTAGACATTATCATTTCATGAGTATGGTTTACATGTATGTGTAATATCTTTCAATAAATTGAGTTTTCTATTATACATTGTATGTTTAGCTAGTTAGAAATCATACAACACATGAGTAATTTCTTGTCTCTATGGATTCCAATGCCATCACTATCTATTCATCCATGAAGGGAGGCCCATTCCCTGATGGTATTACTGAGGGGGACCTTTGGTTTGTGGTTGGTGTGGAAAAGTGCTTGGATGATGCTTTCTCTCCCAATAGCAGTACTACTTATCAAGATGACACTTGAGATTTCCACATATACTTGAAGTTTGGGAACTATGCTCTAGGGAATCCAAGTATATTATTTTTGCATTATGTTATATTGTACTTGTTATTGAAAATTGTCATGAAGATTTTTAATTATGTATTGATGCATATTGATAGTGGTGATTGTGTATTTAGATCAACAAGGATTGAAATGTTGTAATTAATTTTTATATTATATTTATCATACTCTCCTAATATTATATATCTATATTTTGTAATGGAATATGAATTGTTGTCATGATTGAACATGACTACTTTTATGATCTCTCATAGACTCTCAAGATGCAGTCTATTTATGTATATGTGTTTTTTTTAAATTTACATATTTTTAAGTATATCCTAATGGGGATGTTACAGCCATAAAGAGGCATCAAGTCCATAATTTTAGACTATACCAACCATTTAATCAATATTACCAACATGTTAGGTAACCTTATCAAAATACTACACAAATCCAAGGACATCTCACTTACTCTAGACTTCCTAATATGCAAAATGATAATACTACTAGCACATGTAGATCATTTGTTCCTATTAAAAACAATCTATCCCAATATTATGAGTGGTAATTTCCCTATAATCAACCACATAATAACTCTACCTATGTAGATGGAGTGTTAAGTGAATATTTTATGGTGAAAAGTATATCAAACCCTTAGGAGTATATAAAATAACTAACTTTACAAATGGAATAAGTATGAGAAGAGACCCAAACACAAGCAGATGAAGCTACTTTGGTAAATTGGTAGGATAATGACTTCATTAGCATAAATCAAAACCAAGTATCAGATGTAGTCAACAATATATTGTCTCATAATACAAGGTTTAAAATAAGGGAAATAGAGGGAGATAAATATTTCTTAGTAGGCCAATCTTCCACTTCATAAGTTCCACGTGAATTTTTCAAAGAGAAGGTGACTACTATTACCATCCATACCTAAAAAATAAGTGTATTTAAAATTAGAATTGACCTCAAGTCAGTCATCATGCTAAAGAGTAGGCTATTATCCTAGAGTTTTAGATGAAAGGGGTTTAAATTCCCTTCGACATAGTGGAAAAAATGAAGAGAAAAAACTTAAATGTGACTTTTTGGGAGGCCCTATCTATTCCTTCTCAAAAGTAATTTTTTACATAAGGTAATATGGATATCTAATCCTCATGAACTATAAAGAGCCTCTCTAATAATTTCCATAAGTTTGTGTCAACCAAAAGAAGGATAAATTGGCAAAATTAGAAAGCCACCACAATTCTATATCTCCTTGATCATAGGTAAGCACCTCATCCATAAGTGTATAACTGATTCAGGTGTAATTATCTAAATCATGTCTAAGAGGATAACTAATATGTTAGGTATAGATTATACCCCAATTACAAAAGGATTTATTTAGTTATATGAAATATCTATCAAAACTATAGGGTTTATTAAAGGCTTAAACCCTACCTTTGATGCATGTCCTAGCTTCTCGATTACCCAATACATATATGTTATAGACTCACATATACCTTTTTTCCATTTGTATTTCAAGAGGCTTTACTTCAAAAATGGGTAGGTACTTGTCATCTGACTATTCACACATGATGCTAGGATTATATATGGAACTAGATTGAATATTAATACCTAACCTATTTTTAGAGATAATATAGATCCATAATCACCCAATCCCATCAACATGAACTATATAATGCATGATCAAAAAGATAGGCCAATCCTACATGAGACTACCACACCTCTAGAGGAAGTCCCAAATGTAACATTAGATAACTACGATAATGAGAATTATGGATTTGATCCATATGACTATAGGAAAGAAAGAGGATTGATAAATTACTGCATCTTTGAGGACAACTTTATCATACCTAATCTCATAAAAAATCAAGAAGACCTTGAAAGCACATGGAATCTATTATTGAATGGATCCAAAATAAAAAATGGTGTAGGTGAAAATATTGTGTTGATCTCTCCTCAAAAGGATAAAAAATTTCATGTATATAGGATGCAATTTAGTTTCACCAACAATATGGCCAAATATGAAGCATAGATCCAAGGCTTTTAGTTGGTGCAAAATAAAGGAATTAGGACATTGAAATTGTTTGTGGATACATAGATCATTGTAAATCAGGTGAGAACCCAAAATGTATCCAAGAATAACTTGATAAAGTATTATAAACATAAATTTTATGATCTCATTTAAAGATTTGATGCTTTCAAAATACAAGCTATGTCGAAGACGCAAAATATTGATGTAGATAGGCTTACCATAATAAGATTTCAATATGACCTCCCTATTGATGTTGTGATAGATTTATGATCAGTTGTTAAGCTTATAGTTATAAATTCAGTGTTTTATAATGATTTTAATTGGTAAGTGTGTGAGAATGATGAGTAGATCATCAATTTTGTACAAGAGAAGGAAAAATTTTCCTCCAAAAACTAGTTAGGGTTACAAAACATAGTATGAAGATAAAATCACCTAATTAAAAGGAAACAAGCTACCTAAAGGATTGATCACACTAGAGAACATATTCAAATCTGATTATCAGTTTAAAGATGAGAAGAAAAACATGATGGTAAATAAATATAATTATTAATAGGTGCTCATTTCTAATGGAAAATTCCTAAAATTTGGAAAGGTATGCACTTAGCTTGAAAAGGAAGGGTTTATTTACCTTTATAGAAACTATGATGATATATTTTCATGGAGTTACCAAGATCTCAAGAGTTTTGAATTATCCTTAGCTCAACATAAAATTGAGTTAAACCCTAATTCCAAGTTGGTTAGGAAAAATCAAAGGCTTATAAACCCCAAATTGGAACTGATTATGAAGAATGAAATTACCGAGCTCATAAAGGCTAATATTATATTTTTGATCAAACACTCCTGTTGGGTAGCTAATTTATTCCTTGTGAGAAATAAAAATGGAGAGATCAAGATCTGGGTGGATTTTAGGGGCTTAAATAGAAAATCCCTCAAGGATCATTATAAACTTCCACCCATGGAATAAATATTATAAATATTATCAAGGTATAAAAGGTTTTCACTTCTTGATGGATACTTGGGTTACAATCATATATTGGTACAAGAGTTTGATCAGTTCAAGATAGACTTTACCATAAAATGGGGCACCTGTGCCTATAGAAATATGCCTTTCAAACTGACCAACACTAGTGTGACCTTATAAATAGCTATGGACATGGCCTTTAAGGGCTTAATAAATGATATGATCCTATTTTACCTTGATGATATCACTATTTTCTCCAAATGTGTAGTTGATCACTTAGATCATTTGAAACAAGTCTTTGATAGATGTAGAGAGTTTTGGGTATTGTTTTAACCTTTTTAGGGTTTAGTTATGTAAATCTTATGTTTGATTAAATGGATGAGAAGTGAAATAATATGCAATAAATAATGACTGATTTGTTATAGATTTTGACCAGCTTTGACATTCTATAAATAGTAATAAATTATTACAAATAAATAATTATCTAGAAAAAACCTAATATGAAAGATATGAGTGTTGAAAATTAAGATACAAATAGGTCTAAGTACCATGAATTTGATTCCTATTTAATATCCCCTCATTAATAGTAGTGCTACACTTGGACAGTAGCTCCATGTGGCTCTAGTGTCCTAGAATGGCTCTAGTTTCCTCTATGAAGGACTACTCTAAAATTGTAGGTACACTTGTGACTATGTATTTGGGTTCTATTCATTTACACATGAAGTCTAAAAATCTATATTTTGCCTATAGTAGCTTATTTATGATACAAACCCTAATCCTCCTTGAAAGTAAGGCATGAGCTAAAATGTGTGTTCGTTAGTAGGATAGGTTGGACATCCTCAACACCCTACTATGAAGAGAGTTTCCTACATATCAATACTTGAATGAAGGATGAATAATAATGTATTTATCCCCACCTATGTGATAGTGCAAGTTTAAGTGATGCCAGAATGATACTTTTCTTGAATGCCTTGAGTGTGCTTGAGATTGGAAATCTAGAAAATATGAGATTAGGGCAGCTTTAGATGGTATTATGCAGAAGTAGGGTAGAATAAGTATTAATAACCTTTATTTTTCTCAAATTTTTTCGTGTTTGAATAGGTATTTTTCATCTAATTTCCATGTAGTGGATAGAGGTCTAAATGTCATGTATTTATAGTGTTTTTCAATCTTGTGTGTACAATAAAAGTTATTTAGGCTGACCTTAGGAGGATTTAACTTTAAAAAATCTTTCCATTTGGGAAATATAGGGTAAACGACATTAGCACCATTTTGGGGACACTAGTAACATGTGGATATAGTGTCCTTAACATGGTGCCAATGTCTAACTAATAGGATACTTGGAACATGAAGGGCTAAGATCTAGAAATGAGGGTATAAGATTATGTTTAACACTACTAGGGACAACTATGGTCTACATAAATGTTAGTAAATTGTGATAAAAGGATCTAAAATAGGTATAGGGCTAAACTAGGAATATGTTATCTCAAGTATCACTCTTAGTACACAAATATTACTTTTAGGTGATTACATTGGCCTCACTTTATGCTATAAATGCAATGAAGTGAAATTAATAATATAAAGGAAAAAGAATCATACCTAGAATTACCTAGGATGAAAATCCAATGAATATAAGTATGAGTGTGTGAAGTTAGGTCTACGTATGTCAAAAATTATCCAAAGCAATTACCTACAAAAGAAATGTGCATAAATTAGTTCTTATTTAAGAGATATCAAAATTAAAAGACTATGTTAAGTAAATAAGTAATTGATTAAAATTATGTAAAGATATGGGAAAGAGGATTAGAATAAATACACTACATTTAGTACATGAACCAATGTTTGAACCTGATGACAACATGTGTGTGTCTAGTGATCAAAGAATTAAATATATTGGATTAAGATGATAACTTGCTCAATTCTTATGTGTGAGTATCTCAAGAATTAAATCTAATTTTGAATCCATCATTGGCCACCCTTGCTTGGTGGATCATGACTTGTGAATAACCTATATTAGACTAATAGTGTGTCTAACCCTCTCATGTAGGTGGCTCAAAAAATAATTTAGGCTATGACTCCATTATTTCCCACCCATGTGTAAAAGATTCATCTAAAACTAAAATACATAAAGTGCTAAAAATATCTAACTGAGTCTATCTAACTATGTATATTAGCTCCATGGCCACTCAAGTACATTATGCATCTTTGTGCTACTTAGGAATGCCTACCACTATAGATGTTATAAGGAATGAAAACCATTATAACCTAGAATATGATTTTAAACATACATAGTGTAGAGAATAACATGGAGTTTATCATTACATCTGATCAATCTATGTGTAACTAAGCATATGGAAACAATGTGTCCCTCACATGCCCCCAATCTAATATTTGAGTATATTGATTTTGGGTTGAGTTGTAATAAATATGTCTAAGTATCTAAACTAGATATGGGTATGATCATGTCATGCATGATAACTCCAATATGAGAAACTAATATGAATTTGAGTTGAACTATTATGAATATGAGCAAAATATAATCATAATTGTCAAACTTGTAGTTATATCTATGTAAACTTATAATGTACTTGGTGCACTATTATGGCTAATATCAACTATCCTAAAACTATGGATACTTTAAATTATTTCCATATATTAGATAGTAGTTGAATGTGGTTCTATTTTTCCTATTTGGGTGATAATTTTTATATGGTTTAAAATATGAGTCACTATATTGATTTAATTCACTATTTTTTCTTGTGTTTTACCTGTCTGATTTTATGAAACTTAGCCTATGTGGTGAAAAATGTTCTATGAATCTAATGTAAGAGCCTTATCTCTATGATGAACCCTTATGAATTCCCCCTCTTTTTAGGGTAGTTTTAAAACCTATACAAGAACTATCCTCAAAATAAATATCTCTATAAAATGTGTGTTAGATAGAGAATATATGATAAATGCATGAATAATCTAATATAACATGCAAACATAATATCAGAATGTAAGATAATCTGAGTTGAATTATGTAATGTAAGATGAATTCCATGTCTATCATTACACAAGGGTTCCAATATAGATGTAATAAATGTATGTAATAATAAATTTGAGTAGCTACATATGGTGATGGAGAATGATATCCATCATGGCACCCAAGTACGAAGGATAAATACATGAGGTCCCTCATGTCATCAAAAACTAGAGTGTGTAAAACAAAAATATAAGTGTCATGGCCATGATGAATATAAGAAATCATACATAAAAAACACACAAGGAATGAAAAATAAGCCAATAGGCCACAATACAAGGTACATGGGAAAATGTCACTAAATCTTAGAAAATAATACATATAAGGACATGTTCAAATGTATACATATGCAAGTAACAATCAAGTTAGCTTAGATCTACATAGATGAACATGTTCAAATGTCTGCACACACAATCAAAAAAGCACACATAATGAACATGTGCACATGTCCAACGCATACATGAATAAAAATGTCATAGAGATAAATAATAATGGCATATTCAAATGAATTCAAATAAAAGAAGCATATAAAATACAATCAAGTATAAACGATTAATTATATAAATGAAAGCATGCATGAATATAGTACAAATCTATGTAGGAGATAGGATGTACATATGTTTATTCTAAATTAATGATAGTCAGTAAAAAATCTAAGTATGAGTATGAATGACTGATATCAAGATATATCAATGTGAGAACTAGAATGTAAAGAATGTAAGGATAGAACCTAGTAATAGAAACTATGTATAAGATTCCCCCAAGTGGGTGGATGTATCAAATGAATAATCCTAAATTGGTGTATATGCCCCCAGTGGGTAGGTGATAACAAGTCTAGATCATTGTAGTAGACATAACTCCTATAAACACTTGAAGAAAACAAGTGAACCATGTATGTATGTTAAAATTTACTATACTAATATAAATATCATACTAGTGTCAAGAAAATATAAGCAATGTAAACATAACAATGCATACAATCTATAAATTTTGTGTTTTCTAAGAAATATTTGAATGTTTCTATGTTTTGGCATGTTATATTATTTTTATATTTTATGTATATAAGTTATGTAAAAGAAAATGAAAATAAACTATGTAAAAGGACCAAGAGAAAATAAAGTATGTATAAGAGGGTGGGAACCATACTAATCGATGAGTCTTATGGGAGACTGACTATCACTTTGACCAATGTCAAATAAGGGAATTATGATCATGTTTTCTATGTGAAAGGGTAACTTTGATCAAATAGTATTTTATACTAAGTAATCTATATCTATATCTATTTATGTAGTGGTAATATGAATCTATGGCACTGAATGTGGTGTCTTATTAATTATAGGGATCTTAAGAACCCATCTGGTAGAAGAGGATGTAAGTGACATACATGCCCTATGCTAAGAACCTTGAGAACCCAATAATATTGATAGACATAAAATGAGTGGAGGAAGGTCATCTTGAATCTATGACATATCTTTGACATAGAGGTCTTTCTAATAATGGCCTTTACAGTAGAATATGCATACATGTCAATATTTTAGGAGTAAACATCATCTAAACTGATTGATCTAATGACCTCTATGATGTATACATAATAACTATGATCTAATATGTAACTGATATTTATGTTATATCTAATAATGATGTTGGAATTATAATTGGTGAATGTGATGTAACTACTTATGGAATAGGTAGAGGATACTCATATGGGGGACCCCCAAATTTGACCACCTAATTTGCATGTATGTATTTTAAAAATATATATTATGTAGATGGATGTATCATATCTATTATAACCATGGCATACCTAATAACATATCAAACACACCTACACTATGTACTACTAAGAACATAGTGGATATATGTGTTGGTCTAACCTGTAATGGAAACACAATCTCCTGGATGGAGCTCTAAACATGACCACTAAAACCATTAATGAATATGTCTATGGGGAATATATCTTAATCTAATAAACCTAGCTTCTTCAAAATTTTCATAGTTTACATGATAATTCTTGACCCATTGTCAACCATAACACTCTTGTAATGTCCCTTACTTGGGGGCTCTTTATCTACAATAAAAGCTCTGATCTGGATACAAACTTACAGAATATCAATTCAAATAAACAAATTACCACAATACAATTTCTTATTTGGCAAATCAGTGCTCTTATTATTCTTCATAATGATTACAATAATGAATCTCTGGCACGCATATAAAAGAATACAAATATTGTCTCAAAACCTGATCTTTTACAAATCTGGGACGGCTCTAATATAGAAGATCTTTATCTGTGCAATATCTGAATCAATAACCTGAATCAAAACTTAATAAAATAAATCCCTATAATACATGTGATAACTTTTGTGTGAAGTTATCTCTCAAACCTGTAAACCTCTGTGATAACTTCTGTATGAAGCTATCTCTCAAATTGGCAATAGATCGGCTGATCTCTCACAACCTCTGAATCGCACACAATGAAGAGTTGACGTTCTTCAATGCAAATGGAATCCTGGAACCCTTGGCTCAGTCTTCATAGAAGAATTCTTAGCAAAACTCAATATCAATAATCAATCATGAATCCAAACTCTCCCGCCATGAGAAACCCTTATACCCTCCAAAGGTGTGCTTGCTAAAATTAGATTTCCTTAAATTAGAACTTGGGGTTCTTAAATTAGAATTCTTCAAATTAGAACTTAGGCTCCTTAAATTAGAATTAGGGTCTTAAAATTAGACCAAATAATTAATAATTAATAATTAATTAAAATTAGACCAAATAATTAATATTTGATTAAATCAATCAAATATTAATATCTCCCTTAATTCATGTCTGAAAGAGCCCGAATGAAAGCCAACTATAGGAATTCTGCTAATCGTAGCCAAGCCAATCTCCATCATGACCCTCTATTCATCCTATCAGTGTACGAGGGTCGCATAATAGGATAATTCTCAACTCTGAACATGTCAACTCAAAAGGGGACATGACAATCTGCCCCACCTGAAATTGCTTGCCCTTAAGCAATCGATGAATGATACTTGTAAATTAGACTCTTTCTTTTCTCTCAAAACAACCAGAATTACACAGCCCATTCAGAAGCTTGTCCCTGCAAAATATTGGAACACATAGCCATTTCATCACAAGTGACGTCTGCTCCTAAAAGCTTGCACAATCTTCGGAAAGGAAGATCCCCAACTGTTGTCAAAGGCACGAGATACAACTTCCCTCTAAGATCTATGAGCTTCTTCTCTCGCAAGTTCATTTTGGCATCTTTATCAGTTTTTGATGTATTAAAATCATTATTTTCTACAATGTGTTTAGATTCAGATTTGAATCCATCCTCTGTACCATTTGTTTTATGCTGGCAGTTACATCCATAAGTTATTTGAGTAGCACCAATAGGCATAAAAACATTATCATCATCTTCTATTTTTGTTTTTTGCTTTTTTTTCCTCAACAAATTCACTTGCATCAAACTCCATCCCCCCTCCCCAACATGTTGAAAGGAAGTCATCTGGTAGCCTTCATCATTAACAGATTTCTCTATATTTTGCAAAAACTGGGTAGATTTCTGAAATGTCCAAAAGAAGTTGTAATTGAAAATTTGACAGCTTTACCATCCCATCCATACGGTGGTCGATCATCCCTAAAGAAGACAATAATCACTCTACCACGCCTCTGCCAACAATTCCTAGCAGATCCCTTGAGTTTCAGTTTAACAGAGACAGTATATGCTATACCAGGAGACAAAAGTTTGCAGTCGAATTGGCCTTGCACTTCGAACCAGCACACTGAAACTAGTTCAGCTATTTCTTCGAAACTAGAGTCATCTTGAGAAATCCAATGCCAGTATCGATTATCATCTCCCCAAGTTATAGCCAAATCTCTTGCAAACAACATTAAAAATAGTTTTCCAGTGACTTGGTCTAGCCAGAACTTCTTGACTCCCTTGTCAATAGAAACTGAGCAATCTCTGAACAACAACCCAATCCATCCACCTGGATCCCATATGGCTCCGTTCAACTTATTTCCATCCAGCCGTAACTCCAGCAATTTGTGCAAATTTCTGATGTCTGATAGAATTTCACCCTGAAGATTATTTCTGCCCAAAGCTAAATTTTCCAGCACGGTTAAGCTCCCGAGCTATACTGGTATCATCCCTGTGAGCTCATTCTTGCTCATATCAAGCACAATCAGTGTGCTTAATTTTCCAATCTGTGGCGGAATGCCTCCTCTTAAGTAATTTTTTGAGATATTAAGCTTCCTGAGCTTCTTCAGCCCAATAATCTCCAGAGGAATTATCCCAGTTAAATAATTTTGTGACATTCCTAGCACAGTGAGGTTTTGGTACTTACCTAAATCTGGCAGAATTTCACCATAAAGATTATTAAAACTAAAATCCAGGTATGACAAGCTAGGATATTCTCCAAAAGCCTCCGCTATGCTTCTGTTCAACGGATTTTGCTCCAGTCGAACCCTAACCAAGCTCTTGCAATCCTTGAGAGTCAAGGGTATCAGACCTGAAAAATTGTTGTGATTGATTACAAAAAGCTGCAACATTCCCCATTGACATATCTATGGAGGAAGATTTCCTGTAAGACTGTTGTTGGAGATGCTCACTCGTGCAATATCACTGTACTTCTATACTTGTGGATTTTTCTGAGTTTCTTGGTTCATATCTAAAATTTCTACAACAAATTTACTAGTAAACAAAAAATGAGGTGTGAAAAAAAATTTCCCTGGATCCCAAATGTAGTCATGATCTACACTACGGTCATTCAACACACGCTCTTGCAATATCCTCTGAAATGGAACAAAGAGGAATCCACAATCAAATTGGTGAATGCAACTCAACCAATCTCTAAAATCACAACTACCCTGGATGTGTCGATACTGTAGTTGGTGTAACTTACTTCTACCAATTCCATCTTCAAAAGTTGGTGCCAAGCCATCCCATAATGGATGGTAAGAAACTGGATCCGATCCACACTTGTGTGAAATCAAATCATCTAACTCTGGGTCAAAAGAAAAATAATGAGCATACCCCACCTCAAAATCCTTGTGAGGTAGCCTAGTAGATATGATCCCTATAATCTCTCCATCCAATCTGCTAATAGCACCAGTACCTCGGATGAGAACACCTTCTGTCACCCTATGTGAATCCAGATGAACACGTGCACTATCTAGCAAATACTCCATGAGCAGTTTAGTGCAATAAAAATTATAAGAGGAAGCATCGACATATTCCCCTGTACACCACAACTGATCCCTCTGTAAAGGTGGCACAATCAACTGTGCCACACTGTCATCTGTGTGAGAGGAATCAATCTGGGGACTTGACTCCACCGGTATCTCAAACTCATCAAGACTAGGTACTCCCAAATCCTACACATGTGTGTCAGCTCCAACAATATGTTCCTCAGCAACAACTATAGGAACGTACTCACCACTAACCACCTCACTATACAAATGAACTAGGTCTGGGGTTGGTGAAGACTGTAAATGATCTAACTCCACGGTCACCTCCTCTGACTGAAACTGCGACTCTTGTAGATCTTGCTGTAAGTCACCACAAGAAGACCCTGCTGTAACTCCTTTTTGTCTCCTTATGTTTTGAAGATGTTGTCTCGCATTGGCAGCCACTAATCTAGCCTCCTTGGCCTTTTGTGACCACATATCACATAAATTTTGGGTCCTTTCCATATCCGTCCAAGTTTGATGTTCTTGATGTGAAGATGAAGGAGCAATATGATCATGCAAAGAATCCATACTCTTATTATCCATATCATTAGCATGCTCTAGGCTAGTCTCCAATGTAGAAGTCTCAAGTGAAACTTCTTGCAAAGATGATATAGACAACTCATTCCCCATGGCTTCCCTCATATCCTCTTGAGTCAAATCAACATGTCTAACAACTGGTGTAGGGCTGCCCTGAACCCCTGTAGAGACCTCTTGTTTCTCCTCCTTGTTGTTTTGTGATGTGGACCTTTTTCGAATGGATGCCATATACCGTACTAATTTGTCTTCAAATGTAGGATCTGAAAGAATTTCATTCATCCTCCTCTGAGTTTCAGCCAACTGGTTCAAACTTTGTTTCAGCTTCTTCATATCCTTGTCCCATTGTTTCTGAGTACTTGAAGTCATCATGGATACTTCGCTGATTCAACCTACCCAAACTACCCAATAGGATGGCAAGACATAGCTCTAATGTGCCCAACAGGATGGTAGGAATTTGGCTCTGATACCACTGTAATGTCCCTTACTTAGGGGCTCTTTATCTACAATAAAAGCTCTGATCTGGATACAAACTTACAGAATATCAATTCAAATAAACAAATTACCACAATATAATTTATTATTTGGCAAATCAGTGCTCTTATTATTCTTCAGAATGATTACAATAATGAATCTCTGGCACACATATAAAAGAATACAAATATTGTCTCAAAACCTAATCTTTTACAAATTTGGGACGGCTCTAATATAGAAGATCTTTATCTGTGCAATATCTGAATCAATAACCTGAATCAAAACTTAATAAAATAAATCCTTGTAATACATGTGATAACTTTTGTGTGAAGTTATCTCTCAAACCTATAAACCTCTGTGATAACTTTTGTATGAAGCTATCTCTCAAATTGGCAAAAGATCGGCTGATCTCTCACAACCTCTAAATCGCACACAATGAAGAGTTGACGTTCTTCAATGCAAATGGAATCCTGGAACCCTTGGCTCATTCTTCACAGAATAATTCTTAGCAAAACTCAATATCAATAATCAATCATGAATCCAAACTCTCCCCCCATGAGAAACCCTTATACCCTCCAAAGGTGTGCTTGCTAAAATTAGATTTCCTTAAATTAGAACTTGGGGTTCTTAAATTATAATTCCTCAAATTAGAACTTAGGCTCCTTAAATTAGAATTAGGGTCTTAAAATTAGACCAAATAATTAATAATTAATAATTAATTAAAATTAGACCAAATAATTAATATTTGATTAAATCAATCAAATATTAATATCTCCCTTAATTCATTTCCGAAAGAGCTCGAACGAAAGCCAACTGTAGGAGTTCTGCTAATCGTAGCCAAGCCAATCTCCATCATGACCCTCTATTCATCCTATCAACATACGAGGGTCGCATGATAGGCTAATCCTCAACTCTGAACATGCCAACTCAAAAGGGGACATGACAACTCTAGATAAGATTATGATCTATGTCTGATCGTATAAAGAGAACATGTAAATCTTTATAATCATCAAAAATATCTTGCTCTAATAATGTAATAAGTGGTCTTGGTGTAGATTTATTATGGTACATGCCAATAAATTTGTGTAATGGGTGTGCATCCTCTATAATAGTATGATATGAAGCTGGTGGTGGATGTGCTTGATATGTGTAGTGAACACTTGATGTACTCCCTACTCATTCATTATGTGATTTGGAAATAGATCTAACAATATAGTTAATGCCTTATATTTTTTTTTCTTTTTGTGCCTATATGGTTTTACCCACATCAATAATATTATCCTTAATCAAATCTTGTAGCTTATGTTTAGGCTTATGAATCTTTTTGTTGTATGGCCTGATGCCCTATGATACTCATAAAATGTGTTATAATCATAGTTATTTGTAAGAGTTCATGTTGTATAAACCTATTTAATGGGATGTGTGTGTGTGTGTGTGTGTGTGTGTGTGTGTGTGTGTGTGTGTGTGTGTGTGTGTGTGTGTGTGTGTGTGTGTGTGTGTGTGTGTGTGTGTGTATGACATTGCATTCCAAAATATTTCATAAAACTTGGTCTAGTGACTTTGAAAGGTTCATGAAGATTTGGTACTGAGGGGCAGATAAAACCAATCTAGGAGATAGCTCAAAAGTTGTGTTGATTGTGACCTTTCGATCACTCTTCTTATCATTGGACCTTACCTTATATAGAGGCTTATTTTAACTCTTAATATTTTAGTCTGATCCATTGGTATATTTTAGTATGCCCATTTATAGAATCTTGATCTCTCATTTTTTTACTGTGTGGCACAAATCTATGAATCTAGGAAACTTATTAAACAATATAGCTTTTTGTAATGCTTGTAAAATACTTTGTTTAAAGATGTAATAAATATATTTTTATACCATGGGGATATTCAAATAATATAGTCTTCTATTATAAGACATATTCTGAGATAGGTTCATTTGGATTTTGTTTCAACTATGTAACTTGGTCATATAAAATCTTATCACTAATATTGATGGATAAGTGTGATAAACATATGTCTACCAAAGGATTAAATGATGTGATAGATGGACTTGGAAAGTAATAAAACTATAGTAGTCAATTTCAAGGAAACAAATTCATGAGAAGCTAATAATTAGACACATAGGCCAAACATGTTGTCTGAAAAGCTTTGATATGGTGCCCTAGGTCACCCTTGCCATTATATAATGTAAGCTTAGGTGCCATAAAATTATATGGAAATGGATTTTATAATATGTGATGTGTTAGAGGTGTATTTAAGAGAATATTAGAATCTAATTCATGTCATGGTCTAGTGGTTTCCTTCTCAAGATGTAATGCCTTAGTCAACAAAATATCAATCTTTCACATAAGGGATTATACTCTGGAGTAGAAGAACTAGCCATAAGAGGTGTAGTTATAATTAAAGGTTGTTAAATTACAATTTTAAGTTGTGTTCACTGATTTGACCCCACTATAGGTGTAACAATGTTATTAGCTGGGGGAGTTGAAGATTGATCATTATTTGTTTTTTTCACAATTTACAGTACGGCTTGTAGGATTTGTGCATGATCAAGGGGCTCTTCTCAAATTCTATCTCTAAAGCTCTATAATATCTCATATTTATTGATAATCATGTCATCATTGTTAATTTGAGGGAGAGTGTTTTGGTTTTTAATTTTTATATCATCTTGTTCTTGATTGTAATTTTCATCTTGTTCTTAATTGTATTTTTCATCTTTGGATGCATTATAATTGAAATCCACATAATTAGGGCATGAAGGATGAATATATATAGTTATAATAGGTCCTTTATCCATGGTATAGGATCAGATGATAGTAATATAAATATAATCTAAGTATTACCACCTAATCTACCACCTATTCTTGGTACAAGAAAGACAGCTTTTTGATATGGCATATAACAAATAGATTTTAATAAAACTACTAAAACAAAATATATGAAATCTAAAAAAATTAAAGTAGTTAATGAAAATAAGAAAAATAAAGATACAAAACCCAAAAATATATAGAGTTAGGGTTTTTTAATTAGGGTTGCTTTTAATTTTTTTAAATATATTTAAATAAATGAAACCCTAATGTGGGATTGATTAAATGAACTAGGTTATGCCAAAAAATTAAAAAAATAGAAGTTTGTAACCCTAATTTAGTGCAAAAAATGGGAGAAGGTAAACCATATGCAAAACTAGGGTTTTAAGCAATATTCGAAGTAAGTTAGGTTCACCAAATGTTTTAATCTTTCTAAGGTTCATTTATGTAAATACTATGTTTGATTAAAAGGTTGAATAGTCTAACTTAGTGAAATAATATGCAATAAATAACAATTGACTTTTTACATATTTTGACTAGTTTTGACTTTCTAATATTAGTATGTGCAAATAAATATCTGTATAGAAAACACATGATATTAAAGATCTAAGCGATGAAAACTAATATAAGAATATGTTTGATTGTCTTAAATTAGATTCCTATGTCACATCCCTTCCTAGATAGTAGCACCACACTTGGATAGTAGTGTCAAGTGGCTCTAGTGCCCTAAAAATGGCACTAGTTTCATATGTGTAGGATTGCTCCAAAATTCTAGATAAACTTGTGACTATGCTTTTGGGTTCTGTTACTATGTGAATGAAATATAAAACTTTTTATTATGCCTATAATATATTATTTAAGATGAAAATCCTAATAATCCTTGTAATTAATGCATGATTTGAAAAGTGTGCTCATTAGTAGGATAGGTTGGACATCGTCAACACCCCATTATAAAGAGATTTACCTATATACCAATACTCTGAGGAGGGATCAAGCCTAATTTAGTTCTCCTCACCTAAGTGTTGGCTTAGGTGTAAGTGATGTTAGAATGATAGTGGTATTGAATGCCTTGAGTGTGCTTGAGATTGGAAATCTCAAAAATATGAGCTTAGGGAAACTGCAGATGGTAGCATGCATAAGTATGATAAAATAGGGATTAATAACCTTTATTTTTCTCATATTATTTCATTTTATTTTGAAAAAAGAGGGGTAAAAAATTTATTAAAACCAAGAATACCAAAGTACAGAACAGCCTGAGGCCAACGCCTCAGGAATCGACAAAATTGCTAAAAACCACAAGGACAATAAAATTACACTCCAATACCAGAGAGTAGTGACTATCTTAATCCAAGACCTCCCAACCTTTTTGGTCAGCAAACTGTCTCCCATTTAATGAGACTCCATTTAGTCACTGCTAAATTATTGGCCTAGAGAAATTGCCTTACCAAGGAGTCAAGCTCTTTCACAAAACATACCGGTGCTACCTAAACCATACTCCTATATATAGGGAGTGCTTGCACAACTAATTAAAGTAGCTGAAACCTACCAGCAAAGGATAGCTAGCGATGAGTCCAATGATTAACCTTAGCATGAAAATTATCTAGAAGGCCCTGCCATGTCTCCCTAGATTGTCTCCTAGTTGAGATGGGAATGCCAAGATAAAGCAAAGGAAGACTTCCAATTTAGAAATTAAATAAATTATCAATTCTCCATTGAATTGGAGGAGGGGTGTTGAAAAAATAAATTGGAGACTTACCCTCATTAATTAGTTGTCCTGACACCTCAAGATAAACATCCAACTCTCTACGCATATTAGATGCCTCTCTCACTATTGCCATACCCATCAAAGTTGCATCATCTACAAACTGTAGGTGAGAGAGTGCTGAGAGACCTCCACCCCACTGCCATCCCTGAATATGTCCCCCTTCCACATTCCTTTTGATCAGCTGTCCCAGCCCTTTGACCAGAAGAAGAAATAGATAATGGGAGAGGGGGTCGCCTTATCGAAGGCCACGGAAAGCTCAAAATAGATTAGTATGTTCCCCATTAATCAGAACTAAGAAGGAGGTCGAATTCACATAGCTCATGACCCAGCGAATCCAATCCTCACTAAATCCAAAATCACTCAAAATCTTTTTAAGGAAGGACCACCAGACTTTGTCATAAGCTTTACTCATATCTAGGTTAATGAACATGGCCTTTTCTTGGGACTTGGCCATCGAATGAATCACATCAGTAGCCACCACTATGCCATCTAAGATTTGTCACCCTTCCACGAATCCACTTTGCTCTTTAGAAATAAACAAAGTTAACCACCTTTTTAATCTTTTTGCAATCAGCTTGGAGATAATTTTATAAATCACATTACAAAGGGAAATGGGAAGAAATTGACTTAGCTGATCAGCTCCCTCCCCCTTAGGGATAAGAGCCAGGAAAGTCAAATTCAAAGCCGTTAGCATCTACTTATTCATCTGTGATTTGTGAATAATAGCCAAGAGATCAGCTTTTATAATGTCCCAAAACTCCTAGAAAAATTCAATTGGAAATCCATATGGCCTAGGCACTTTACCTTTTTGCATCTAGAAAATTGTCCTCTCTACCTCCTCCATAGAAATGGCACTCATAAGATGCACATTCATCTCCATAGAGACCAAAGAGGGAATACATGAAAGAACCTGGGTCTCAGCCACCAAGTCCCCCTAAACTTCCTCCCAAAATAAAGAAGCAAAGTATAGTTATACCTCATTACAAATACCCTAGGTGGAATGAATGGTCTCCCCCTTATCCGTCACCAATGAGGAAATAGTATTACCATGTTTATTGGCTTTCACTGAGTTGAAGAAGAATTCAGTATTCTTATCCCCCTCCTGAAGCCAAACATTCCACATTTTCTACTTCCAGAAGATTTCCTCCATCAACTCCCATTCCTCCACCACTTTAAGAGCTTTAGCCTCCTCTCTTAATAGAAGTTCAGACGTCCCCTCTTCCCTAATCATCTAGGTCACTTCATTCAAATGTGTTTGCACCACATTTTTCTCCTAATGAATGTTTCTGAAACATTGTATGTTCTAATGCTTGAGCTAATATTTGACAAATTGTAAGAGCTTGGCAAAAGTATACATAGCATTTCCAAATCCCAGTCTACCTCTTCTCCACCAATTGGTAACACAACCATACAGGTCTGGATCCCTAAGCCACATGACCTAAAATTTAAAAGGTGGTATTTGAGGTGTCCCAGTTGAGGAAATAGTGAGCTTAATGGGCCAATGATCTGAGCCCCACCAATCAAGTATCTCAAAGCTGGAAGACCACAACCACCCACCCAAAAACATGACACCATGAAATGGTCAAGGTGCTTAGCAATACTACTATCCTCCAACCTTCTATTGTTCCACATGAATCAGCCATTTCTGGGCTTAATGTCAACAAGATTAAGGTCCGAGATATTGTCTCTAAGCAAAATGGAAGAGGATTCTATTTTCATAATACCTCCCTATTTCTCTGATAAATCTAGAATGGCACTAAAGTCTCCAGCAATAATCCAAGGCAAATAAGGAGACAAACTACGCACTTCATGAATATTGTTCCATACCTTGAGCTTGCCTCAAAAATCTATCAGAGCATAGACATTAGAGAAAATAACAGATTCCCCTAATTCAATGCACCAAGAAACCATAGATAAGGAGGATTTGAATGAAATCTAAGACACATGTTGGATCTTGCATGGGTTCCATAAGCATGCCACACCCCTCAAGGATCCCTGGGTTCCAATGCACTGACAATGGCCTTCCCTCCATATCTTAGGCACCATAGTCATCATACAATCAATAGAAACATTAGTCTCCTAAAAAAAGAGAACATCCAGAGAATGCCTATGCACTAATTCCCAAACTTTTTGTCTGGGGCCACTGTTCAAGCACCTTGCATTCCAAGAGATAACAATCATTTGGGAGGAGTCAAGAAATGGGTGTCCAGGGTCTTAACCACTCCTGACTCCACCAAGTTCTCCCTAATCATCTTAATCCTCTCCAGGTCCTTTTTATACCCTATCTTAGCATTTTTCTCTGAAGCCCCTTTCTTTCCATCCTTCTAAAGGATGCCCAAATGAGGGGTAGATTTCCCTCTTTTGTCCACTTCTACTGCCATGACCCATATCATAGGCTCTACTTCCTCTACACCCTACCCCATATCCACATTTGTCTCCTCTACCACCTATGCTCCCATCTATCCGTCCATGAGCATGGGCATAGTGAATTCTTCTTGCATAACACACGAAGGCTTGGTAGTGCCAATCATCAATTCCAAATTCAACTCAGGGTGATCAACATTGTTCATATCTAGATCAATTACTTGTTGCCCTAGCTCATCTAGGATCTCAAACTTGTTAGCTGTATCTTCCTCTTGTCGTTCCCTTAAAGTTCTTTTCTATCCTCTACTATGAGTTTGGGCTTCTACTTGAACAAAGCCCTCAGCATCCTTATTCTCCCATGCTACAAGCTTCTTCCCTTTGTCAGTACTAGGCATGGAACTAGAGGGAGGCATGGTTTGTTGTTCCAATGGCTTAGCTTTTGGACATATTTGCACCAGATGGCCATATTCATGGCAAAGGTAACATCTGAATGAAAGGGTCTCATAGTCTAGTTGCTATACCCAGGAATATGAACCTGCACTCATCTCTACTACATCTAGCAATGGTTTACGCAAATCAATTTCTATGCAAATACAAGTAAAGGTCATCACCTTATTACTCAAGGTTTGTGTAGAAGATCCAACAGGTCTTCCAAGCATTGGTGGCAGCATATGAAGCACGTCCTCATGACAACATTCTATTAGGAATCTAGGCAACTACACCCACACTGGCACTCTATTAGGAAGCTCCCCAGAGGGGTTAAAGCCTACATGCCATGGTTTTACAAATAATCCCACTTGGTTATAAAAATAAGGCCCTCCTTCAAAGACCCTATTATGGTCAGTCAGACAGATAAATGTCACCATGAAGTAGTTGTTTGCGAGCATCATGACTTCCATTTCACCCTCTGGTTCCCATACTCATCGAGCCCATCTCTCCAAGAATTGAAGGGAGACTTTTAAACCCAAGAAATTACAAAATAAGGAATGATTATAATAGTATTCTACATCCTCAACAATCATTTCAAATGGAATTACCAATTTTACTTGTTCTTTGCATCTCTCAAGACATCTATTAACCTTCATGATCTTGGATCCTCTAGGTGAATTTGAGTCTTTAGCATCTATATTATGAGAAAAGAGGACATTCTCATACCCTTGCACATCCTATCCTATAAAATTCATGCCCACCACTTCACTAAAATTGAAACCAGCACCAATCTTGGAAGGCATACTCCTAGCCATGATTGTGCCTACTTTATTGTTCTCTCCAGCTGTGAGTTCATTCTAGCCAGCACCACTGACCCCTTCATGATGGATTGACCAGGGGTTGTGCATAACTCATAGCACCAAATATAGAATAATTTTTTTTAACAGAATAAGTAGCCAAAGCTGTAATCCCCCACCCCCTACTACCAACTGACACCCTTTCCCTTCCTTTGTAGTGACACTCACAACAATAAACGAGCCAGGGCATGGCTACCCTAACTTGTCAACATACACCAGTCCATCGTCATTTTCTTCATTAGAATATTCATCTCAAATTATTTCATGTTTGAATAGGTATTTTGCATATAATTTACATTTAGTGGATAAAGGTCTAAAAGTCATGTATTTATAGTGCTTTATAGATTGTGCATATGATAAAAGATGCTTAGGCTGACCTTAGGAGGGTTTTACTTTCAAAAATATATCCATTCAAGAAATATTGGGTAAAGGACATTAGTGCCATTTTAGGGACACTATCACCATGTGGATCTAGTTTCCTTAGTGTGGTACTAATGTCTAGTTAGTAGGAAACTAAACATGAATGGCTAGGATTAGGAAATGAGGGTTTGAGACTATGTTTTAGATGACTAGGGATATTTATAGTCCATAAAAAGGCTATACAAGTGTGATAAAAGTATATATTATATGTTTAGGTCTAATATAGTAATATGTTGTCTCAATTAGCACTCTGAGCCCTCAAATACCACTTTTAAGTGATTAGAGGTATTTTTAAACCCAAATAAGTGTGTATTTTTTATCCAAAAAGGTCATTTATTGGGGCACACTATTTTTAAGGATGGACTGGACATTGACCCAAAAAAATTAGAATCCATCAAGTCGCTTTCTCTACTAAGCCACAAAAAATCCTTTAAAGAATTTTTGGAAAGATAAACATTGTAAGAAGGTTTATACCAACCTTTACTTCACAAGTCAAGCTAATTACCTCTATGCACAAGAAGAGTGTCAATTTTAGCTATAAAAAATAAATTAAGGATAGAGTTAATGAAATCAAAGGACCAATATCCTAAGCCCCCACACTTTTTAATCTAAGCTATGACAAGGATTTCATCTTCTATACTTTCAAAGGAGATGAAAACATCTCAACAATACTAGTATAACAAAATAATGAGAAAATGGAGTAACATATTTATCTCATTGGCCAAGTGCTTAAATATTATCCATCGATATATAGATTTGTCTAAAAATAAGTGTTGGTTGTCATTAGAACATTGAATAAATTCTAACACATGCTCTCTAATAAAAAGATTCAACTAATGGTTTCTAATCCAAGTGTGAAAATATTATGTTTAGAGATATCAATGAAAAAAGAGCTAGTTGGATCACCAAGATGATGGAAATGATATTGAAATCAAAATCATGAAGCTCATAATGGGAAAAATATTGTGTGAATAGTTAGATGCTGACCTAGAAGCTAAAGGTAAAATAATCCTTATTTTGTAAGAAGAACAACTAGCTGATATAAATCATGTTAATTGTTAGACTTAGAGAATGAAGGATTTTATCTAGTTAGGTGAGTATCGAAAAGGAATTGAAAAATCCAAAATAAAATATTTTAGGTTATAATCTATTCCTATGTTCTTATCAATGATGTGTTGTTTAGAAAATACATCGATGGTGTTCTTCTAAGATGTATAGAATAGAATCAGAATGATAAGATCCTTTAAGAGTTTTATGATGGATTGTCATCAGGACATTATTCACCCAAAACCACTATTATAAAGATCATGAGGGTTGGTCATTATGATAGAATTTTGTTCAAATATTTTTATAGGTGTGTAGGAAGTTGTAGTAAATGTGCCTTCTCTATAGGAAAACAAAGGATAACATCTCTTCTTCTTCATCCTACCCAAGCTGATCAACCCTTCTCTTATCAAGGTGTACATTTCATTAGAGTGATCAACCCTTCTTTATGTTTTGGACACAAGTGGATTATAGATACCATAGACTAATTTAAAATATGGACATCAACAATAGAGCTCAAAGAGGCAAATGAAACATCCATCTTGGATTTGTATGAGGAAACTATGACTAGATTTAGTGTTCCAACCAACATTATCTTAGATAATGATATGCTTTTTTTAGGACTAGAATAAATGTGTGGGGAATCAAACATAACATATATTTGATAACCTTCTCAAATTGTTAACCTTAAGGTAACAATTTAGCTAAGTTAGCTAATAAAAACTTGATATGCATCATCAATTGAACCATAGAAGAGAATCAGAGGACATGCCATGTGAATATAAAAACAACACTTTGGGTAGATAGACTAACTCCAAAGAGGGAAATAAATCATATTCCCTTCATGTTGGTATATAGAAGAGAGTCCACATTTCCTATCAATTGAATTACCTTCACTAGAGCTTTCCCACCAACTAGAGTTAATTTAAAATAATCCTATGATTGTAAGGATAAATAAACTATTGGAATTAGAATAGACTAGAGGAAATCGATGCATACCTTAGTGTTTCAATAAACTCAAATGAATAAAAAAAATCATAATAAGGTTATTGATAGAATATTTTAAGAAGGAGACTTAGTTCTCAAATGAGACATGGATAGAGATAAATATATGAAGCACATAAAGGTTGATGCAAAATGGAGTGGTATTTATGTCATCACTAGATACAAATATGCCAAATTTTTTTAGCTCTTGAGGCTAAATGGAGAAGAGTTATCAATCCTAGTCAATGTGATCCATCTAAATCACTACTCTTTAATTTATTTTCAACTTTTATATGGTTTTTTAGATACATTTTATTTATTATATGTTATATAACATAATAGCTTAGTCATTTTATTTCCCTAAGTGATTTTTACATTTGATTTATTCTTTTCTTTCTCTTTTCATTAAAATGTGAATCTTAGTTTAATTTTTTATTAATAATATGAATAGGTTACAACCAAGTTGTACTTTAAAGATATGAGGAGTTTTGTATGTTTCTATGACTCCATGCCTAATGGATTACTATATAAGGATACAACAATTTGGCTTAATAGGTAAGCAACCCGCAAAGGTCACCAAGAATGTTGACCTTATTTTGTCACCATGCAAGAGTAACATCAAAATATTAGTTTAGGGATTTATATTTAATATAAAAGGGTTTTCAAAGCTATATTTAAATTAGGTAGAAGTGTTTAAGTTAGGAATGAATCAAAGGACTTAACATGTTTTCAAAAAATGTTCTTTGCATTTAGGAATTTGTTTAAGTGTTTTAGTCTTTAGATTATTTGTGTCGTGACTAGTTATAGCTTGTGAAAATGATAATTTATATGAAGGATTTAGGTCTTAAAAATAATTATTTTGATTAAACATAGAAAGGAAATCCTGATGAATTCTTTGCAAATAATTATTTAAGTCTTTTCTTTGTCCAAGATTTTGTGAAGGCTAGTTGGAAATTTTGTTCTGAATAAAAGTTTTGAAAGCATAAGTTTTGAACACTAGGCTGTGTCACACTTTATACATGAAGAGGAAATATTTCAACACTTAGTAAATTATTTAAAATTTTAACACAGGCATGTGTCACATTTTTTTAGCAAGACTAGCTATTTTTATTTAAAAGCTACTTGATGGCTCAAGGAAATGCTTTAACACTTAACCATTTCTAGGTTCTTTTATCTCCTGGTAATAACTTCAATAGGTAATTAGATCAAATTTTATGGGCCTTAAATTATGTCTTGATATCTTCCTAGTTTTTTAGTTATGCTAAGACTTTGGTCTAATTGAAGATTTCCATGCAATAATAATTTGCATCTCTTAGCATCCTCTGCCTCTTTCAAAAGACTTATATCACTTAGTTGATTTTGTAAAAGTTTACCTATGTCACATGTCAATATCTTAGTGGTCTCAATCCATTGAAAAATGCTTTTATACACTTATTCAAATTTATTCAAAGTTGATTGATGGATATCCATGTCAAGAAATTACTGAGTTAGTGGGATGATTCCACATGTCACAATCTTGATGACCCAAAACCATCCATATAGTTTAAAACCCTCTAGATTAGTAGGTCATCAAGATGATTTCATGTGGAATAATCATGGCATTTCACTCTCCTTAAAATTTCTAGGTGTACTAGAGATGATATCAAATGACTATGATAGAGAGTGATTGGGATGGCACCATGTATTGGAATCCTACTACTCTACAACCCTAAGGTGGTCCATGCAACCCCAATAGTGTGTTAAAGGAGTGGGTGAGTAGGATGATGCCATAATGTGAAATACCACTTCACCATAGGAAGAACAATCACCACTACATTTGAAGCCTTAGTTGAGCAATGAAAGAGTGAGAAGGAACCACAAGTAGATGGTAGGCCTTGAGCACATAGTAGTAAGAATTCTCAATGAATAAAAGAGCACCACTTGGAACTCAATAGAGCATGGATGATAGAGCCTAAGGAAAGGGTCTGAAAATAATAAGCTTCCACATGGCCCAAATGACACACACACACACACACACACACACACACACACACACACACACACACACACACACACACACACACACACACAGATATATATATATATATATATATATATATATATATATATATATATATATATATATATATATATATATATATATATATATATATATATATATATATATATATATATATATATATATATATATATATATATATATATATATATATATATATATATATATATAAAATAGGGTCTGAAGTTATTAGGTAAATGACATGTGGAGGCCATATACTACAATTAGAGCTCATTGGATTAAAGGGGTCATGTGGTAATGTAAAAAAGAAGGATTTGAATAGAATAATTACATTTTATAAATTTACTAGCCTAAAATCAATGGTCCATTTTACCTTCCAAACCATCATAATAAATATTTATATAAATAGATCATGGTGGCTCAAGGATCCTAGGATTAGGAGATGAATGAGTTAGGAGGACATTGTAGTTGGCATAATGAACTAAACTAATCCTGAGTTTGTATAATTTAATTCTAATATAAATGGTAGAATTAAAGTATGAGTGATACCATCACAACAAAGATAATGACTAGATAATATAATACACAAAATTGTCTTAATGAAAATAATGGCATGAAAGTCTCTAAGGAGTAACATTGAAATTAAAAGTGGTAGAATTGGGCTAAAATATTCCAAGGTAGTAATTCCATGAGATATACAATTGCATTCTTGCACATGAAACCTTTCAAATTGAGTTACAACCATTAAGTGAATAAATATTGGTTATTGTACAACCAATACTTTAAGGGGTTGAGATGACATATTAAAATTTAAAGTAAGCATTGCCATTCATTAAGGACATAATTAGAATCTTGATTAACTTTGGCCATCCCTATCTTATTTGCATAAATATTATATATCTTGATTTATGATATTCAATTTAATTATCTCAACCATATTTCTTATTGTAATAAATTACCCATGGGATTCCAATTACTTATAAAATATTTGGTCTTACATTGTAAAATGGTATACATTTTTAGGCATGATAATGTTGCCAAAATTTTCCCTCTAAGAGCCATTTTACTGCCTAAACCTTGAATTTTAATGAGAATTAAGTTCACCTTTCTATTATTCTACATCCTATGCACATCACATGGTTTGTTTATATTTGTCTATGGATAATTTTTATCCCTCTAATTATTGTGTATTCCCAACACCTTATGTAAAAGTTGGCTATTTTCTCTAGGTCATATTTTATGTGATTATAGATCTAAGTAGACCCCATCTTTGGATTGTTTGTCATCAATCTTAGTAATATATTATGTCCATCACCTCCATGTGAATCACTTATGCAATTGAAGTGTTCATATCAGAGCTTGTGTGGTATTTTCTTATCCTCTACAATATATTGTGTGATATTTAAAGCTTATAGAGTTTATCTATATTATATCAATGCATCACCATTTTATTCAAGTACATCTTCTCCATTTTCACAAAATATATTTTATTTTTAGAATGAGAAGTAGATTTCATTTCAAATATTTTAGGCCTACATTTTTATCCTAAATCAGATGAATTTAGATTATAAGAAAGTTATCCTTCTTCATAGATTCATCCCATGGAGTGAAAAAGTCCCATACCTTGGGGGATGATCCAATTATATCACTGAACCATTTTCAAATTTAATAGGTGCATGGTTTTAGTGATAGATATTAGTATGAAACTTATAACCCATTTAATGCTCCCCAAGACTTGATCTAGGCCATGCATTTACATAATCAAGATAGATCATGATTGTCTCTTGCACAAAAACCCTTCAAACATGGTTTTATCTTGATTTCAAATATATAAAATTTGGTTTGTGCCTATTGAATACTATTAATCATTTATGAATGATTCATTTGGATCATGTAGACCTTCATTTTAGGTTTCATATCCTTTACAAGTGTTTGAAAAAAAATTCATTGGATATGTTCTATGATTTAAACTTGATCTTCTCTTTTAGAGGCTTTTTACTTGGCCATGAATGATCTAATTTCCCTCTTAAAAATATATTATGATTGATATATTTTAAAATACCATGAGAATTTATTAAAATCCTACAACATTCATCAAAAATTTAAAAAAAAACTCTTCGTCCTTTGTCAATGACTTGTTTGAAGGAGATTTAGAGCACAAAAGCAATGTACAATGCTAATACAACCATGAAAATGTCTTAAAACTAATATTTAGGTCTATTATGAATATATATAGATCCTACAACATTTAATTAAATTAAATTATCACCAAAATATGAAACTAATTACTTTTATCTTGATTTCAAAGGCTGTAGACCAATGCTCTTCCTTGAAAATATGTTTTCTCATGAAAGATCTTATTTTACATTGGAGGACTTGAAACTTGGTTCTAAGATTATAAAATCATGTTTTAAAGATCAAATCATATATCTCACATCCACTTTATTCTTTAAACCTACAAATTATACCTTTAGCCATACATAAATATCACATGGAACTTGTAGACTTCCAAAAATGCTTTTAAAACAATGAAAACTATCTTGAATAATGCGTTAAATGTAAGTAATTTCTTTGTCATGTATTAATTTTCTATTACCATGTTGGGAGATGGATAAGTCAACCAATAAATAGGAGTGGAGGGAAATGACAAAGTCGAATGCATTATTTTCAATGTGTATAGACTTGAGGGTTTATGGAGAGGTTTTAAATATAAAAGTAGCTTTATATAACCTCATATAATGTTTCTATATGCAATCATAAATTCATCATGTATATAAATCAATCCTAACTCAGAGAAGATAGCTCATACCATACACTTCCAATTAGGGATACATTTTTCAAGCAAGAACATGACCAATATGGGGATCCACTAGACCTGATTAGGATATCTCTTACCATAATACACTGTGCTAGGGAGGGTTTCACATCTTGAAATATAACACAATCATGAAATAACCCTAAGGGGGTCCTAAGTTTTGATATTTCACCTAAACTAATAACAAGTAAAGCAAATCTAATCTAGTGCTCACTAAAGCTTGTGGCATAATATGAGGGGTTAATAAACAATCAAAACATGTATAGTAGAATATAAATTAAGCTATGCATGAGTAATACCCTAATACATGGAATATGAAGAGTAATATTATTCAAATCCAATAAATATGCTACTTATATCTACTAAAAAGAGGAGTACAGTTATAAAATACATACCTAAATGATGAACCCATAGAGAATCAATCTCTCCCTTGGATAAAGGGGTTCTATAAGAGGTTTTTATGGTTTGTAAGGATAAATAAGAAATTCCAAATCATCCAAGACTTATCCACAAGACTAGATTATCCAAGTAGAAACCCTAAGTTAAGACTCCTCAAGTAGAATAGTGGAAGAACAAATTATATAAAAGTGAGAGCATTTAATAAATATTGATTTTATATTGAAATAATGATGAAATGATCTTGTATATGTAGGTATATTTGACCCTTGACCCTTTAAAAACTATTGGTTGATAGGGTTGACCTAGTTGACTTATCACAATTTTGGATAGTTATTCACTATGATATGAGCTAGCTCAGCCAAAAGCCAAACTAGTTCCTAAGTGAAAATCACTCAAAACTATATAGGGTTGACCCAATCAACCTAGCACAACTGATAGAAAAAATGGACTTAAGGTGAGGAAAAGAGGGATGGAAAGTGGAAAACACTAGAAGAGTGTACAAAGGAGGAGTAATAGCTTAAGCAATGGTATTAAGGAATTGGTTGGATTGGTAATATGTGGAAATAGGGGTAAATAATCCTTTGAAACACCCATGGTATACCCACCCCTTTCTTGGCACATGCCTTAGGGTGTGCACTCAAAGACATTGTGTCTCAATAGGTTCCTACAACCTAAAGTGTTAGTATTTGATAAAAGTTGATAATATTATGTGTATACATATGCTCCACTCAAAGCATATCACGTATCATTAAGGTGTAATAGGGGATGATGCTTCAAGAAAGAACATAATAACACATAATTATGATACTAAAAAATAGTTACAGTATTTTTAAAGCATAAAATAACTAAAAGTAAATGATTAAAAGGGAAATAGCTAAACTGTAAATGACTAAAATGTAAATAACTAGAAATTTAATGTGATGCATACCTTTACTTAGCTTTATCACTTGATGGTTATCTATTGTTTATTATTTTTGATTGTGAAGGGTGCAGAGACTGATTTCAACAAACCCAAGAACACAAAACTAAATATCAAAAACAAACAAATGTAAGAAATACAAGATAACTAGTTCTATGTGGATAAGATGTAATTGGAAATTTTACAAGCTTGGGTGATAGGTGCTATGTTAGACCAAATGACCTAGTAAAAAAAAAGAGTAAACTGGGTAACCAAAAATTTGAGGCTACTAAATACTAAAAAACTTAAATAGGTAAACCTTAAGTAAGAAAGGCAAACTCACCAAGTCAAACCAAGGATACATGTCAAAAATGATGGTAATCAAATAGTGGTGTGAAAGTAGTAATAAAATGGTAAAATAACTTTTATGAGTGAGTATTAACAAGCCTTATCTCACTCAATAATGGAAAAAGGTATATGAAAAAGGAAAACAACATTATTGAGTGAGGATTAATAAGCGAACCTCACTCAACAATGGAAAAGGGTACGGAATGAGGCGCCCATAACATAAGGGTAGTAAAATAAATGACAAATGGTAAAAGGAAGCAAAATAATTATAGGAATGCATATCTATGGTGTAAAGAAAGTAATCTCTAGTTTACAAAACATGTTTTTATCTAAGGATAGATAAAATTAAAACAAATTAGTGCTATCATTTTTTCAAGAGGTGAAGAATAAGGGAATATAGACAAAGGGAAAACATAGTTAAAATCACAATTTTCTTGACAAGGGTGGAAATGATATCAATGCAGAGGAGAATGAAGTAAAAACTAAGGTAGAGGAACTCTTTATCGAGGTCAAGACACTCAAATTAGGTTTGTCAAAATAAGAGGACTTTCAACCTTAAGGACTCTGAAGAACTTCTCCTAGCCACAAAAGTCTTAAGTCAACAAATGTAGTATATAGATCATCCCATGAAGGCTATATGCATGAAAATTAAAATGGACCTACCTTCCTACAACATGTTCCCCATTACTTAGGACCCCTTATAGAGCCACTGGTCCAATATGAATATTGGATACTTGTGTGAGAAAGTAGGTATCACCATAGAGTTTTTTGAATTCTCATACTCCAATCTACTGGCCTATTGTACCCTAATGGAACTTGGATTTATGTAAGGCCAACTATGAAGTTTGATATTTAATTAGAGATAGGAGATGTGCTTAGAATCATGTATTTTGGTGTGATTTTAACTTTTGATATTTATATGTTGCCTTTTGTATATCATTGCCTTTTATTTTGAATGATTTGGCTTTTAAATTTATTGATGTTATTTTCTATTCCTCCTCCATACAAATTTGGAAAACCAAACATGGGTGCTAAAGATGAATTTCATTTGAATACTTGGGACTTTGTTTCTAAGAGAGATAACTCTAGAGAGTATAGGGTCTAAGATTCTCATAAATCTAGGTGAAGTAAAAGTGTTATCTTGACTTCAACCTTGTTTCGTATAATATAGAGTGAAAGGAAAGGAAAACAAGGGGAATGACACATGAAATAATTTGAATTACTTCAAATCATTAAAAAAATGTGAAAAATGGAAAAAAAAGGGGATATAATGACAATAAAGTGTGATTCCTTATCATAATAATGAGGGACATGAAGGAAAATATGCTAACATAGATTGTTTTACAAATTCCATCTATCAAAAGAAGCAAAATCTAAGGTTGAGAAGAAGGATAAATAACATTTTATTATAAAAGGAATGACAAGATGGTAATTTTATGAGGAAGGCTAGGTCTTATCTATGGTCTTACACTACAACTCATAAAAGATAAACCTATGAGGGTACCAAAAATCATGTGAAAAATGAATGGGATAAAAAAATATGGTATTTTGTGAGGAAGGCTAGGTCATGTCCATGGTCTTACAATTTGACTCACAAAAGAGAAATCCAAGGGATACTAAAAAGTGTGTAAAAAGAGTATGAAAATAAATAAGACTATGGTAGATCATGAGGAAGACCTAGTCATGTTGGTTGAATATTTTGTCGATCAGTGTATTGATAAACAAAATAGGTCTGATCAGCCAAAGTAAGAAGATTGGTCATCCAAATGTGTAGATTTACCACATCAAAAGGGGACTAATCTATCCTCTCATCAATGGGAGGTTCCCTATATATATATATATATATATATATATATATATATATATATATACAGAAAATAATACTCAAGGGTAGGACAAACCATCCATCTCTCTTTTTTCTGAGATGATGCATGTGGATCAAAGGAAAAACTCAAGGGAAATGATAGAAAGCACTCCTCTTCTTTCAAAAGTACTATTCAGCAAGCCACAAGAATACTCCTAATAGTAATAGCAAAATGTAACCAAAGACGTAGTAACTAGCAAATTGAGATGTAGCACAAAGTCTCCACCTGAATTGTTTAAGATTAATATATGAAGGAAAATGAGGGCACAAAGTCAACCCAAGGTCCTTTACACAGAAATGAAAAGAAAACACACTAAAGGCAATTTTGGGGGAGCAAATTCTCTCCATAATTGACTCTTCAGGACACCTTCTTGACTACTTTCACTAATTCTGCTTGTTGAATTAAAGGAATAGAAAATATATTAAGAAAAAAGACATAAGAACAATTTCCCCAAAAATAAAGATATCATAGCACAAAGTCTGAAAAGTCACTTGCTTTCTTATTCCAATAACAAAATATGATCTGTAATCTGAGCTCAAAGTCTCAATAATGCCTTTCAATTTGGGTAAAGTTTTATTCTGATTGTCAAAAAGAGATCCATTTACAATAAAAGAAAGTCCCTTATATAGCCTCTTCAAGAAGGAATCGGGAACAATAACACATCATGTTGCATTGAAATTTGTTAAGGAGACAAGCTAAAATTTAGGGGCATTTACCCATTTGCTTTTCTCAATGTAGAGAAAATGGTCATGCTTTCAATGTCCACCTGGAAATCTAATCCTTCTTCATCATTCCTTCTTTTCTAGTTATTTGAATCAAGTCTTAGATTCAATTTGTTGCTTTGTTCCTTAGTCAATTTCTACTGGTCTTTAGCAATTGACGCGTGGCACATTCCACTGCTAAATAGGTGAAGACACGTGGCAACTTCCATGGGACTCTAAGATATGTTTATTAATAGAGGCTTTGAAACCTATTAGAAACTTAGAATTATGGGTGTAAACACTTGTCATTCTCCATAGAGTTATGGAGGATGACATTTGGCAGTCTCCAATCATTCTCCATAGAGTTATGGAGGATGACATTTGGCAGTCTCCACTACACTTTAGCAGCCTTTGAAAACACTCAAGACTTGTTTTCGATTCATGCAGATGATAACACATGGCGGTCTCCATTTTGATCTAAAAAATTGCTTAGGAGGAGCTTAGAAACTTATTCAAAACATAGATGTAGACATGTGTCACTCTCTATGGAGTTATAAATGAATAGGTGGTAGCTTTTGCTTGTCTTTGGAGAGTCAGGGGGATGATGAAACATGGCACTTTCTACTTTCTTCAGTAGATCACTGGGGGTCCACCACAGTCTTTATGAAAACAAGAAGCAAGAGGGAGAAATTGTAGAGATTAACACTTGTCAGCTTCCAAAAAACTTTGCAAGGAACACATGGCACAATGTGACTTCTTGATGGTAGAGTATATAGTGTCCTGGTAGATGACACTTGGTGGCTTTTGACAAGCTTCAGTAGGGACAGGTGGCATCTTCCATTGTGATTAGAAACAAAGTGGAATGGGGCTTGGTAGATGACATGTGGAGACTTCTACTTGACTCATTCTTTTCAGGGTGATCCTTTGAACCATTTTGATTGAACTGACCAATTGAACCAACTTTGGTTTAATGGTTCATTCCTTCCTTGAAGCCTAGTCTTTTGGAAAGTCAATGAACTTACCAAAGTGGTTGAGTGTCCTATTGACATCACTGAATGGTTTAATCTGGCTGAAGTGCTTAACTCTTTTAACCCTATCAATGATGTTGAACCATGAACCCATTAAACTACTAAACCAAAGTGGTTCAAGGTTCAACAGTTCAATCTTTGCTTAGAAGCTTGCCGATGAGCCCCTTTTTGGTTAAACAAAGGTGTTGAACCAATCCTAAAAATGCCCAAGTGTTGGAAACTCACCCCTTTTGATTAAACTCATCTGAAGAATCCATTGAAATAGTTGAACCTACTAATTTCAAGCATGATGAGTCTATAGATTTCTAGAAAATCTTGAAAAGTGAGGAACTTGAAAGATCAGAAGAAATTTTGAAAAGGGAAGAGGCAAATTTGGTCTTGGAAGACCAAAATGGCTCATATGTTGTCCCAAAAAGAGTGACATTTTTTGGGGTACAACAACTGGATCCTATTGGGGAACTTCTTTCAGATGAGAACTTGGAACAACTGAGGGGAGTAGAAACTAGAATCTCTAGTGCCTTAAAGTGTGCCATCGGGCTATGAAGTCATGCTACCCAAAAAGAAAGGTGACAAAAACACAAAAACAAACAAAACAAAATAGAAATAAAAACTATACAAATATACATATGTATAGATGAAATGATCTGATACTTCAAGAATTGAAGTATTTCAGATGCTACTTCTTGAGAGACAGGGAAAATAGTGTGCCATCTTGGTAAACCAGCAAGAAGACATTTTGTCCCTAGAAATGGTAATGGGTGAATGGAGCTCTCCACCAGGAAACCAATTTTTTACATCTTGTTGTTTACTCTTTCTTCTTCTTGCCCCATGGTAGGATGTGGTCTTCAATTTGAAAGCCATAACTCCTTGCTTTCTTGGCGAAGGGTTCCTTTGCCTGATTTTGATTTGTAGCAGTATGGTCCGTTACCATAATTGATTGTTCTTCTGGTTCAGTCTAGCATATGATTGGATTATCCATATCAAACTCCTGACAAATTATTAGCTTAACAACTCCTTTGATGTGAAGGAGTTTGATTTCTTCATCTTGAGCAATCTTCAATCCAAGCAATAGAGATTTGCATCTAGCTATGTTGTTGGTATTGCTGACTTGCAAATTGCATGAATGAAGAATATCTCCTTGAGGAGATATCAACACAGTCCCAACTCCATCATTGGTGGAAAAATTGCTGCCATTGGATTTTAGGATCAACGCATCATCAAAAGCTAATCTCCTATCAGATTTCTCTTCATTAGAGATGGAAGATCCTTCCTTACTTATATTGTGACCTACCAATTCTCCTAAAGTCTTGTTTTGATCAATTCTTGGATTGTCAGCTATAGGAATTTCATCTATAGAAACATGAACATCCTCTATGGTAAAGAAATAATTACCTCTACCTGAAGACTCAAATAGAATTTGTGCTACAGGGGTTGATGTTTGGGTGACCACATATTTTACCTCCTTTTTAGGGAGCAATCTCTTCATTATACCTTGGATAGGGATCCTTGCTTCAGATAGGTCCATGCTTATTTCTCCTCCCACATCCTTGTAGAAATTTCATCCAAGAAAAATGCCATAAGATGCTGGGACATCAGCCACCAAAATAGTCATCTTGATTCTCTTGTCTGGAAAGGCTAGCAATGCAAATTGGGCATCTTTAATTTGCCCCAACAATGGTGCTTGCTTATTCTCCATGGAGAAACATCTCCCAAAGGTTTTGGTCAATGTGAGACCCAGATACTCAACTAATTTAATGGGCATGACATTGTCAGATGCCCTAGAATCAATGATGCAATTGTTGAGTTGATAACCATTTATTAATAGGGAAACATAGAAAGGTTCTTTTTTCCCAAGGGTACCTAGAGGAGTAATGACAAGATTATTCAGAATGGACATGTTATTTGGAGAATCAGGAGTTACATTTTTAGCTTTTTGCCATGCAGGAATGGTTTGGTTCTTGACATATTAGACCAACTTATTCAATTGATTAGGATTAGATTGAAAATATTCAAATTTAGACATTTGTATTTTTGTCTTTTTGACATGATCAATTATGTCAAATGGCTGAATTGAGCTAGGTACAGAGGAAGGTATTTCAACCTTTTAAGTTTTAGGAGGGATGGGAAGAGGTGTAATTTATGAAATTGAAGTAGAAGGTGAAGGTGAAATTGATGTACTCATATTTTGGGTGATCATCAGATCCTTTGACTAAAAAGGCAGAGTGGTTCCACGCTTAGCTATTGTAATTACTGGTTGAGGTTACTCCTCTGTCTTCCCTTTATCAACTTTCAAGACTGATTGGTTCTTGGACCTAGTAAACACTGCATATAATCCATCAATAGCTTCTCCTTTGATTCTAGGTTCATCTTGGTAGCTCAAGAAACCAATGTGGGAGTCATCATTGATTCTTCTTGATCCTCTGTGAAGAGATCAATGTCATTTTCTTGCTCAAACTCAAGTTGGAAAGAGAAAGCATGTTCTATTTCCAAATATCCAACTGCTGAGTTAGTTAGAGGAGCTTCAAGGGCAAGTTTCCCTTATGGGGGAGGAAGATGATCTAGCTGCCCTTGATTCCTGGCAGCATTACCTTGATATGACTAATTTGGAAATGTCCTTCTTGGCATATCTCTATATGAAGGAGCAGAATACATTCCTTATGTCATTTATCTTTTCAAGGCTAGCACTTCATTTACCAGATTTTGCACTATTGGATCAATGGTGCATGTAGATGAATATTCATAAGATGATGAGGATTTTTTTTAGATCTCTTCTTATCTTCCCTGCTAAGATGAGATCATCTTCTACCTCAGTGCCCAAAAGTTGAGCTGTAGCAAGATCTATTTGACCATCACGTCTCAAAATAAAACTTACTTCAGGTAATTGAGAATTAATGAAGAAGCATTTGAGATTCTCAACTGTAAGTCGAGTAATTATAGGAATTTTGTTCCTCAATTTGTCAAATTTGTCTATGAAGTCTCTCATTGGTTCATGAGGCTCTTTCTTCATCTATGTAAGTTGAGCTAGAAGTGCATGTGCATCTTCTATAGTTTTGAATCTAGCTTCAAAATTATCTTTGAGGGTATTCCAATCAGTTATTGACCGAGCCTGTAGATGATAAAACAAATATACAGTAGCACCTTGTAGTGTCTCCACAAAAATCCTGACTGCTACATCTTCAAATTCTACTCTGATTACTCCACAAGCTATGTTGAAGACTGTAATGTGTTCATCAGGATGAACTTTCCCATCACCATAGAATTTGGGGAAATTCTTCCTTGAACTGCATGGAAGCTCATGTAGAGGTGGAGTAAGATTGAGAGGACCAAAAGTATTACCCTAGGGGCCTTAAACTAACATTATAGGATTATGATAAGGATGAATAAAAAATCTCAGAGGGGTAATTATTTTCAAAGCTTTATCAACAACAGAAGTGGATACTTCATCTGGCAATGGAGATCTAAATTTAGTAGGAGGAAAACTCCTAGTTCCTTGGAGACAAGATGGTGAAGGAAATAGATCAAAATCACTTTGTTGTACCAACTCAAATACAGGGTCAACGATACCTTTAACCCTTTGGATTTGTGTATACCTTGAATCTGCTAGATTGTAAAATAAAAGTGGAAAAGAATTGACCTTGCTTCAGTTAAAGCTTGACACTTTAAACTGTGCACTCTTTCCCAATAGCTCTGGTTTTGTAGACCAGATAAAATAATAGAGGTGGAGGAAGATGGTAAGGCTATAAATGGATAATGGGTAAGATGTGAAACAAAGTTGCTAGAGGCTGTAATGGATAAGGGTTATAATGATAATGGGTTATATCTCCATTGGAGTCACCAAAAACTATTGGTTGAATATTTTGTCAATCAACGTACTGATAAACAAAATAGGTTTGATTAGCCAAAGTAAGAAGATTGGTCATCCAAATGTGTAGATTTACCACATCAAAAGGGGACTAATCTCTCCTCTCATCAAGGGTAGGTTCCCTATGGATATGTTATATATGTGTGTGTGTGTGTGTATGTATATATATGTATATATATATATATATGTATATATATATATATATCTATGTGTGTGTGTGTGTATATATATATATAGAGAAAATAATACTCAATGGTAGGACAAACCATCCATCTCTCTTTTTTTAGAGATGATGCATGTGGATCAAAGGAAAAACTCAAGGGAAATGATAGAAAGCACTCCTCTTCTTTTAGAAGTACTATTCAATAAGCCATAAGAATACTCCTGGTAGTAACAACAAAATGTAACCAAAGACGTAGTAACCAACAAATCGATATGTAAGTCAAAGTCTCCACCTAAATTGCTCAAGGGTAAGTTACGAAGGATAATGAGGGCACAAAGTCATCCCAAGGTCCTTTACATAGAAATGAAAAGAAAACACACTAAAGGTAATTATGGGGGCACGAAGTCTCTCCACAGTTGACTCTTTAGGACACCTTCTTGAGTACTTTCACTAATTCTGCTTGTTGAATTAAAGGAATAAAAAATATATTAAGGAAAAAGACATAAGAATAGTTTCCCCAACAACAAAGATATCACAACACAAAGTTTGAAAAGTCACTTGCTTTCTTATTCCAATAAAAAAATATGATCAACAATCTGAGCTCAAATTCTTAGTAATGCCTTTCAATTTGGGCAGGGTTTTGTTCTGATTATCAAAAAGAGATCCATTTACAATAAAAGAAATTACCTTATATATCCTCTTCAAGAAGGACTAGAGAACAGTATCACATCATGTTGCATTGAAATTTGTTAAGGAGACAAGCTGGAATTTAGGGGCATTTACCCATTTGCTTTTCTCAATGCAAAGAAAAAGGTCACACTTTCAATGTCCACCTAGTGATCTGATCCTTCTTCATCATTCCTTCTTTTCTAGTTATTTGAAATGAGTCTTAGATTCAATTCGATGCTCTGTTCCTTAGTCAATTTCTACTAGTCTTTAGCAATTGACACGTGGCACATTCCACTGCTAAATAGGTGAAGACAGGTGGCAACTTCTATGGGACTCTGAGAAATGTTTATTAATAGAGGCTTTGAAACCTATTAGAAACTTAGAATTGTGGGTGCAAACACTTGTTGTTCTCCATGGAGTTACAATTGAAAAGGTGGTAGCTTCCACTTGCCTCTTGACAATCTTGCAGAGGATGACACGTGGTGGTCTCCACTGCACTTTAGTAGCCTTTAAAAACACTCGGGACTTGTTTTAGATTCACATGGATGATAACATGCATCATTCTCCATTGTGCTCTAAAAAAATGCTTAGGAAGAGCTTAGAAACTTGTTCAAAACTTAGATGCAGACACGTGTCGCTCTCTGTAGAGTTATAAATGAATAGATGGCAGCTTTTGCTTGTCTTTGGAGAGTCAGGTAGATGATGACATGTGGCATGTTCCACTTTCTTTGGTAGATCACTGGGGGTCCACCATAGTCTTTATGAAAACAAGAAGTAGGAGGGAGAAATTACAGAGATTGACACTTGTCAGCTTCTGTTGAACTTTTCAAGGGACACATGGCACATTTCTTGACTTATTGAGGGTACAGTATACAGTGTCCTAGTAGATGACACTTGGTGGCTTCTGACAAGCTTTAGCAGGGACAGGTGGCATCTTCTACTGTGATTAGAAACAAAGTGCAATGGGGCTCGGTAGACAACATGTGGTGGCTTCTGCTTGACTCATTCTTTTCAAGGTGCTCCTTTAAACCATTTTGATTGAACTGATTGATTGAACCAACTTTGGTTCAACAGTTCTTTCCTTTCTTGAAGACTAGTCTTTTGGAAAGCCAATGAACTTACCAAAGTAGTTGAGTGTCCTACTGACATCACTGAATGGTCCAATCTGGCTGAAGTGCTTAACTCTTTTAACCCTGTCAATGATGTTGAACCTTGAACCCATTAAACCATTAAACCAAAGTGGTTCAAGGTTCAATAGATTAATCTTTGCTTACAAGATTACCAATGAGCCCCTTTTTCGTTGAACCAAGCTATTGAACCAATCTTGAAAATGCCCAAGTGTTGGAAACTTGCCCCTTTTGATTGAACTTGTCTGAAGAAGCCATTGAAATAGTTGAACCTGCTAATTTCAAGCATGTTGAGTTCGTAGATTTCTAAAAAATCTTGAAAAATCTGTAATTGGAAATCTCAAAAGAAGTTTTGAAAAGGGAAGAGGCAAATTTGGTCTTGTAGGACCAAAATGGCTCACATGTTGTCCCAAAAAGAGTGACATTTTTTGGGGGACAACAGGTCCTATCCATGGTTTTATAATACAACTCATCAGAGAAAGGGGTAACTAAAAGACCAAACAAGGAGTAAAGGTTTGTAATAAGAGAGAATTATTATAGAAGGAGAGACCCATGTAAGTAACCTATAATTTGTTTAGATAGATATGGATAGAAAACATGAAAATAATTGAAGGATCCTACAGTAAAAACTATATCAAGGATAAGAATGTGAGAGACAAGTTTGTGTCTCTGAAGGTTTCTTGAAGTTAAATTAGTTTGGTATGATACCAAGTAGACTAAGAATGGGCATCATAAGATGCTCGAATGGATAATAGGATGTAGGGATGGGAATTTTAATATGCCCAAAATTTTTAAATAATATATGGGTGGTCATTTCAATATTCCCGAAGGATAGAGTAATGTGTGGGTGGTTATCAAAAGATGCCCCAATAACTAAAAAGAGGAAGAAAAGATAGGAAAAGATAAGAAGTAAAGAGAACCCCATATAGTGTCTAAATAGATTTAAGTTGTTTAAGAAGATTATGATAGGGGATGTTATGCTTGAGATAAATGAACAAAATTCTAAGAATTAGAAATAGAGAACTAGGTCGGTAAAAAAAAGAGTATAAAAGGGTATAGGGTTAACTGGGTTGACTTAGCAGGAAAGATAGGGTCTAAAAACTATTTAGAGTCGACAAGGTCAACCTAATAAAGTAAGTAGGGGAAAATAGATAGTTTGTAAGAGACTATGTTGATAAAAATTACTATGTATTGAAATAATAAATTTTATACAAGTACTTTTTAAAGAAAGAAATGAAAGGAAACACACAATCAATTGGGTCAATGAGGTTGATCAAATTAAGGCACATAACACAAAACATTACACCAATGTTGGCTAATGCAAGTTTTTTCAATACAACATATAGTTGAGCAAAAGAACAAGAAATCAACATCAAAATTAAAAGTTAACTAAGTGGTTAACTTGAATGTTTTTATATTATTAGAGTATAACTTTAAATGTGATAAGAAATTGGTTTTAAGAAAGGAATTAAAAAATAATCTAAATATGGTTTCAAGATGTTTGTGAAGAAAGGGATCTATATTGGTAATGGTACAAGATTGGTATTGGGGCTTACCCCCTCACTTCACACACTATAGTGATAAGGGTGTCAGGTAGTTATCCAAACTATACCGTTAACCATGTGTTTATACTTGGCCATAAAACCATGTTGGCTTCCCCCTTGGTGAAAAAATCCAAGTAGGCCTTGGGTAAACAATTGTTAAAAATGCATTTTAAGATTTTGTGATTTGGTAGTGTGTGAATAAAAGAGAAAATAGTGAAAATAAATGGTATATTGAAAACCACCTAATTAGACTATGTGATCTATTCTAAGCACACAAACAATAAGAAATGAAAGTGTGATCTAATTACTATCATATAAAGGTTAATTCATAATTTGAAACATATTAAAATGTTGATTTAGTTGATAATGTATGTAAATAATATATAATATGGTCAACAACATCACCTCTATACCACAAAATCAAAAATTCTAAAAGTGAACTACATGAATAGAGTCAACCTAGTTTTCGAAACTGCACATAAAATATAGAATTGCATCAATAGGGTTGACCTAGTTGGCTATATGGGGGTAGTTTTCAAGAATAAAAAATATGAAAACTATAACTATAATAAATGAGAGAGAAGGATAGAAAGGAACCTTGGTGGGTTGGAGGATGCAAATAAAAATTAAATTGTTGTTGAATAACTATGTTGTACTATCAAATTCTACTAACTATGTTGAATGGGTCGACCAAGCTTTGTAGAAACCTATTATTGATAGCCTAAAAATGTATAGGGTTTATTGGGTCAAATTATAATTCTAAATTTGATGCCTAAAAATATACAGGGTCAACTAAGTTGACCCAGTAGTTTGAACTAGGATTCTAGAAAATTTGCACAATAAAACAAAGTCATTTTGATGTGACTATGTGTTAAACCTACACACAAAGTTAGTACTATGTTAATAAAGTTGACCCAGCATTGCAAATGTATGAAAAATAAAATGATGAAGTGAATAAAAACCTATAAGGGTTAGATTCACATTGGGTTCATCAGAATGTATGAAATAAAAAATGCATCATCTCTATAAATCAGTCCTAACTCAAAGAAGATAGATCATACCATACACTTTTGATTAGGGATACTTTTATTAAGTGAGAACATGACCAATATGGGGATATATTACCATAATACACTATACTAGGGATGGTTCCAAAGCCTCTAATCTAACACAATCATGAAATAACCTTAAAGGGGTCTTGATTTTTGATATTCCATTGATATTTCACCTAAACTAATAACTAGTAAAGAAAATCTAATCTAGTTCTCACCAAAGCTTGTGGCACAGTATTAGGTTTTATTAAACAATAAAAACATGTATAGGAGAACATAAATTAAGATATGTATGAGTAAGACCCTAATACATGGAACATGAATATTAATAATATTTGAAGCCAATACTTATGGTACTTTTATCTACTAAAAAGAGGAGCAATGTTAGAGAATACTTACCTAAATGATGAACCCATTGAGACTAAATCTCTCCCTTATAAAAATGGGATTCACAAGAGGTTTCTATGGTTTGTAAGGATCACTAAGAAATTCAAAAGCATCTAATACTTAACCACAAGACTAGATTCTCCAAGTAGAAACCCTAAGTTAAGACTCCTCAATTAGGATGATGGAAGAGCAGATTGTAAATAAATGTGAGTGAATAATAAATCTTGATTACATATTGAAATAATTATGAAATATTGTATATATAGGTTTATTACACCCTTAACCCTTCTAAAAATCCTAACCGATAGGGTCGATGCAGTCAACTTAGCCAAATTTTGGATAATTATTCACTAGGTCGACCAAATTCCAAACTAGTTCCTAAGTGAAAATCACCCAAATCTATATAGATTCAACCTAATAGACCTAGCATAGCCGATTGAAAAAAGGGACTTAAGGTGAGGAAAAGAGGGATGGAGAGTGGAAAAAACTAGAAGAATGTGCAAAGGAGGATTAATATATTAGGGAATGGTTTTTAGGAGTTGGTTAGATTGGTAATAGATGAAAATGAGGGACAACAATCTTGCAAATCACTAATGGTCTATCCACCCTTTCCTAGTATACCCCTTATGGCATACACTTAAAGAGATTGAATCTCAAGGGGTTATTACAAGATGTAAAGTGTTAGTATTTCATAAAAGTTAAAAATATTATGTGTATATAGCTTCCATTATTTTTATTACCTAATGAATTTAAATTGGACCTTTTAATGTATTTATGACATTAAGAGTGTCCTTAAGACCAACTTTGAAGATTATAACAACCTGAAAGATTAGACCCCTTGAGCCTTTTATGAGATCATAAGTACTTTTAAAGATATTGTATCCTATTTCACTTTGAAAAGTAATGGAATATGCCTCTACAAGGATAACATGACATAAATTATTAACCTTGGGACTCTTTTGATGCATTTTACACTTAAAAATTATTTCATGTTCTTAATTATTAGATAGGATAATTCGACCCTAGGACTAACCTATTATACCTTCTAATGATATCTTGCATTGAGAGGTAGTTTCAATGCATTTAGACATGAAATGTTAGATTTCACAAGATTAATATTTCCTTATACAAGACTTTTTATAAACATTTACATTGAAACCCACACCAATAGGCCTCCTATAGGACTAATTCCAACCCATGACATCAACAAATTATTGTTTGATCTATCATAATGGATCAGATGTTGAAGAAACCTCAAAGAAATAAACATACCTATTCTTGAGATATCATAATCATCATTTGACTATTTCAAAGACTATACTCTGCTAATCTTAGTAGAAAAATGTTTTATCACATGTATGTCATGCATCAAGATATCTAGGTGACTGGAATAGTTAGCATTCTAGTGACTTTAGTGGGCTCTTTTCCTATTAAATAGGGATATTATATCCTTAATCATTCATTGGGCACAAGATTCACATAACATTCAATACAAATCACTCTTGAAAGTGAGATCATAGCTACAATATGGTAGACCAGCCTTTTAGTGAACTTAAAATTGCCTCCAACACCCAAAATAAAGAAGTAAAGAGTAATAACAACTATGAAATGTCACTTAAAATAATGAGAAAAAACACTACACTACTCAACAAACATTGTGTAGTTATACTTTTAAGAATGAAAATAGCTAACCTACTATGTACAAACATCTAAAAATGAATCCAATAAATATGCTTGCATTGAATCTCATTGACTAGGATATAGAACTCCTTTCCATTCATATTTGAGAGATGAAAAGAATTGAATTACTTTTTATTTGGTTGTGATGTAGGGACCACTCCATATGGCATACAACTTTGTGTTTTTTATAGCCCTTGCTTTATCCTCATCTCATTTATACACTAGATATCCTTTTTTGAAACACTTATCAACAACCTTCTTTTCAAATGTCCTCTTAATTTAATCTTTATGGAACTCCATTTTATGCATTTCATGGTTCCTAGTCTCCTCAAACTCCTCTAAATATGATAATATCACTACTATGGAATCATTTTCCACTAATTATAACTATTAAGTGAGATTGTGAAAAAGAAAACCTTGCTTCTCTTCCTTAGACTATCATCTAAATGGGAGTTACCAATAACCCTCTTATGGAATATCCTATAATCTCATAATTTTGTTTTTAACTTGGTGTACCAAATTATTTGGTGTTAGCAAAGGTTTATGATGCAACAAGAATGCTAAGGATGAGGATAGATAAGTCTTATTCAAGTGCATAGGATAGTGTAGATAATTCATATTTAATAGGAAAAATAGAATCATAATAGAGATGAATTATTATGTGTTTGATAGGAATTAGGATCAACCAATAATTCATTTATTCTTATACAATATTTATAGTAATTTAAATAGTATTAAACCAAACATTAAACATGATATCACACATAAGGAACAAGCACAAGAAATACTATAGGTAACCATAAATAAGTAGTCTATATTGATCTCAATAAAGACCAAACTCTCTTCTTTATGAAAGTATGCATATTTATAGTCATTAGAAATATATAAAATTTAAATTATTCTCATAATTTTGTGCCAAAATATGATATTGTTCATCTTATATCTATTACAAGTTATGGAGGATAAGACAAAATACATATAGCTGATAACTAAATACATAATGCATGAATATCCAAGAATATCCTACACAACTTTACTATCCATTTTCTTGTCCCAACACTTTTTTAGACTTAAATGTTGTCTTATCCTAAGATAATGTCACATGATTATTTGACTGTGCATGTAGGGCATAATTTGAAGAATTGGTTAGACTAGTAAGAGTTGTAGTATTTTCTCAAGGTGCCATTTTCAGTTTTCAACTCTTATGCACTACTTAACCACCCTTTTGGGTTTTCAACTAAGTAGCGTACCAACCTTCCACCCTTTTAATTTTAAAAAAATCTAGTGTAATTAGGTGGCCACCCTTTATGGGTTTTCAACCATCCTAACCCCACTTATCTTACTAATCATTCTCAAATATAAAATTGTTTTATGAAATTTCAAAAATTGAACCAAGCAAAGTACTTAACTTGAAGGAGGGGACATTGGTGTAGAAGAAGACTAACCAATAGGATCCTTGGACCTATAATATGTAGCCTTACACTATGTGATGACTTTTTGGAGCTTGGATAGTGGCTTGTAGACTATAACATTAATAATCTAGGCCACCTTACTATAGAATGAAGCCAGGTCACTTTTGTAAGTATGACAATTGATCATCACTTCTTGGACCATGTGAAATAGGATGAAAATCACTTCATGATATCTAATGACTTATTTCAAGTCCAATTCTTCAGTGATGCTTATGGCTACCTAGGTATTGTTGACCTTCATTTTTATTTCTCCACTCAACTGCTCTATTTTATATGCATGGTGTTCATCTTAGAGACTTGTTAATGAATTATGACTAAGCTAACTCTACTAGTCAAGAAGTATATATAAAATTTTATCCATGGTATTGAATGAATCATAAAGGGATTTTTTATTCTCATTTTTTGATATGGTTTGACTATCCATGGTTATTTTAGTAGTTGTAGCTATAGTGAAGTCTATGTTGGAGCTAGCGAGAGAGTTATCAAGGTGTTATTTCTAATCCAATAGATTTCATGTGACATGATGTGTTTCGATGGCTGTAATATCTGACATGCTCTGGTATTCTTCCAATAATTTTATCAACGTAGCTACCTAAGTCTTCATACTCTAGCCTAGTGTACCACCTATGTGAAGTTACTTGGTTGTGCACCATTCTTTAGTGAGCTTCGAGACCAATGTATTGAGCTTGCACTAGTCACACATCACTTGGTCCCTAATTAATTGAGTGACCAAGTCTAGGTAGGTGTATTGAATCATCTTGGCTACTTCATGAAGGTGGGATTTGAGATCCACATTCTCTTCCTTGGATTGATCTTATTCTTGTTCCAAGGAGGTAGCCTTTTGTGCAATCAATTTAGGGAAATATATTGTGCCCTCCAACTTTTTCTTCATGTATAGCTAAGAGACATCTAAGGAAGCCTCCTAATTAACTAGGAGTGTTGCCAACATACTTATGGATGTTTTAGGGTCTCGACATGGCATAGTGGCAAGGGGGAGTAAGAACATGGTACATCAAACACCAACTATGGGAACATCTAATAACCAACCACCTCTTAGTGGTATATCTAGTAGTTATAAACCTAATTGTGTGGTTGCTAGTGCTTATTTCTATGAAGACTTCTCTGGTTATACATAAGGTTTTGTTGATGATTGTTACTTTTATATTGTGCCCTCTACTACAAACTTAGGTTGCTATGAAACATTTTTAGTCAGCTTGCATTTGGCTTTCTCCTCCTCCTTTTCCTTCTTTATTTCCTACTACACATCTTGTAACTTTTACTATTCCTCTTGGGCCTCCAACTAATTTTTCTATTTATCTAATTCCTCTTTCTTATTCTTCTTCTCTTCTTCTTCCTTATTATTTTCTTCCTCTTCTTTTTCTTCTTCTTTTCTTCTGCTAAGGTTGTGGCCTTGGCTTGCTCTTATGTAGCTTTGTCCTACACTTGTGATTATGCTTGAGGTTTTTCCTATGAATATTATTCCTATAGGTAGTCATCTTCTTCCACCTTTTTCCTCATAGCTTTCTCTACCTATTGATGTGTATAATTTACATATTCCTTGGCTTATTATTCTTGGGATGTTACATCCTATTTTCTCCTTTCTTCTTCCTTTGCCTTCACTTTGCAAATAATTTCTTATTGCTTTTCCTTCCTCTCTTATTCCTCTTGCATTTTCTATACTACATCAGCCACTCCTTGTGCCTTTTTATCCATATCCATGTCCTTTTGTGTATCGATCTCTATGTCCTTGGTCATTTATGTGATTTCAACTTCTTGAGCTTGTTATGTGGCTTTTTTTTGTTACACTTGTTATTTATTCCTATTCTTCTCCTCCTTCCTCATTCATCATTGTACTACATGAGCTAATTTTTCCATTATGGCCTATTACTCCCCTTTTATTGGGTTTTCTAGTGTGAGATCTTCCACCTTTTAGACCTAGGGTGATGGATACGAATCACTTGGGTGCACTTTTGAGCTAGAAACGTGTTCCTTCCTCCTCCTAAGTGTGACCAGTATGCATTTTTGTGGTAGTGTAATAGATGCAAGGGAAGGTTTTGCTTCTTATGTAGTAATTGGTTTTCCAAATGTAAGCTCTTCCAATATAGATGAGACCCATGCCTCCTGCCTTGTTCATAGTCTATGCATAAGTGATTTAGGTGGAATTTATAGAAGAGATGCAAAGATATCCTTGGCTATAAATGTTGATATAGGTTGAGGCTAGAAGAAATCAATTTTGTTCTGGACCTATTGTACTTATTCTTAGATGGTGTCAAAAACTATGGATAGTGGGAAAGTTGGAAGATCTAGCCATAATTTTAGGGGAACCTAATTCCATACTTGAATTATGTGTACATATTTTTATAATAATAATTATTTTTCTACCTCCTTATCATGAAAAATATCCTACCATGTCTACAATCATGACCTAGTAAACTTCCTACTCATCCGTGCCCATCGTTGGAAGGTCACATGAGCCAATGATTTATGGCAACTTCAGGTCATTGACCCAAGTTATTGTACTACATATATTTCATTTCAAATTGGGGGATGTAAAATGTTGTTCTACTTTGTGATTTCCATTATACAACTTTGAGTTGGATTTTTCTTTTGATTATTGTTTGGGAGGGATGACTACACTAGGTGGTATTGATTAAAGAGGAGTCATGTGCCTAGATACAAATTATTTATATCAAGCTATTTTAGCATATGTCATGTCCATTATTATGAAGAATGGGAGAGGTTAAAAGGGCGAGTTTTTTAAAAAATATATGTTGATGAAAACATCCCATGGTAGCAAACACATGCTGACCTAGGTATTGCATGACATCAAGTGCCACTAGGGGATGTGTGGAAATGATCTCTAGGCACTCCTCCCACTAAGTTTAAACATTCATTCATATTTTTGGACTCCATGATCCTACATCCAAATGAGATTTTAGAACTTATACACTAGCTAATAGTTTATATCATGGTGCACTTCTTCCTCTGATGAATTTCATTACATGAAACTTAGTAGGAATATTAGGAACTAGTATTAAAATGTCTACCTTGGTGAGGTGAGACACTTCTTGATGTTGATGAGTAACTATTGGACTAAGTACTCTAAATATTTTAATTATTCAATTTTATGGATCATTTATTGGGTGATATCCGTGACTCCTTTCAGTACTTGCATGGTAGACTTGGCCATCTGCCAAAATATTTTTGTAATGCACTCCATGAGGATGTGCACTATCACATCTAGGATTTAATAAATAAGAATATTTATATTTCTCCACACATATAAATCCAATTTTTTTTGCATTATGGGGTACATTTTTATCTCTTCTAGATCCATGGAATCTCCATGTGCAAACATGCCCAAAACTCAAGCCATGACTTACGTATTGATTACAATAGTCACATCCATCCCCAAATAGATGTTACCATCATTTTATCACCCTAATAATACTTGGATAATTTCCCCCAAGTCACCAAATGTATGAAATCATAGTATACACTCAACATATATATTATGGAAATGGTGGGAAGCCATAAGAGTGAGTGATTTGAAAACATCAAAAGGATCTAGATGGAATAGTTTCTATTCTACTTGGTAAAGGTAGTCAAACGATTTATGGTCATTAAACTTAGTTTTCTTGAGTGCAATGTTGATTCCCATGGCATATTTTTGATTATTTGTGGGAACCTTGATGAGCTATGAAGTATCCATATTAATGTGAATTGAAATAATTTATAAACTATTGGCTCTTTGTACAAGAAAACAAGTCTGGATCTTGACAATTGTAGATTGGGAAAAATATGCACAAGGATCAAATGTTGACATGGTATTCAAACTTAGGATTTATATATTTGGTGCCTCTTATATTTTAAATTAATTTCACACTTAAATATCCATTTATAATGAATGTAATGGTGGATGTGGAAAATTTGTATCAGATCTAACCATTAATGTAGTTAGTCATTGGTGCATGTGTGGAGTTATGTTATTATGCTATTTGGTGTCCATAGAAGGGGTATGAGTAGATGATGTTTATGAGAAATTTATTTTTTTAAGATCATGTAAATCAACCCTTAGATTTATCATTTATTTTTGGTGGATGACCATTATTTGGTGGATATCTTGGTGATGGGGCATGTCCATACCTTTCTTGGACTTAATTTCTTTCAATCATTCCTTTTTGACTTTATTGATGGCACATGTGGATCTTTATGTGGATAGATAACACATGTAATTCTTGGTATTTTGATTCCTAGATGTTGAAGAGATCATATAAAAAACACAAATATAAAATAAATAAACAAAACATGCAAAAATAGGGAAATCCTAATCTACATGGTGCTACTCAGTACCCACTCACATTACATAATGAGATCAATTAGCTATTGGTGGTAGGGCTTAAGACTACATCCATTTACCTACCCTAGTAACATAGTTCCCTAAGATCTATTAAAACCATAGTTATTTGTTGTGTTAGGTCATGGATAATATATGGACGTTTCCATTGGATTTGTAACTTGCCCAAATATGCTCTGAAATGACTATCATATAGTAAGATTGGTTGATCTTTATGAAATTCTTTCTAGCACAAATTACTATCATGCCATGATTTTTGGATCTACTTGTTAACTTCATGTTTCTATTCTTATCTACATATATACTCATCCATCTTATTTATTTCAAGGAGTATGTTAGTAAGAGACTCATGATCTCCTAGTCCCATGACCATGGCAATGCATAGACTAGGCACTAGGTATTCTATCAGCATGACTACTTTAAGACCATACACTAATTAAAATGGTTTAAACCTGACTAATCTTTTGTAATGTATGTTATATGCCCAAAAAATTATAATAATGTGATCTTCCTAGGCATTTATTTTAAAATCATAAATTTTTATTAGCATTTTACCCAACACTTTGTTGGAAGCTTCAACTTGTCCCTTTGCCTATAGATGATACACAATGATTTTATGATGAGAAATCATAAATTCCTTAGTTATATCCTTGATGGTGTTGTTTATAAAGTGCATTCCTCAATTTATAAATAATTTTATAGGTAATTTTAACCTTTCAATGATGTTTTCATATAAAAATTTACTGCATCCTTCATACTACATCTTGGTGTTGCAACAACTTCTTCCCACTTAGTAAAATAGTCCATCATAGTGATGATATACCTTTATTTATTTCATTTTATTGATGGATTAATAGGTTAGAAAAAGTTAATTCCCAATTTTTCAAAAGGATACTCAGATAATAAAGGTTGCAAAGGCATTTTGTCTTTTTGTAGTAGTTTACCCATATGTTGGCAGACATCACAATGCTGTGTAACTCTGTGTATCCTAGAACAAATTTGGCCATCATAACCCACTCTATAGTATCTTTTTGGCTATATATTATCATAAAAACTATCCTCTCAATATTCCTTGATGTGCCTCCTAAAAAATTTGAGGTCATTCATATTCTATGACAAACTTTTGTAGGACTTTGTCCTTCCCCAAGTGATACAAAATCCCATTAGTGATGGTCTATGGTAGGGTTCTAGTAACAAATTACTTCCTATCATGCTCTTGATAGTTCATAATGAAGACTCCTTATTCAAGTAAGTTGGAAATAACTTTGAAATTTTTAGGAATCATAGAAACATAGAAGAGATGAGAATCATGAGAGTAATCTTATAATTCTTTTCATTCCTTGCCATTAGGAATGTGGCTGAGATGGTCTGGGCCCATGTTCTCTCTTATTGGATTGACATTAATGTGGAATTGAAATTATTGAAACAACATCAACCATAGAGAGATGAATCATACTAGCATCATAAATTTGATAATTTATCTTAGATCTTGATTCTTATTAAAGACTTTTAATGACATCATAAGTAAATAATGTCAAAATTATTGTAGTATAAACATGATGGTTAATGCTTCTTGCTCAGTGGTTGTGTAGTTTTTATTTTTGGTAGATAGTGTTCTACTATAAAAATGAATAATATGGTTGATTCCACTATTTAATAGATACATAAGCACAACACCAACTATGATACTTGAAGTATCTACATGTATGTGAAAATGTTTGCTCCATTATGAAAAATCAAGTATGGGTTCAATAACCAATCTTTGTTTCATCTCAATGAAGGCTACTTGGCATTTTATAGTCTAGATAAACTTTGCATTTTTGTGCAGTAAGTATTATAATGGAGATGAAATATATGCATACCCTTTGATGAACTTATGATAGTATCATGTATGTCCCAAAATAAAATGCACTTCATTAGAACTGATGGGTGGAGGTATATTCAGAATTACTATAGTTTTTACTTGATCTACTAGAATGCCTTCATTGCATACTACATGTCCTACAAAAAAATGAAAGGGTTTAAAAAATAAATATTTATTAAAATTCATAGTGATGCGTAGATATTGGCATCATTCTAGCATTAGATGTAGCTTAGACAAATGTTTTTTGAATAAGAAAAAGATTGGCCAATCATTAAGGTAAACTTTTAGGAAGTCATAAATGAAATCCTTAAATGTTGTAACCACTACACAAGATAACACCATAGGTGAATTATTAAGGCCAAAAGGTATCATTTTGTATGAAAAATAACCTCATTCAAATACAAAATTCATTTTATCTCTATCTTCTTCTACAATCGGTATATGATGATATCCGTTGAAACCATTCATGAAAGAATAGACTTATGTCCTACAATAGACTCCAACACTTTGTCTATGAATATAATTGGGAATGGATAATTGACACAAGAATCATTAAAAATGTGATAATCCACACATAATCAAATTTCACCTATCATCATTAGCTTCACCACCATGGGGCTTATCCAATCTACACTTTCACCTGGATATATTATTCATGCATCTTGCATTCTATGCAATTCAGCCTTTACTTTCATATTCATGTTTGGATTGAGATTGTATGCCTACCTATTTATAGGTCATGAATACTCCTTTAGTTAAATATAAATCTCACCAAGAGATGGATAAAATCCTCAAACCTATGATAATTTAGTAGGAAGGACAACTTGATAATCCCTCAGAAGTTGTAGAGATTCAGAGACATCAGCTTCTATCTAATAGTCATCTATATTTGCCAATTTTGGAACCTCTTATGTTCTAATGTTTGTAACATGATTTTTTATGGGATGATAATAAATCTTGTGATTTTATTCATCTATATATTCCTATATCCAACATTTCCATTCCTAGATGCTGCATAGTTTGTCTTCTTCAGTAGGTTCTGTGTCAATGTCTATGAGTGGTTCTATAGGTCATTTAGGTTAAAATAAATCATTCAAATCTAGATCACCATCAAAATTAGAATCTTCAATTTCCTCTATTTCATATTATATTCAGCGACATGGCTACATTAGGGATTATTCTTCTTTCTTAGAAACTTTGTATCTTTATAGTGTTGAATTAAGATCAGAGGCTATGTTCTTCTATGTAGTGGATTATATTGTGGTGCTTAAGTATTGTGGACATCCATGGAATAAGAATTGTTTTATTTTCTATACTATATTATGAACTGGAGGATTTTCATCTTCAAATACAAATGTCTAAATAAAATCACTTTGGACTTGCTCCTAATTTTTTGTCTCCCTTCTACTCTCTTGGTGCATGTACCATGTTACTGGTAATGGAACAAGTGTATAGTGGAAAATATGAAACTATTAATTTGGTACAACATGTTCCTCAGTCCAAGCCTCAAAAAATTTATGTATATTAATTTCATTAAACTCACCTTCTTGAAAAATGTCCAATTATTATAGATAAACTATGGTAGCTAAAACTTGTTGATCATAAGCTTACAGGCATCATCCCACTTAAGCTAGAGATTTTGGAGAGTTTCCCACCATGTCATAATAACTCCTTTTAGAGAATAATTTATAGCACTGATCCATTCATTGATAGTCAATATATGAACTTGTAAGTGTATAACAAACTCATTGATGTCCTCAGTTGCATAGTACATAGGAAGTTATCATTGATGTACAAAGACCATTCATATTGGTCAAAGTTCATGATCACCTTAGGCCCGATTGAGGATATGTGTGTCTAGGTCACCAATGATATATGAAGTTTTTTTCCATGTCAAAGTGCCTTCCCTAGTTACATCTATGTAAATGTTGATGTGTACGTCAATGTCAAATATAATCCCATGGCAAAGTGCCTCCCTTGGTTGGCTCTATGTCAATGTTGTTATGCTTTTGAAATTAAAGATAGAATTCAAAATATCATAACCAATAACCTCAATGTCAATCTATATGTCAACATCCTAGGGTTTTTTTTTGATGTATTAGACCATCTTCTTCATTTTTTAATTCCCACTTTATGCACACTCTAGTAGATTATGCATTAGGTTTGTGATGTTTTGTGAGATGTCTTCATTATATAGTGTGCTTAAAAGTCTTAGAAGATCTGTGAGTGTAGAGATGAACTCCAAATTGATGCATAATGTACATGATTTGGCCATACATTTGTGCATCTATTTCTGTAGCATCTCCTTCGATGGTGACTTTATGTTGGATGTTTTTGAACATCTATGCAGCTTCATACATGAGACCATTTTATGTAACTATATATGGGTACTTATATTGTTTAGATTTTTGGATTCCCTGATCTTGAAGAATGTCAAGTGGAGGTAAACCTTTGTCTCCATGCTATTGTCATGTAATAGTATTCAAAAACACATTTTCTTTAGGCTACACACTCACCATATTCTCATTTTCAATGGCCTTGTCCTTTCTCTACTTCTCTAAGATAGGGTGATCTTCTATGTCATGATGGTTAAATATTCTATAGTATGCACAATATGATTATGATTATCTTTAAGGATTCATCAAGCAATTTCATTAGACATGATTGTATTCTCTGCATATGTAGAACTATAGAGGAGGTTGTTGATAGTTATTTCCTCTACCTCCTTGGTATCTTCCTCTATATATGCCTCGATACTGTCCTCTATTGGACTAATATCCACCTCTATATCCTCCTTATTACTACACAATATTCTAATGTTGGTGATGTTGATTATTATCTCCAATTCCAAATTATTATTGCATAGTTGGTGGGGTCCAATTCATTTATTACTACTATGTTATGACTAAGCTCTAGGGAGATGCATAATGATACTATAGAGATGGATATGTCCAACTCAATGAATGAGGGGTCCATCCAACCAAACCTTAATATTGATAATATGACAAACTAAGAATCCATTGTGGACTTGTGTGGGTCACACAACTTTTATCAACCTATGGACGTAGAGTTGCTTATTTTACTAAGGACATTTGCTACACAGTGATGGAAAATACATTTATGGTGATGCCTTCCTTGAGATCCTGTAAATCCTGATAGTTATTTTAATCATGATTGTTTGATTTACAGAAGTTATAATATATATTTTGTAGACTCTTGACATATTATTGTATGAGATGACATTGAATTGTGGCATGCCCCACTACTTGATAGAGTTCACAAAATTATATCTTGACATTAGGACAACCATTTCTATGATGCCCTTTTTCACACTCCATATACCATAGGTTCAATTTAGGCTTATATGATTCATGGTATTGTTCTATTATTTTCATGAAATCCTATAATGTATTTTAAATATTGGAATTAGAAATAGGGTCTTCTCCATAGTCCTCAATCTATTCCATCCACAAAGCAACAACTATGACATCTGCATTTATAGTATATTGCATTTACACAGTGCAAACCTAATTCTAGAGTGCATTCCTTTGCTGAACCATGAAACATTGTATGTATCTATTAAATCAAATTATACCTTATTTATCATATCAAATAATTTGTGTTCATAGTCATAGACTGATTCTCCAAAATTATGCCTTTATATAGTCTAACTAGTTTAATTTTTTATCTTGAATTATGCAATGAGCCAATCCTCAATGTCTTTTATACTTTCCTAATAACCATCTCTTTTATATATGAATTCAAGTGTTCTTATAGCTAGTTCTCCTACTAATTAACACTTTTTGATAGATTCATTAGTGATGCCCTTAGCTTTCCATCTCATCTTGAAAGTTAGCACGTACTATTTAAGATCTATAGACCCATCATAGATGGATAAGTTTATGAATACTCCTTGATTTCCCATCATGTTAATTGGTATGGATAGATTCTATTGCTCAACTATTATTAGAGGATTTTGCATTCTAGGTGGTCCTAGCTATGTACTACTTTTCACACTAAGAGAGTTATTTTGTGTGCTTTATTTATCTGTTCTTCCTTATTTACTTTGATATATCTCAACTAATCCTTTGGCATTAAAAGCCTTTACAATTGATCTAGTTTTATTTTTCTCACCCCAAATATTCACATACTTAGAAAGTGGTCCTTACCAAATATTGTCTTCATGTCTTCCTAGTTGAAAGCTTATACTAGAATATAAAATATTAGGTTGTGGGGATGTGTGCTGTTTTGATGGATGGTTATTTCCTATGACTTATTTTTATTCTCTGATTGAACCTAAATTTTAATTGTGTCTATGTTCTATTTCCTTATGTAATTCTTCTTTTTTTGTTAATACCCTTTCTTGTATCTTCACACTACATATATCATCTATATATTCTACTTCTTAACTATTCTCACCTTCTTCACACATATTATCTTCATCTAACTTTATCATTCTGGGATTGAGGCAATATTATTCCAATCTTATTAGCTAGTTAATTATTATTTTAGGTAATTCACACCAAAAAAAATCATATATCTCTTTGTAGATGTGCTCCTGAAAAATTTTGCTTGTCTAACCATACTTTTAGGTCTAACCATGTTTTACTATCTCATTTCCCTAATAATCATCTTAGCATAGTTTCCTCTAGAATGATTTTTTCCATTCTCACCACATCATTTTTATCAGATGTTCTTCATGCAATAGAACATGCTAAGGATGAGGATACCTAAGTCTTATTCAAGTAAACATGATAGTGTAGATAATTCATATTCAATAAGAAAAATAGGAGCATAACAAAGATAAATTATTGTGTGTTTGATAGGAATTAGGATCAACCAATAATTCATTAATGTTTATAGAACATTCAAAGTAATTTAGATAGGATTAAACCAAACATTAAACATGATAGTGCACACAAGGAACAAACATAATAAATACTAAATGTAACCATAACCAAATAGTCTATATTGATCTCAACAAAGGTCAAACTCTCTTCTTTATATAAGCATACTTATTTATAATCATTTTTAGTCTCTCAATATTACCATTCTTCTCATACTTTGACTCCAAAAGAGGATACTATTCATCTTCTATTTACTATAAGTTATGGAGGACAAGATAAAATACACATAGCACACAACTAAATACATAATGCACAAATATCTAAGAATATCCTATGCAGCTTCAGTACCCATTTTCTTCTCCAAACATTTGGTTATCATATGTGGTCCTCTTGGTAATCCTAATTATAGCCTTATTTTTATATTTTTCTAAGCCATTACGTTTGGGGGTAATAATTAGAATATCTACTTAAATAGATGACATAATTGACTACCCATTCACTAATATTGGTTTCAATAAAATTCATAGCACTATCAAATGTAATAGTATATGGAAAACCAAATTTTGTAATAATACCTTTATAAAATTCTAATATTAAGGTTTCATTTTCATCTATAAGTGACACTAATTTTGTTCACCTTTTGAAGTAATCTATGGCAATTAAGACCACTTGTGACTAGCACTTTAAGGTGGGTTAATCATCCCAATGAATTCCAAACCCCATTCCATGAAGGGTTGATCTAACTATATGGGATGAAGAGTAAGAGATAATATCATTTTATTCCTATAAATAATGCACACTTTTTATAGTTTCTAACCCATATATTTGCTTCTTTAAACTGATTTTTCCAATAATATCCAACTGTCATAATCTTAATACTAGTGGTTTTGAGAGAGAAATGACCTCTTAATGGGCCATCATAAGATTATTTTAGCACCATATCCACGTTTTTCAACTCTATGCATCTCAAAACCACTCTATTTATGTCTTTTCTAATCAATGTACCATCAATAATGACATATGGAATTAATTAAAGTATAAAATGCCTTCTTTGATATTTTTTAAGGCCAAGGGGAGAGTTACTAGTTTATAAGAAGGTAACCATATCTATATTCCATCTAAAGGGAACCTCATGATTAACTTGTTGGCCTTCTTCTAATATAAAATTTGACTTATTATAATATTATAGGTGTATTTCTAGCTACTCACATCATCCTTTTCCTCTCACAAGATTGGTGACCTTGATGTCAATTTTATACCCCATGACTTTAGTTATCAAACAAAGTATATTTTCACCTATATCCTTGTTCAATAGTAAATCTTTCATTCTTGAGTGTGAAACCATTAGCTATATTTTTATATTTAAGAGCATGCACTTAAATTTTTAAATTATCTTATGATAATAGGTAGTTACTTTTCCATAAAACCATACCTCAACTCATAATATTTAAGTGCTTGAATAAATAATGAAATAGGTTGCTGAATTAGATCATTATTATCCTATAGTAGTATGGATTATATAATTTAATTCCCCCTAAAATCATAAATAATAAATTCTTTGTCATAACATGGGTTTATGAGTGTAGGGGATTGAGAAATTGCCTTTTGATTAACTCAAATTTGTCATTACCCTCTCTTGACTAACTAAAAGTATTGATCTTCTTAAGCATAGTAGTAAGAGGTTTGACAAGAGTAATTTTTTTTAGAATGGACCTTCTTAAAAAATTGATCTTACCAAGAAGTTTTGGAGACCTTTATTGTGAATTGGAAGTAAAAGAGCCAAGATCTCTTCTACCCTTTCTAGATTAATTCTAATGCCATATTTTGAAATAACATGACCCAACAACTTACCTTCATGGACAATAAATACACATTTTATTGGGTTCAAAACACCCCAAACTCTCTATACCTATCAAATACTTGCCTCAAGTGATCTAAGTCATTAGTTGCATTCATAGAGAAAAAAATTATATCATCTAAATACACCAAGATTATATAATTTATGAGGCCCCTAAATTCCATATCTATGAAACTTTGAAAGGTTTCACTAGCATTGATCGACGCAAAAGGCATCTTTCTATAAGCAAAGTTACCCCATTTGGTGGTAAAATATATCTTGAATTGATCACATTATTTCACAAGTATTTAGTTATATCTTAAATATCCACCAATGAGTGAAACCCTCTCATCCCCTACTAAAATTTGAATGATCTTATCCATATTTGGAAGGGGGTAATTATATTTAATGGATTCTCTATTCAAGTCCCTAAAGTCCACACATAGCCTAATCTCCCCATTTTTATTTCTAATTGGGGCTATCCTGGACACCTATGAAGAATGATTAATTTTTTTTGCTATGAGTTTATTTATCTCTTTTCTCAAAAAGGTTCAATCTTGGGGTTTATTTTTCTTTGATTTTTCTAACTAGTTTTAAATTCGGGTCTAGATCAATAGTTTGTTAGGCCAAGTTTGGATCAAATCCTCTAAAGTCTTAGTAACTCCAATCAACTATGTCATCATATCTCTTACAAAGAAAAATAAAATATTCTCTTTTAGATTAAGTACATACCTTACCATCCTTTAAAATCTTATCATTAGAGATAACAATTGGTTCATATTTATCATCACTGATTGTCATGTTCTTTTTATCACCTTTGAGTTGATCATCTAAATTGAACATGATTTATAAAGTGACAAAAACATTAGGTAACTTATTATCTTTCATTTAAATAATATTATCCTCATATTTCTCTTGAATCATATCTTAGTTTTAGTCTAAGAATCATACCTCCTCTTGTATAAATTTAATGATTTTCTCATCATTCTCAAACACTTGCCAACAAACATTTTAATTAGGAACTACAGGCCCAACCACTAGCTTGACAAGTTATTTTGGATATTTCAAAACATGATGGGGAAGGTTGTATTTATCTCCCATAATATCAATCCTATTAAGATCAACATTTTATGTTTTGGGTACAACTTAAATATTCAAAGCATCAAAGCATTTAGTGAGATACCACACCTTATGCTTTTAGGCCTTCAACAAGTTGTTCTTGATTGCATTTTAACCTCTAACCTAATTTATAACTAGATCACTACCACCAAACACTTGAAAAAATATTATTACATTTTTTTTCCAATTAGAGGACCTAAATAAATGATTCATACTCAAATACATTGTTAATACTATTGAATTATAGCCTATATGAAAAAAAATACTTTTTTATTTGAGGGAATATCAACACAATACTTACACCAACACCATTTATTCTCCTTAAACCATAAATTAATAGCTAACACATACCTACAAGATCCTCTTATGACCTCAAAAAAAAATTTAGTTTAGATTCTTATTCAAGAATGCAATAGGTTCCCAATATATTATCCTTCACATGATCATATGGATCAAAACCATAGTGCTCATTTTCCCACACATCAAGTAATATATTTGGAACCTCCTCCAAATGTGTGGTAGTCTCATGAAGGATAAAAATATCCTCTTGATCATACATGGTGTAATTTATGGGGTTGGACTAGGAGAATATATCTCAATGTGGTCTTTAGAAATAGGCTCAACTTTGATAGTTACTTTATAATCATACATAATCGTAAGTAGCATGCATGACCAATATGAGGATAGATACCCACCCATATTTACAATGAAATACCTAGAAATACATATATAAAAATAAGGTGGAAGGTATATTATTGAAACATCTTAGGAGATGGAGAGACTTGGGAAAACATGTAGTGTAAGGTTTAAGTTCTTAATTATTTTAAGGGTTTTGACAATTATACAATCTAACTAGATACTCATTTTATGATAAGAGTGTACTCTAAACCTAGTAGGTCAATAAAAATTTTAGGCATAACTAAGATACTTTCACTTTAATCAATCATACAAATGTGTAAAAGGTGCTTACCAATAATCAAGGATATATATATATAATGGAGGTGGTTGACTGATCTTGCCACCATCTCCTTCTTTTAGTTGTCATCAGTGAGTAGGAATAGATATTTTACTTACTTTTATTTCAAGGCCAATGTGGTTTAAATCATATTTCAATAATTATACTTAAGTAGGAATGGATATATCCTCCCACATAATGACATTTAGGTTTATTCTCTTCATTTACTCAACTATGTTGACAGGTTTTTATCCTCCTTTTCACTAGAACTTTGAAATACTAATCTCTTATCTTTGATGTTGGTTGGTTGGTTGTTGATTTTACTTTTGGAAAACCTAATATTATTGTTATTTAGGTTTCTTAATATATAATTTCTCTTGGGTAGCTTCACAAGAGGCTTGGGAAGTATGAACTTGACCAATTTTAAAATATGGCTCTCCCTCCATTGATATTCTTTTAAACTTTGTGATGTAGGATACTATAGTGTTTTATTTTCTTGGTGTTTAATTTTGATTTATGGCACAAATTTAACTCTCTTTCAAATTCAAAAGAGTGAACTCACCTTTAACTTGTGTTTTCTCAAGCACTTATTCTCTTTGTCAAGTTGGTTCACTTGATTTCCCTTGAGAAAGTGACACACTTTGGACCATCAAATCTTGGTTAATCACTCCACTTGGACATGTGGCTTGATTATGAGGATTATTATAGAGATATAATGACTCATAATCCTAAACCAAGTTATTTTTCATAAGTATAATGGATTTTTAAGTGATGCCAACATTATATTTTTACTATTGAAAAGCTTAGCAGATGTAATTTGGTGTTGAACTTATGCATTGCCTTATTAAGGCTACCTATTAGGTTGGTATGGCTGATTGTAATGTGGATATGGTTTATTGAAATTTTAATATGGTATAATATAATTATTTTTTTTGTTTGTCTTTTTAGGGTTACTAATTCATTCCCAAATCTATATATTAATATCTTAACTTCATGTATCTCATTGGGAGGGAAAGTAGATGTAATTCAATGGTTTGTTACTATAGGAATGGCTACCAAAGTAGGTTAAATGGTTTGAGGTTCAATACATAATGGAATTTTATGTATATGGGAAATCCTTCCCATTAGAATTAGGATATTTTCAGCCCTTACGACAATGTCATATGTAGCTAGTAGCATACTACCTTCTGTGGATTATATCTTGACAACAATGTCATTATTCAAAGACCTTAAGTAGTATAAGAAGGAAATATTAAAAATAGGCTTCACCAAGGGTGGGATTCTATCCCAAGTCTCTTGGAATCTAAAATTGAAATGTAATATGTATTCATGAGGGTATCTCTTAATGGTAGTAAGTTGTTCTATAAGAGAAAGATGATCACTCTTATCTTCAATTTGCTAGTAAAATCTCCCCTAATTCATCCCAACTATGAATTTTACCAAGTTGTGCCCCTCTATACCATTTAAAATCCTTTCCTTTTAATGAGTTAGTAATAAGTCTAATGGACACATTTTATTATGTGATGTTGTGGATTGAACATAAATTGGTAATGTCTTGTATGTGATATATTGGAGTGGTAGCATTCTCACCAATGAATAAAATTATGATCCTAAGAGATAAAAATAGGATGCCATCATATTTTTGAATAGATTAATGGTTGAATACATTTAAATCAACAAATAACTAATTTATTTGGGCTTCCATATGATGAATATGATTCAGCCTCCATCTTGATCTAGTAAATCTACTAAAAGGAGGTGTTTATTGAGCCCTTGGATAGGGTTTTGTATATCCTCTATCCCTTCTTTTAGGATACCTTAACAATTTTCTTCTTCTTGTTTTAGGATATAATGATAATTAAATAAATAAAAAACTAGTACCTCTTTTATAATCCCTTATTTCCTTTAGCATGAAAGTGTAGGGCTGTTCTAGAACTAGAAATTGATGGAGTTATAAGGTGTCTCTAAAGTTTCTTCATTATTTTATCCTATTAAGGATTAACACCAAGTCCTTAACTTAATTTTTCCATCCTATGGACCTTTATCCCATTGGGTGTGCCAAAAATTATTAGCACTTGGATCTTGCATGTTTTCATTTAATCAATTAATCTAATTACAACAATGGGAACATCCCTAAGGTGTGTAACCTTGGATCCTTGGAATTAACCTATGAATAAAGTTGGATTCCTTTATAAACTATGTGAACCTAATTTAAGATCAATTACATGTATAAAACTATTCTAAAAGATCTATTTATAGCTAGTATTATGTTTTTATCATGGAAAAGGGAGTATAAATTGGAATAAACCATAAAAATATGTGATTCACTAAGTATATATATCTATTTCACTCATTTACAATAGTAAAAGAGGACCTATAAGGACTAAAAATTCTCATACATAATCTTAAAGTTGAACCTCTCTTACATAAGTGTTTTGTATAAAGGTATGAGACCTAAAATAGAACTAGGAGGGGTCATCATCTACCTTGAAAAAGGATAGAATAGTGAGTTGAAATAACTAATTCCTTCATAAGTATAATAATACACAATATAAAAATTGTAAAATATGGTGTTCTTATAAAGAGGTAAAGAGAATTTGACAATAATTCAAGAAAAAAACAACTTTATACAAGAATAAATCAATAATTCATGAAACACACACAAGATGCATGTACTTTAAGTATAATACAATATTTTATGAATTATAAGGCATCAATCCAACATTACAAGACTGAAAAAGGGTAGATTTTTGTCTTACCCAAGAGGAGGGATAATGAACAAGTCATTTGTAGTCCTATATATAATAAATGGAGATGTGAGAGAGGAAAAGAGCACTAGAATATCTCATTAATGTTTTTATTAATCCATTAATATATGCTATGTAATAAAATTGACATGGATGATAGGATGATTACAATTCCTCCAACACATTAGGCTAATCCCATCAATATCTTCAATGAAATTTGGCGTCATATTGGTAGAGGAGACCTCATTGTTTGCCATTTTTGTATTTAGGAATGTTTATGAATGATGGGTGTGCTATTTCAAGGATAATATAACCTTGGTAAACCCCTAAATTAATCACCTTAACTCACCCATCTCCACATGCATGCATGTTAGAGATTGTTGAATGGTTTCTTTGGAAGTAAACCTCATATGCCTATTTGGAAATGTGGTTTGAATTTACATGACCAACACTCCATTGAGGGAGTGACACACTTAAGGGATAATTTTTTAAATTCCTCCACACCTCCATCAATATTTTAATGGCTACTTACATCACTCATAGTCCTAAAGGGCTAGTCAAGAGACTTGTACAATGTGCCTCTCATGTTTGAAAGATGATGGAATTGAGACCTTCACCTTTTTATCATCATGAAAACACTAAAACTAAAATGAATACATATTAGTGATCTTAAATCCTACTCATAACCTCTATCTTCACCATTAAATAATTTGAACCTAGTTTGAAAATATTTCATTTGTTCCATAAGACTATAGGTATTTTGTCCTAATCTCAATATACTTCCTTTTAGTATTAAACATCAAGAATAAGGACTTTTTAAATACCTTGAAATATTATACATGCTACATCATGCTTAAGGATCATGTTTTTTCATCATATAAACCTCCAACTCCCTCAATATTTGATTACCTTACTTCATTAATTATAATCATTTTATAAACCTAAATCCATACCTCCATGCTTTCATAAAACATAAGTTGTATCATTTACATGGAACTAGTATAAAGGCCTTATAATGCCAAAAAAATTCATAAACCCCTACACTCATCAAATTCACTTACAATACATAGTAAAGGCTTGTAATGTGTTTTGGACCTTAAAGGGATTATTTTTACCTCCTACACCAGGTTACAGGCTTATAAATTATCAATTTTTATTCAAAGATTTCTCATTATCACCTCATAGACATACTACCTGAATGAATACCTTTTCAATTTGTTTTATACCTTTAGGTTCCATTAATGGCCCATGGGAACCTTTATCTTGGTTGTATACTTGTATGGGAGTCTTTATACATTATTGAAATTAGTATAATTACAACATTTATTGACAGATAAAAATATTTGATATGTTGAAATAAAATTTACTAAGAGTGGGGGGGGTGAATTATATTTCAGAACTATTAATTCAATTCCACTTAATCATATATGAACCATTCTAACAAACATGTTCATCTTATCAAGTATAACCACTAAATCATAAAAGCATTAAACACATGAACACAAAATATACATGGGAAAACCCTAAAGGGAACCAAAAAAACTAGTGAATAAAATTGACTATAGTCTTATAATAAAAATATCAATCTTTAGTGAGGCACCCGCTTCACATGGATCACCAACCCTAACTAGCTCAGTACCAACTTAACTAAGCCTTAACAAACACCCACTTATAAGGAGGCACCAACCCCCTAAATTAATTAAAAAAAAATTATCCACTTGATACACTTGATCACATTTAAAAAAAAAAAATCTCACATGATAGATGATGATCTTCTCCTTCAGCTCTTCACTCACTTCTATCCCTCTCAAACTAGCTTCTAGCCCTCTTCACTCAACTAGCCCTCTCCAAGGCCCAATTAGGTATTATGACCTTAATAATATTATAAATAAACTTTTTAAGATATTAATGACATATATATTATTATCCGAATAACCTCATTCTTCTCACCAATGATCTATATCATTCACTTGCCCTCTTCTACTCTCACACTCTAATCATGCACCAAATAGGCCTAAACTACCTTACTTTAAAACAATTCACTTGATCATATCCTTCTTAGTTGGTCAAACATTATTATATTTTTATTTAATCCATAAGTAAGTCTTATTATATTAAAATATCATTCCTTAATCATGAATTGATCAATACATTAAGTTGGCCATAGCTCAATTAACCCTTACTCCTCTTTTAGGCTTATCGAGACCTAATAAGTCTTGTTAGCAAAACTTTACCCTTTGATATTTATTTAAGAATATAAAAAAACCTTTCATATTAGGAAAACATCATAATACACTCCAATATACCTTATATAACTTCATTTTAGGTTCAACCACCATTTTAACCCTTTCTCAAAACACTATTCATAAAAGGCATTTGTATATACATAAACTCTATCTTAAACAACTGAAGCATATACTCAATTTTCAAAAAAAACATGGAAAAAAATTACATATTTATAAAAATTATGATTCAAGGTCATCCAAAACCTCATCTAATGTTTTAACTCAGTGTAAATATGATCAGACACTTCTCTATAAGATGTTCACTCAGAACTACCAACTGAGTTCAAAACATAGTCAAATAAACATTAACTTATAAAACATTATTAAATAAATTAAAGGGATTTAAAATAATGAAAAAAATATTATAATATCCTTATAATAACTTAAATCAATCAGATCATGAGGTCTAATGGAAACTATTGGTCTTACATACCAATATGTTGATCTTCTCTCTCATAGACATCACTCAGCCAAATAAGCCATTTTGGATTCAATGTTTCAACACCTTATACTAAATTTAAATATTATAAAAAAACATGGATAGATTTAACAAGTATTAAAATACATCATCATGCACTTCAATCCATCATCCTTTCATGAAAACACATTAGGAATCATCTTCTCACTTCTACCTAATTTTTTTCTATCTACACCACTAAGTATGTTAGTAACTAGCCAACTTGGATCACCAAATTTGCACACCTAAGATCTGGAGCCTATCCATAAATCTTCATGAAAAAAAACTAAAAGCCTCATAGTTTTATCTTCATCCACTTAACAACTTTGAATTGACCAACTCTATTTACTATAGCGAATCTCTAAAAGATAAGCACTTTCTTATAGGGTCTTATCACTCACTTGAAAAACCAATCACACATGTAGATTATTGGGAGAGTTGAATACAACATCTAATAGATTTTTTGGCCATATAAAATCATTTTTATATCTTTATAACAAGATATTCAACATTAAGTCTTTGTTAGGGTTCTATAAGGGTTTAGACCATCTTCTAATCTTAGCAATCATTCACAAAACTTAGATCCTCTTTCCAAAAACCAATGCTTAGAACATTGAGCTAGAACCATCCTCATATATAATGATCATATTATATTATCATGCATATGCTTCACATGCCATTGAAAACTTGAAAAACCTTCTTAGGTAGATAACTCTTCATTATGTGCACTTGAGAAACCTTGAAACACTTTTTAAAGACTTTAATTATAAACCATGACTTGAAAATTTATGAACATAATTAAAAAAAAAATTAATTGGCTCTATCAATGTTCAATTGGTCACCCATGTCATGAAAACTGATCTTGATACCTTATGTGTCCACCATCTCTATTTTGCTTTCTAAGCCTTGACCTACAAGTCTTTTTAGGCCTTGAATCTAACTTTCTAGCCACATTGTAGGCTTCACCTTGAAAATCTCTTGTGTTTTAATTCCTCTTGTGTATGCTCAAGCAACCTCATACACTCACTTTTCTTTATAGATTAAATAGAGCATCTTCAGATCTTCTTATAGATCTTTGGATCTCAACTTAGGATCTTCATAGATTACTTGGAAAATCTTCAATGATGTAAAACAATTTTGAATATTGCCTTCTAATCATTTTCAAGGTCCTAAACACCTCATGTACAACCTCAAACAACCTCTCTCATGCTCAAATAGTATCATGTTCTTTAGAGCATTCACAGATTTATAGCTCATTCAATGAATCTTTATAACTACTTACACATATCTTTGAAGTAAATAACTTCTTAGGATCTCACTCATTTCATCATGATACCTACACATACCATATAACAAGGTCTAGATAAATCATTACAATATTAGTGGCACTTGATATACTAAACTTGTGCTCATTCATGCTGATCTTAATGATATCTTTCAAGCTAACATCAAAACATTCTTCAAATATAACTCTCTATATGGCAATAACACTCACTATGCTAGAAATAAAACTCATCAAACACATACTTCAAAGTTTACTTGACCATGTATACTCAAAAGAACCTTTGACATAAATTATATGAAATACTATGATTGAGAGTGGGGGTGAATCAATCATCAAAACTTTTCATTAATTCTACTTAACCATGCATGAATCAATCCAATAAGCATGTACATCTTAGAAAGTATAAACATCAATTTATAAGAGCATGAAACACATGAACACATCATATACATGGGAAACCCTCTAGGGGAATAAAACCCACTAATAAAGAAAATGGAATATAGTCCTATAAGACAAACATAAATATTTAGTGAAGCACCCACTTCACATGGAGCACCAACCCCAACTAGCTCATCACCAACTCAATTAGGCTTTTAGCAAGAACCCACTTGTAAGGAGGCACCAACCCCCTAGGTAACTCAGAACCAACTTAGCCACCTAATTATTTTCTCATCTTCAAAAACACTTATTTCTTATATAACATATGATGATCTACTCCAACTCTTCACTCACTTTAGTCCCTCTCAAACTAACCTTCAACCTTCTTCACTAAACTAGCTCTCTTCATGGCTTGATTAGGTCTTCTAACCTTGATCCTCATATTCATAACCTCTATTATATATTCATAAGACTTATTTTATTATTCACATAACCTATTTATACTCATGAATGATCTATATCATTCATTTATCCTCTTTTTCTCTCACTCTCTAAGTACACAATTAGCATCCTCAAAACATCCCAAATCAGCCTAGACTACCTTCCTTTTATACAAGTCACTTGATCATATCCTTATCAATTGGATAGATATTAAAATCACTTAGGTATGCCATGAATAGGTATTAAAATATTAAAATAACATGCCTTAATCATGATACAATCAATACAATAGGTATTAGCCCTTACTCCACTTTTAGGCTTATTGAGACCTAAAAGTCCTTATTAACAACACATTACCATTTGATATGTATTTAAGCAAATAAAAACACCTCACATGGTATTAAAACATAAAAGTACACTCTAATATCCCTTATATAACTTCACTTTAGGTTTGGAATACTTTTTAGGTCCAATTACCACTTGAACCCTTTATCAAATCATTGCCTATAAAAGACTTATGCATATACAAAAACTCTATCTTAAACAACTAAGGCATATATTCAATTTTACAAAAAAAAAATGGAAATAATTTACATATTCATTAAAATCATGACATTAGGGTCATTAAAAACTTCATATGATGCTTTAACTCATGGTAAACAGGCTCAAACACTTTTTTTCAAGATGTTTACTGAAAACTACCAATAGACTTGAAAACACAATCAATGAAACATGAACATCTGACACATGATTGTATATCCTAAAAAAACATTAATTCATGAATTATATATTATAACATCCTTAGAATAACATCAACTAGTCACACTGTGATCTATAATGAAAACTATTAGTCTTACAAACCAATCTCTTGACCTTCTTTCTCACAGACTCTACTCAACCAAATAAGCCATTTTAGCATCAATTTTTAAACATACTAAATTGAATTCCAAGATTTTTCAAAGAATGGATAAATAATGAAACACCTAAAAAAAATCATTATGCATTTTAGTTCATCACTCTTTCATAAAAACACATGAAGAAACATCATTTTAATTCTACTTGATTTCCTTATTGTTTGCACTGCTAGGTCTTGTTAATGATTGGCCAACTTGGATTACCAAATATGCACACATAAGTGTTGACCAATTTTTGCCCATGGACAAAATTATGGTCAAATTTTTTCCCCTACATTTTAAAACCAGTCAATTTTGGGTTGCAAGTCCATCTTCAGGTTCATGCTCAGTTCGGGCATGGTTCATTGGTTCAGCTTGGCTCATCTCAGTTCAACATCCTGGTTCAGACACCTCAATGCAATAACATTGAACCTTCGTACTGTTGAACCGTTGAACCAATTTTTTGGTTCAATGGGCTAGGTTTAATGTACTTGGTTTAATAGCTAAAGTTCAAGCGTGGTGGTTCAATCATTAGTTTATTAGGCTTGGTTCAATAGTTCATTAGGCTTGGCCTTGGTTTAACGTACATGGCAGTTCAAAGCTTGGAGAAGTTCATCGGCCTTTGGTTCATCGGTGCACTCCTTTGAAGCTAAGTCACACTAAGGTAAGAAGCAAAATAGAATTTCCATAGAAATTTTTTTTGTGGGAAATGTCTGTAGACAAAAGTCCACGAGAAGCATGTAAAGACCCAGGGAAAAGTCCACAAAGACATTAAAAGCCGAGGAGCAATCCAAAGAGTTAAAGCAAGTCCATAGAAAATGTATAAAGCCTGATGCAAAACATTAAGGACTGTCAATAGTCAACAAGCTAGCATGGACCCAACTAGTAGGGGGAAGGGTGCTCGTGAAGGAAAAGGGCAGATCATGAAGAAATTAGCAGGCAACCAAAAGCCAGTAAAGCATGAGGACATCCTAGGAGGACATCAATTTTGATAAAGAAGATGACCATTTTGTTTTTTAACAAAGGGAGCATTGATTAGAAAAGAGCCAAATTGAATCAACCCACTAAGAAAGTTGACCCCAGGGGCTGAGTAAGTAGATAAGACAAAATGGGAAAAGACAAAACAACAAGCATGGTTCTAGCAGGTCCCTTCTAGAAGGATGATGTCAACTGCAGTGTTTTTCTCCTTCCTAATGGGATGCGACATGCCCACTTACAAGGAAAAAGTGCCAATTAGCCTTTTGGTCTTGTTTTCTCCATATATGTTTGCGAACTTGGTCATTTGTAAGGATCTTCCACATTTTGCTAAGGTGTATCCATAGAAAAAATTCATTTGAATCAAATAAAATGTAGTTTTACCTCCATGTGGATATATATTTTTAGAGTATATCTTGAGTGTTTGTCTGTGTCCAGTCATTATTTCCTTGATGCTCTCATAGGTTCAACACCAACACACTTGTTATCTACAAGATGCCATTTCTATAGCTGAAAGGAGAAGAGCTATATTTGAGAAGACTAGAACAGAGGAAGTTGCTTACAGTGTGCATTCCACAATGCCTTGGTGAATCTCTATCATGTTTTTCCATTATAGCCTCCCTACCAGTTTCTTGCATTTTGGTCCTTCTGCCAAGTGAGTAGAGTATGTTTGCAATTATCTAATTTAAAGTGTGGATGTGGGAAGGTCATCTTTTTTTGGTGTATCACCTCTTTAGAGTAAGTTTGATTTCCTACATCTTTCTCCCTTTTCATCCCCCCCAATTTATATATATATATATATATATATATATATATATATATATATATATATATATATACCTATATTTACACTTTCTAGAACAAATAATGATACATCAAAGGGAGCTAGCCCTTATCTAAAGACTCTCCTCTCCAGCTTCGCTATGCCATAGGTGAGAGAAGAGATTCCATGTTATGAGGAGAGGGCAAGAACTTGTTTTCCTGTCACTGGGTGCATTTTTTTGCATCAAAAATAAGATCTATAACATATCTAAAAATATTCATAAAAAAAAATAGAAGTCTCACACTTTTATCTTCATCCACTTAACAACTTTGACTTGATTAATTATGTCTACTACAATAAATATTTGAAAGATAAACACTTCTTTATAGGGTTTGCTTATTTACCTAAGAAATGAATCACACTTAGAGATGCGTAGAAGAGTTTAATTCATTTTAAAATAACTTTTATAATCATATGAAACCATTTTTAGGTGTTTAAAATAATATCTTCAACATCAAGTCACTATTATGGTTTTATGAGGGTTTAGACCATCTTCTAGTCTTAACAATCATTCATAAGACTTAGCTCCTCTTTCCAAAAATGAATTATTAGAAATTTGAGATAAAACCTATCCTCATCTACCATGAACATATTACCTTATAATTCATATTTTTCATATGCCAATGATCACTTGAAAAAACTTATTGGGTAGATAACTCTTCATTTTGTGCACTCAAGAATCCTTGAAACACTTTTTCAAGCATTTACTTATAAACCATGACCTGAAACTTTACGTACATACTTAGAACAACTTGAATCACCTCTTTTAATTTTCAACTACTTACCCATGTCATGATAACTGATCTTGATACCTTATATGGCCACCATCTCTCTTTTACTTTCTAAGCCTTGACTTACAAGTCTTATTAGACCTTGAATCTGACTTTCTAGCCACCCTATAAGCTTCACCTTGAAACTATCCTATGTTCCAATTATTATTATGTATAATCAATTAGACTCATGTATTCACTCTTCTTTAGATCTTGGATAGAGTATCTTAGGAGTTTCTTACAGATCTTCAAAGTTTAACTCATGATTTTCATAGCTTACTTGGAACATCTTTAAAGTTGCATATAAAAATCTTCATAACTTGATTTATAACCATTTTCAAGGTCCTAAACACCTCATATACAACCTAAAACAACCTCTCTAATGATTAAATATTGTCAGGTATTCTTTGGATCATTCACATCTTCATATCTCATTTAGAGCATCTTCAACACTACTTACATATATCTATAAAGCACAAAACTTCTTCTTAGGATCTCACTCATTTCATCATGCTACCTACACATACCATCTCAAAAGGTCTAGATAAATCATTAAAATATTCTTGAAACTTAACATATTGACATATTCTCATTCATGTTGATCTTAATGATATCTCAAAATATGACATCAAAACACTCTTCAAATAGGACTATCTATAACAACAACACTCACTATATTGGCAATAGAACTCATAAAACACATACTTAATAAATTACTTGACTATTCATATTTATAAGAACCTTTAATATCAATTTTCAAAACTTTTCATACAGTTCCACTTTACCATGTTTGAATCAATCTAATAAGCATGTACATCTTAGCAATCATAAACATCAAATCATAAGAGCATGAAACACATGAACACAACATATATGTGATAACCCCTCTATTGTTATAAAAAAACACAAATGAAATAAAATGGAATACATTCATATAATATAAACATCAATATTTAGTGAATCACCCACTTCACATGGAGCACCAACCCCAACTAGCTCAACACCAACTCAGCTAGGCTTTTAGAAAGCACCTACTTACAAAGAGGCACCACCTCCTAGATGACTCATAACCAAATAAAACACCTTATTTTTTGATAATCTTAAAAAACCCTTATTTATTATATAATATATAATGATCTAATCCATCTCTTCACTCACTTTAGTCCTTCCCAAACTAACCTTTAGCCTTCTTCACTTAATTAACCCTCTTTATCGCTTGATTAGGTATTCTGACATTGATCCTCATATGAAAAACCTCTATTATATATTCATAACACTTATTTTAATGTTCATATAACATAATTATACTCATGAATTATCTATATCATTCACTTATCTTATTCTTCTCTCACTCTCTAAGTACACACTTAGCATCCTCTAAGCAAACCAAATAGGCCTAAATTGCCTTGCTTTTATACAAGTCACTTGATCATATCCTTCTTAGTTGGATAAATATTAAAATCACTTAGTTTAGCCATGAATACTTATTATCATATGAAAATAAAATTCATTAATCATGATTCAATCAATATAATAGGTGAAACATACATCAATTATCCTGTATTCCTCTTTTAAGCTTATTGAGACGTAAAAGGCCTTATTAACAATACATTACCCTTTGATATATGTTAAATCAAATTGAAACTCCTCAAACAGTAGGAAAACATCATATTACACTTAAATATACCTTATATAATTTAATTTTAGGTCCAAAATACCTTATAGGTCCAACTACCACTTGAACCCTTTATCAAATCACTTCTTATAAAAGCCATGTGCATATACAAAAACTTTATCTTAAATAACTAAGGAATATATTTAATTTTTTAAAAATATAATGGAAAAAAATTACATATTCATAAACCTCATGACCTCAATGTCATCACAAAATTCATCTGATGCTTCAACTCATGATAAATAGGCTCAAACATTTCTCTATAAGATGTTCACTCAGAACTACCAATTGGGTTTAAAACACAGTCAAGGAAAAATGAACATATAAAAAATGATTTAATATTTCAAGGGATTAATACATTAACATGATATTATAACATCCTCAAATCAATATCAACTAGTTAGACCATGAGCTCTAATGAAAACTAAGTCTTATAAACTAATCTCTTGACCTTCTTTCTCATAGACTCTACTTAGCTAGATAAGCCATTTTATATTCAATGATTAAACTTATTAAATTGACTTCCAAGATTTTTTAAATCATGGATAAATAATCCAATACCTAAATAACATCATCATGAATTTTGATGCATCACTCTTTCATGAAAACACATCAAGAAATGATTTTTTATTTCTACTTGATTTCCTTACTGTTTGCACCACTAGGTCTTGTTAGTGACTGGCTAACTTGGATTACCAAATTTACGCACATTATATCTGAAAACTATCCAAAAATATTCATTAATAAAGACTAAAATTATCATACTTTGATCTTTATCCACTTATCAACTTTGACTCAGTCAACTCTATCTACTAGAACAAATCATTGAAAGATAAGCACTTTTTTGTAGGGTCCTCTTACTTACCTAAGAAACCAATCACTCTTGGAGATGCATAGAAGAGTTTAATTAAACTTTGAATAAATTTTATGATCATATAAAACCATTCTTATCTCTTTATAATAATATCTTCAATATTGGGTCACGATTAGGGTTTCATGAGGGTTTAGACCATCTTCGAGTCTTAATGATCATTCATAAAACTTAGCTCCTATTTATATAAAAAATCCTTATAAATTTGAGATATGAACATTCCTCATATACCATGAACATATTATATTCCCATGAATATGCTATACATTCCAATGAGTACTTGAAAAACCTTCTTGAGTGGACAACTCTTCATTCTGTGCACTCAGAAACCCTTGAAACACTTTTTCAGGCCTTTATTTGTAAACCATAACCTAAAAATTTATGAACATACTTAAAATAAATTTAATCACCTCTATCAGTATTAAAATAATCATCCATGTCATGGAAACTAATCCTCATACGTTATCTGGCCACCATCTCTCATTTTCTTTCTAAAACATAACTTACAAGTCTCATTAGGCCTTAAATCTGACCTTCTATCCACCTATAGGATTCACCTTAGAACTCTCCTATGTTTTAATGTGTATTGTGTATTCCCAATAAACCTCATACACTCACTCTTCCTCAAAGCTTAAACAAATCATCTTTATAGCTTCTTACACATCTTCAAAACTTGACTTAGGATCTTTGTAGCTTACTTGGAACATCTTCATAGATGAAATAGACCTTAGAAACTTACCTTCTTATAAATTTAAAGGTCCTAAACACCTCATAAACAACCTAAAAAAACCTCTCTCATGATAAAATACTATCATGTATTCTTTATATAATTCACATCCTCGTAGCTCATTTAGAGCATATCTTCAAAGTACACAACTTCTTAGTATCTCATTCATTTCATCATGCTACCTACACATAGTATATCACAATGTCTAGATAAATAATTACAAGATGATTGAAACTTGACATAATAAACCTATCCTCATTCAAGTTGATCTCAATAATATCTCACAATCTGACATCAAAACATTCTTTAAAAAAAACTCTCTATATATCAACACCACTCACTATGTTGGCAACATAACTCATCAAACACATACTTCAAAGCTTACATGACCATGAATATTCACAATAACCTTTGACAATAATATTTTGAAATAATATGACTTAGAGGGGGGGTGAATCAATCTTCAAAACTTTTCATTCAATTCTATTTAACCATACAAGAATCAAACTAATACACATGTACATCTTAGCAAGCATAAACATTAAATTATAAGAGCATGAAACACATGAACATAACATATACATGGGAAATCCTCTAGGGGAATAAAACTCACTAGTTAATAAAATTTACTATAGTAATATAAGATAAACATCAATATTTAGTGAATCACCCACTTCACATGGATCACTAACCCTAACTAACTTAACACCCACTTATAAGGAGGCACCAACCCCATAGATAACTCAGCACCAACTTGACCACCTAATTATTTGATCATCTTCATAAACCCTTTTTTTCTTATAAAATATATGATGATCTACTCCTTCATGTCTTCACTCACTTTGATCCCTCTGAAATTGACCTTAAGGATTTTTTTCTAAAGTAGCCCTATTTATGGCTTGATTAGGTCTTCTGACCTTGATACTCATATGTAAAACCTCTATTATATATTCATAACACTTATTTTATGGTTAAAATAACCTCCTTTTTCTCATGAATTATTTATATCATTCTCATATCCTATTATGCTCTCACTCTCTAAATACACACTTAACATCCTCGAAGCATACCAAATAGGCCTAAAGTGCCTTACTTTTATAGAAGTCACTTGATCATATCATTATTAGTTTGAAACCTATTAAAATAACTTAGGTCATCCATTAATAATGCTTATAATATTAAAATAACATTAATTAATCATGATTCAATCAATACAATAGGTTATGCATACATCAATCAACCCTTACTCTTATTTTAGTCTTACTGAGACCTAAAAGGCCTTCTTAACAACATGTTACCCTTTGATATTTATTTAAGAAAATAATAACACCTCACATAATATGAAACATCATAATACACTCCAATATCCCTTAGATAACTTCACTTTAGGTCTATAATACATTTTAGGTCCAACTACCACTTGAACCCATTATCAACTTAGTGCCTATAAAAGGCCTCTGCATTTACAAAAACTCTATCTTGAACAACTATGGAATATATTAAATTTTTAAAAACAAAAATGGAAAAAAATTACATACTCATAAACCTCATGACCTCAGGGTCATCACAAACTTCATCTAATGCTTCAACTCATGGTAAACAGGCTCAAACACTTCTCTATAAGATGTTCATGTAGAGCTGCCAGCTGATTCCAAAACATAGTCTAGGAAACATGAAAATATAACACATGATTGAATATATTAAATATATTTTAATGCATTAATATTCTATTATAACATCCTCATATCAACCTCATCTAATCATATCATGATCTCTAATGAAATCTATTGGTCTTATAGACCAATATCCTGACCTTCTTTCTCACAAACTCTACTTAACCAGATAAACCATTTTGGATTCAATGTTTCAACCTATTAAATTGACTTCCAAGATGTTAAATAAGCATACATAAATCATTAAATACCCAAAAAACATCATCATACATTTCAATCCATCACTCTTTCATGAAAACACATTAGGAAACATCTTTTACCTTTTCCTTGATTTCTTTATTATCTACACCACTAGGTCTTGTTAGTGACTAGCCAAATTGGATCACCAAATTTTGACACTTGAGATTTAGAACATATCCAAAAATATTCATGAAAAAAAAAATATAATTCTCACACTTTGATCTTAATCTACTTAGCAACTTTTTCTTGATCAACTCTATCTACTACAACATATATTTGAAAAATAAGCATTGTTTTGTGGGGTCTGCTTACTTACCTAAGAAACCAATCACACCTGGAGATGCCTAGAAGAGTTGAGCTCAAATTAAAATTAATTTTATCATCATATCAAACAATTCTGATCTCCTTATAATTATATATTCAACATCAGTTCACTATTAGGGTTTTATGAGGGTTTAGACCATCTTCCAATCTTAATGATCATTCATAAAACTTAGCTCTTGTTTCCAAAAACCAATTCTTTTAAATTTGATATATAACCCTTACTCATCTAACATTAATTTATTATGATCTCATGTAGATTTTTCTCATTCCAATGATCACTGATAAAACCTTCTCAAGTAGATAACTCTTCATTATGTGCAATTGAAAAACCTTGAAACACTTTTCAAGACTTTTTCTTGAAAACCAAGATCTAAAACTTCATTCAAAAACTTAAAACAACTTGAATCACCTCTATTAATTTTGACCTTCTCACTCATGCCATGGTAACTAATATTATTACCTTATCTAGCCACCATGTCTCATCTTGATTTCTAAGCCTTGTTTCTTACCTTATAGCCACTCTATAGACTTCACATTAAAACTCTCCTATGTTTCAATGTCTTTTTTTTATGCTTAGGAAACTTCATACACTCACTATTACTTAAAGCTTCAAAAAAACTTCTTTATAACTACTTAAAAATCTTTAGAGATCATTTTTATCATCTTTAGAGTTATGTACATAGATCTTCATAGGTAACCTTTTAATCATTTGTAAGGTCCTCAAAAAATCATGTAAAACTTCAAACATTCTCTCTCATTATCAAACACTGTCAAGTGTTCTTTCGAGAATTCTCATATTTGTATCTCATTTGAATCATCTTTTGATCTCGTTACATAGATCTTTAGATCATATTGCTTCTTCATTGGAGTTCACTCATTTCATCATGCCACCTACAAATACTATCTCACAAGGTCTAAATAAAGAATTAAAATATTATTTATGTTTGATATACTAACATGTACTCACTCATGTTACTTATTAATTATTTTACTCAAGCTGACATTAGAACATTCTTTAAATAGTATCACAATAACAACACTTACTGTGTTAACAATCAAAACTCATTCATATACATACCTCAAGGCTTACTTGACCAATAATTTTCACAAGAACCTTTGACATCAATGATATTATATTGACATCAATGAAAGAACAACGCATCTTCCTTATAACCTTTAACATCAATGACAACATTAAATATTAGGGCTGAACACTCAAAGATAATGCTCAACAATTTCTCCCTTAATCAATTATAATTTTCAACAAGATCCCCCTTTGTCATCTATGGAAAACATACTCATAAAACTCTATCAATCACTTGTTGATTGAAACCATCTATTATACCTGGTTCTTTCCTTTTCTTTCTCACCCTTTCTGATCTTTTGCATTTTCTCATCTTTTTTTATCTTTCTCTCTTTCTGAACTTTTCTAATCTTTCTCCACCTTGACATTTAAGACAAATATCTTTCATAACTATCATCTCTTTTAGAATAAACTCAAATTATAAGATCACTTTAAGACAAATCAAGCTTGTTTAACCTTGAAAATATCCCCCTCAAACTAAGCATCTACCATGCTTCTGTTAGTAATAGACATCAAATATCATCTGTAACTACTGAAATCACACTCTTCTCCCTATGAGTTGAAACTATCTCTCAAAGACACTAGATGATACATAGTCTTCAAAAACTATGATAACTACTTATGAAAAACCATTTTCAAAAAATTCTCAATCAGTCTCTATCCTAGCTTATTCTTCAAAATATTACCAAACAAAGTCTTTAAAGCATCTTAGACACAATATCTCCATAACACTATGCATATAAAAAAGCAATCACTTTATTGACAAATAAAATAGAGCTACCAAGCTCCCCCTTGAACTAAACATATCTTCTTTATAATAATTAAGAACTTAATATCACATAATTTTATTGATATGATTGAAGAAGATCAAACTCTTGACTATACCCATGGCTATCCAATACTAGATACCAAATGTATAAATATGGTCTCCCCATTTATCTTCATAGATCTATATCAATTACTTAAAATAAATAAATCTCAGAAGCTCACCTCTTATATACCAATTTTATACACATTAACTTTAGATACCTAATAACATCTTTAGATATTTCATCATGATACCTTCTTCACTTCAAACCAAAGATTTATCATCATAGGAATGGATAATATACATCTTCATCTCCTTGCTTGAAACATATATAATATAGAATCTTCTCAAAATAAACCTTCTTTTTCTACACCTTTGTGCTTCCACTGATAAAAGAATGTCTCTATGAATCTTAATGGAGATACCCTTTTTTATTAGGGTACTAAAACAAAATGAATTTAGGAAATTCCAAAATATACATATTTTCATAATATTGAATATTCTTCAACATTATTATATACTTGACTAGCACTATAAGTTTTATCTCATCATCAACCTTTCCATCCTTCTTATTTTCTTTGACTGTATTATCAACACATGTAGATAACAAGTTTTCTTGACATTCCTTCACTTCTAGATTATGCTCTATAGTATAAAATATTCCTCCTTGGTTTATGAGTTGAACATGACTTACCTTGTCATCCTTATTATTCTTAGTCAAGTCTTCATTCTTACTAATTTGATCAATCATATGAGAAGCAAGACATTTTTTGTCTCTTGACGTGTGACATGACCAACCATAAATTATACTTTGATTTGTCATAGAATATTATTATATAGTATTTTTCTCCATATTGACCTTATCTATAGAGTTTGAATTCTTAATCCATTTTTAGTGGCATGACTACGAACCTTCTTGTCTTTATTGGATGACCTTCAAATTCTATTAGGATAAAATTTTGCAATGAGTCCTCTATTGTGATAAATGTAACAAACCACCTTATAAATACCATTTGATTGATAATGACTATGATCTCTATTTGACCAATAACTTATTTTTCCATTTTTACATGAGAAATCATTCTTGGAGGGTCTTCTACATTCTCTTTCTTTATGACCAAACTAACTACATGTACAATAGTAGTCATTAAAAGAGTTAGCATACCTTGCAGCATTGGGCTATCTGATAGGTCTTCTCATGTTGACCTTGTTATCTTCAACTATATTATTTTTAACTTGAGGTGCCTTATTTTAGTCTTATTTGAATCAAGGACATATCTTGTCACTTTTAGACTTTTGACTGCTTAATATATCATCTAGACCCTCAGTGTTCTTGTTGACCATTTTTTGAGCACAAGTCAAAATGGTTTAACTCTGTATAGTCAAGACTTGATATAGGTGTAGAACATAATGTTATATGGTGTGTTATGTTCTATTTCATGTCATTTAATTATATTCTAACCTTGGTCATGATCTAGTTTAGTTTTATGTCATTTTGAGTTATGTATGGGGTTAGATCATCATGGTATATCACACAAGAATTAATATATTAGTTTGCTTATGCATTTTACAAGTGTTCTTGAAAAACCTTTCAAGCCAACAATACTAAATAGAGACGATGATTTGCTGCCAAGATCATCCTCTACAAATTTCATGTCTTTTTGATATTTCTATCTCAAGTTATAATCATTTGAAATTGGGCTAATAAAGATTGACATGCATAGGGACTTCAAGTTCAGGCCTCATGAAATGACCATTTGGATTTAAATGCTCCTAAGGTTTAATGTAGGGTTAATAAGTGGCAATATATTGGGTGTTCAAATAAAATATAATGTCATACAGGTATTAAATCAGTCAAAAATGTCCTTAGGGCAGATCAATGGTACACGTTCTTACATATAAAATAAGATCAATGATCTACATTTAAAGACTAGGACCCAGATCCAATGGAGTACATTAAATCATATAGATAAGATCTAATGGTGCAAGTGAGGGTCAAAGAGTCAAAATATCTTGATCAAATACAAAGATGATAATTGGTGAAATGGAGTTCAATCAAGATAAGATCAATAACATGTATTGAGTCATGCTGATAAGATTCAACAGTGAACATTAAGGAAAAGGTCAAATAGATTAGATCAAATGAAAGACTGCCAAGTGATACAAGTGAATTAAATAGATGGGTTGATAATAGTATACAAATTTAATGTAATACTACCAAGTTTCATAATCTTTTGACCCTATATCAATGATCAATATCCAATCTTGAAATTTGAATCAAAGAGACTCCAAAGGAGATCAACAAAGCAAATTTGACCATATTCTAGATGGACAAGACAAAACTACATGTCCAAACAATGACAAGCATATTCTAAAATGGAATGAGAAACATGGAAAGAGAATACCAAATATGTATCCATGTATTATCAAAGTATTATATAGCAAATAAAATACTTTAGACTCATACACCACCATGAAATATCAATCGAGATCCAAAATGAATAGTGATTGCCAAATGTGATAAAAAAGTCTAGGAGATAAATAGATGATTGCAAATGGTAAATATAAGTGTATATAAGATATATAATAGATAATAATATTTATATGAATATCATATCATACGTGTCAACTCTCCAAATTTAGATTCAAATTCTCAAGAGATGATCTATGATGAAGGCAATTTCACAAAGGTTGGCTAAAGAGTCTCTAAACCATTTTGGAGAGTTTGTCATGGTTTATATGGAAATTTGTATTAGGATATATTCATGGTCTATTTGACACTCCATTCCATTATAATTTAACTATTTCTCCTTCACTAATATGTGGCATTATGATCTTTAATATTCTTTGCTACATTTTGTTCTCCTCTTTCTCTAGTTCTATAAGTAGTTACCATTTTGGCCTTTCTAATCTAGTACCACACCATGTATGGTTAAGCCTTACTAGTTCTGAAATTGCACTTTACCTTATAAAAATAAATTTAATATATTTTTATTTCATATCTCATCTTGTTAAAGTGTGTGAAGATATGTATAGTGAATAGCTAAGTGATATTAATGTATCCTTCCTTTCTCTCAGTACTTCCATATTTGATGCAAGTGATTTCAACCTATCAAGTCATATAAAGTAGAGTTAAGTGTATGGATATTTATTAAGTGTATAATTATCCTTAGTATCTTTAATTTATCTATGGTTTTATGTACCATGTATAGACTACATGCATCTCAACTTTATATAGAAACACTAATACTAGTCCATTATAGGACCCTTAGGCTAGTGTTGTAAGTATTTATTATTTGTGAAAGAAGTAAAATGGTCATATGGAATACATATTTGTGAATCAAACTTTTAAAATAGATTTATTTCATGTAAATTATATCCCTTTTCCCCCACAATAAAATATTTATCATAGGTGAAATTACTTCAAAATATATTTAGGGAGCTAGCCCTCAAATCTAGGGGCTCACTTTGACCATAAGTACACCCACATACCTGGAAGTTTTCCCATGTTTCCCAAATCTATAATAGGATTGATCACCCTCTTATAGGGTGTAATATTTTGTGACAATAGTTATGGCATGCTCAGTGGTAAACATTGTCTTCAAGATAATTTGTTAAGGTGAATTCTGATCTTGACAACATTAGTTAAAAATTGGTGTGCTACTTAGAATTTAGGGAATTAATCAAGGTAAATCTAGTTTAATACCACTATTTTGTCAAAATATTATTATCATAATTCATGGTTATCACTATGGCATCCTCTAGTAAAGTGATAAACCCCACTAATCCACCTATTCATCCTTAACTTCCCCTTGAAGTTTAATATACTTAGCTTGATCTTCCCTTTAGAGAACCAATAGATTTTACTAGAGAAGAATAGGTTGAAGAAATTGAATATTTTTAAGAGTTATAAGAATATATGGCTAGACCTCATGCTTTCCATGCCTTTAATACTAAAAATCAAATTCATCTTCAAATATATGATGTCATTCAACCTAATGCCATAAAAGGTGTACCCATTATCAATGGTGAAAATCATGTTACACATAATGAACACATTAGGTATGTTTCCTACTTTTTTATCTTCCATAACATCACTCAAAAGAACATTTATATTAGACTCCTTTCCATGTACATTAGAGGGAAGGCTATTTATTGTTATATGACTATATAAGGTAGATGAATCACATCATAGGATGAGTTTGGAGTGTTGTTGACCTCAATATTTAGAAATTAAAGTGACCATGCCTCTCTCATACATCAACTCAATGTGATCAAAAGATGTTGTATATAAATAATGCATGAATTCAATGATAGTTTTAAAAATAATTGTTTTTGATTTATTCCTCCCATGAGGCCACCTCCTATTTTTGTATTCCTTACCTACTTGAGAGGCATTGGAACTAAAATTTCTATCATGATTCAATCAATGGGTGGTTTCACTCTTCTTTAAGCATATGATCTTGATATCAAAGTTGAGAATGGTCTCATCTAAGCTAGAAGATTGAATCTTAAGGTTTATATGTCTCCATTGTCTTATACTTCTTATAATACTCTAGATGTGGCCCAAATTCCCAATGATAACACTAATACTAGAGCTAGTCCTAAGAAGGAATATAATGCCATGGAGAAAGATACATATATTCAATGGTTGAAAGTTAAGGTTGGGAGAAGGAATATGAAACAAAGTTCCTATCAAAATATTTACCCTTATCATTAACAACATGGTCAAAAATATGGAAGAGGAAGAGGTCAATATAATCCTAACTCTAATAGGCGTACTAATGTGCATAATCCCAACTTCAACACCAATGCAAGAGAGATGGTATTGGTTCACAAAAATTTTGGGACAAGGTGAAAATTAGAAGAAAGGAAAATTAATGGATGTTGATGAAGGTGGAGATCAAGCTCATATTTCTCAAGTAGGAGTTACTCCTCTCTTATCAATTTAAGATGAAGTCATGATACAGACAAGTGAAGGTTGATAGCCTTAAGTAGAGATCTTCACCAACTTCCTAGTTGAGGACACTTTTGTGCTCAATCAAGGAACCTCTATTATATTTAACACTAGAGACAATATAAAGGATTTATGTGGTGATATTAATGTACCTAAAATATCATTCAATCCTTATACAAAATAATAAGCTATGACTACAAACATGTAAACTTAAAATAACTCTACACATCTTCCAAATCATAATGTTCGAAGGAATATTCAAGGCACTCTAACTCCTCAGGTTCCAAACAATTGCTTACCTCCAAGAATACAAGAGAAATTAGGTATGGATTATTTAAATATTTTAGATTAATTGAAGAGTACTAAAGCATCCATTTCCCTTTGGGATGTTCTTCATATGCTTGGTCAGAAAGAGATCTTACAAAAATAGTTATCTACTATCCCTCCTATTATCCTTCCTTAAAACCAAGGTAATAGTCAATTTGTCATTTAAAATTCTCACAAAACTATTTTTAAACCATTTACTATGGATGATAAATCTCCACCATTCTATCTCACTCTCATAGTGGGTGATAAACTAGTCCATAACTGCATAATGGATAGTGGAGCTTTTACTTCAGTCATGCCCAAAGTAGTAATTGATAAATTGGGCCTAAATTATGAGACTCATAGAAAAGGATTTATAAAACTAGATGGTACACCTACCAAGATGATAGGACTGATAAAAAAATTGAAGGTTTTCTTTCATGATTGTCATAGTTTTCCTATCATTCAAGATATAGTTGTTGTTGACCTCCCAAATCACTTTGAAATTTTCCTATCAAGGGAATTTATAGCCAAGATAGGTGTATACCTCTTAGTTAATTGGTATTTCTTGGCCTTTAAAACAAGATATGGAACTAAGGTGACCATAAGGACTCAACCTCTTGCAAGGTTTCATATTGAGCCCTATATTTAAACAAGTTCTAATTTGAATTATATTATTCATGAAGAGAAGGATTATATTGTAGATGATGGTACTTATTCTAATCTTAAAGGAATTCTAAATTTTTACTTGATGAATATGGTACTAATACTTATGATCATGATATTTTTTAATTTATGGAGTAAATTGATCTAGGAGTATATTTTTTACATGAAGAAGGAATACCAACACCTCTACTTACCAAAGAAGAAGGTTAAGATGATGAGACATGGAAGATGTTTTTTGATGATTCAAAAAGTAGAATTGTTGTAGGAGCTAGTGTTATGTTGGTATCCCCATCTAAACAAAAATATTATTCTTCATATACATTCCATTTCAGTTTTACATGTAATGTGGCTGATTACAAAGGTTTAATTCATGGCCTTCAGTGGGTAAGGAGAAATGGAATCATTAACTTGAATGTATATGGAGATAGTAAACTATTTGTTCATCAGATTAGGAATGTGGTTACTTCTAATAAACCTTTTCTTGAGTCATATAATCATATGGTGTGGTATTTATTTAAGACTTTAATACATTAAACTTATAGTTAATCCCAAAGGAGTAGAATAACCATGATGATAGACTAGCTACCATAGGAGCTCAATTTGATATTGTAACTACCATAAAAGAAGAGGGGAAGCAATCTCACATTAAGATCATTATAACAATTTTTTTATTTGATAATTAAGCTTCTTCATAAGTTTTTGATAGTGAAAAACACATTGCATATTTATTGCAAAATAAGGTTAAGTTTTCTTCAACGATTCAAAGGAGACTCCAAGAATAAGTTGGTGATCAGATTGTGTACCTAAGGAAAAATAAGACACCTAAGGGTCTGGTGACCTTATAAAGTATCTTTAATTATAATTATCAAAATAATAAGGAAAAATTGTGTATGTCTACAAAAGAAAACTATGAAATAGTCTTGATTTTTAAGGATAAACTTCTAAAAATTGGCAAGGTGTGTTCTACATTAGAGAAGCAAGAATTCATTGAGTTGTGTAAAGAGTTTCATGATATATTTTATTTCGAATATAAGGATATTAAAGTATTTTATCCTATCATATAACATCATACCATTGAATTGAAACCTAGATTTAAACTTGTTAGACAAAAATAAAGACCCATCAATCCCAAGGTTGTGTAACTCATGAGGTTAGAGCTCACTAAACTCCTTAAGTATAAAATAATATTTCCTATCAAGCATTAAACATGGGTAGATAACATTATGATTATTATAAATAATAATGGGGACATAAAATTTTGTGTGGAATTTGGATATATTATTAGGGTGTCACTCAAAGATCATTATCCTCTACCTTTAATGGAACAATTTTTGCAAGTTATTTTAGGATCTCAATATTTTTCTCTCTTAGATGGATATTTAGGTTATAATAAAATTCTTTTGAAGGATGATGATCAGTTTAAGACACCATTCACTAATAAATGCGGGCGGGGGGGGGATATTTTTCTTATATAAATATGCCATTTGGTTTGTCAAATGCTATTGCTACCTTTAAAATTGCAATGGACATGGCCTTCAATGGATTGATCAATGAGATGTTATTGGTTTATCTAGATGATATAAAAATGTTTTATAAAGATGATAATGAACATATTCAACACTTAAGACAATTTTTTTAAAGATGTAGGTAGTATGGACTATCTCTTAATCTAAAAAAATGCATCTTTATTATCCATGAAGGTAAGCTCTTAAGACACATTATTTTGAAATATGGTCTAGCTATTGATCCTAAAAGGATAGAAGATACTATAGGCCTATCATTTCCCTTATATAAGAAAGGTCTCTAAATTTTCTTAGGTAAGATAATTTTTGTAAGGATATTACCTAGTTTTTAATTTTTGTTGAAACATATCACATCCATGCTAAAAAAGAATCATGTATTTTCTTGGATAAAGCAAGGAAATAATAGTTTTAAATCTATTAAGAGAGAAATTACACAAGATATTACTATTTTTAATCCTAATTTTTATAAATAATTCATGTTGTACTCATGTTCTAACCTTGACACTATCTAAGATATGTTAATGCAAAAGAATGATGAGGGTGTAGAGAAACCAATTACATTCTTTAGTTAAGGTTTGGAAGATTATGAAATCAAGTATACCTTTATTGACAATCAAGTCCTTGCTATTTTAAGAATACTAGAGAAGTTTAGGCATATGGTTTCAAACAATAAAATTTGTGTTATGGTCTCTCATCCTATTACCAAGAAGTTTATTTTGAATAAGGACCTTAGCCAAAAGATGGTAGGGTGGATCATTAAAGTAATAGAATATGATGTTGATATCAAAGTAACAAAGTTGATAAGAGGTAAGGGAATTTTTGAACATCTAGCTTCAGATCTTCATGAGTAAAAATAAGATGTTTTAATCAATTATGATTGCCCCCAACTAGTTGGTTCCTTAAATATACAGTGTTGGACACAATATATGATCAGATTCATTCAATGTGGTGAGTATCCTAATGATATGAGTAGATATCAAAGGAGATATTTTAGATTTCAAGTTATTCTATTTTGCCTTGTAGATGGCATATTTTATAGAAGAGATATTATTGGTGTATTATTGAGGTGCATTGACAATGACCAATTTAGAGTTTTGTTTGAGAATTTCCATGATGGAATAGTAGGAGGTCATTTCTCCCCAAGAACAAAAGCTACCAAGATCTTAAGGGAAGGATATTATTGGCCTAACCTATTCAATTATTTCCATGCTTAGGTGAGAAGGTGTGTACAATGTGTTTTCTTTATGTGAAAATATAATCTTTTAGCTCTTCCTTTGAAGCCTATCCAAGTATATTAATCTTTCATGTAATGGGGTCTTCATTTCATTGTCATGATAACTATCCCCCATCAAGTATTGGTCACAAATAGATTTTCACAGAAACTAATTATTTTACAAGGTGGGTTGAGGTAGTAGCATTGAAATAAGCTAATGATAATGTTGTCTTGGGATTATATGAGAGAATCATAATAAGGTTTGAAACTCCTACTATTATTTTAGATAATCCTCTTACTTTTATGGGTGTTAAAAATACTAATTGGTCAAATAGTAATGACATATTATTAATTATTTAATCTAACTATTACCCTCAAGGTAATAGGTTGGATAAATATACTAACAAGAATATAATCAAAATCATCAAGAGAACCTTAGATCATAACTAGAGGTCTTGACACACCAAATTAAAGATAACTTTATGGTTTGTTAGGATAAATCCCAACAGGTCAATAGGGAATTATCCTTTTGTGCTTGTTTATGGAAGAGAGGCTTGGTTATTTATCTCTCAAGATTTTCCTACTTTAGATTTGGTACATCAATTAGAGTTTCTTGAAAACACTTCAATGGAGGTGAGATTGACATAATTAATGGAGTTGCAAGAGACTAGAGAAAAGGCTCATCAAGCTATGGAGAATCACCAAGTATTAATGAAGAGGTATTTTGACAAAAAGGTAATTCTAAGATTATTTCAAGAAGGTGACATAGTATTCAAGTGGTATGAAGATAGAGCAAAACTAGGGAGGCATACCAAATTTGACAACCTATAGAGTGGACCATATGTCATCATCAAGTACAAGAAAAGAAATTATTTATAATTAGTAAATATTAATGGAAAAGAGATACCTATCCCTATTAATGGGATACATTTGAAACCATTCTATTGAAGAGTAAAGATCAATTATGTGTGTTTTGTTTCAGTTTTGTGTGTTGTGTTCCCTAAGTGTTCTAGTTGAACACATGTGTGTTTCTACTTTGTGTCTTATTCTTATTTTTTGGTGTGTTATTTTAAGGTAATTTGTGTTTCAAAACTATGTACATGTGACTCCATATCCTAGTGGATATGATTAGGCAACTAGTCATGGCATAGCAAGCATACCACCCTTGGGAAATCACCAAAAATGTTGACCATTTTTTAACGATAATTCAAAATAGGTCAACCCACTATAATCAAGACTTGATATAAGGGTAAAACATATTGTCATAGGGTGTATTGTGGTGTATTTTATGTCATTTAATTCCATTCTAACCTTGGTCATAATGTAGTTTAGTCTTATGTCATTTTGAGTTATATAGGGGTTTAGACCATCATGGCATGTCAAACATGAATGAACACATTAGTTTGATTATGTATTTTAAAAGTGTTATTATAAAACCTTTTAATAAAAAATTACTACATGGATATTATGCTTTTGATGTGAATACTATCCTCTACAAATTTTGTGTCTTGATGATATTTTTATCTCAAGATATAAGCATTTGAAGTTGGGCTAGCAAAGATAGAAATAAGCAGGGACATCAAGTTCAAGCATCATGAAATGATCATTTGGATTTAAATGATCTTAAGATTGAATGTAGGTTCAAAAAGTGGCAAGATATTAGGTTTTTGGATCAGATCTAATGGCATATGAGTAGTTAATGAGTCAAAATGGTCCTTAGGGTAGATCAACAATACATGTTCCTACATACAGAATAAGATCAATGATTTGCATTTAAAAACTAGGACCCAAATCCAATGAAGTGCATCAAATAATATAGATAAGATATAATGGTATGATTGAGGGTCAAAAAGTCAAAATATCCTAAGTTAATGAAAATATTTCAAGTTGAAAAATGATGTTTAATCAAGCTAAGATCAATGACAGATGTTGAGTCATGTAGATAAGATGCAATGGTTCACGTTAAGTTAAAGGTCAAGGAGCTCAAATAAAACATGAGACTACCAAATGGCATAAGTGCATTAACCAAATGGGATAAAAATAGTACATAGATTAAAAATAATACTACCAAGTGCCATAATATCAAGACCCCAAATCATTGATCAAATGCCAAAATTTAAAGCTGAATCGAAGAGACTCTAGAGGAGATCGATAGAGCAAATTTGACAAGATTCTAAATGGACAAGATGAGACTACATATCCAAATGATGATAGACATATTTTAAAATGGAATGATAAATGTGGCAAGGTAATACCACATAGGTATTCATGTAGAATTAAAGTATTTTATAGTATAGTAACTACTTTTGACTCATACACTGCCATGAAATCTTAGTTGAGATCCAAGATGAGTAGTGACCACCAAATGTGAAGAATGAAGTCCAGTAGACAAATGGAAGAATATAGATGGTAAATACACATGTCTATAAGATAAATAATATTTAGTAAAATGTCTATTAATATCATATAATACGTTTCAACTCTCCTAATTTAGTTTCAAATGCTTGAGATATGATCTATGATGAAGGTAGTTTCACAAAGGCTAGTTGAAGAGTCTTTTCACCATTTTGGAGAGGTTGTCATGGTTTATATGGAAATTTGTCTTAATATATATTAATAGTATATTTCACACTCCATTCCCTTAAAATTTAACTAGTCATCATGCCTTTACATGTGTAATTGTGACCTTTGAGCTTCTTTACTACATTTTGTTCTCCTCCTCTAGGTTTATAAGTAACTACCACTTTGGCCTTTATAATCTAATACCACACTATGTATGGTGAAGCCATATTGGTTTTGAAATTTTAATTTTCCTTATAAAAATAAATGAAATATATTTTTATTTCATATTTCATCTTGTTAAAGTGTGTGAAGAGATGTATAGTGAATAGCTAAGTGATATCAATCTATACTTGTTTTCTCTCAGTCCTTCCATGTTTGATGCAAGTGATTTTATCTTAGTAGGTCATATGAAGTGTAGTTAAGTTTATGGATATATGTTGTGTTTATAATGAGCCTTAGTATCACACTAATCTATGGTTTTACATACCTTTTATAGACTTCATACATATCACCTTCATATTGAAACACTAGTGCTAGTGCATTCTAGGACTCTTAGGCTAGTGTTGTAGGCATTGTTTCTTTGTGAAAGAAGTAAAATGGTCATGTGTAAGACATATTGGTACATCAACCTTTTATAATATATTTATTTCATTTAACTTATATCCCTTTCCCCCATAATTAAATAGTTAACATAGGTGAAAGTATTTCAAGAATATTTAGGGAGTTATTCCTCAAATCTAGTGGCTCACTTTGATCATAGGTACACCCACATAGCTAGAAGTGTTACCATATTTCATAAAATTATAAGAGGATTGAACACCCTCTTCTAGGGTTTAAGATTTTGTGATAATATTTCCTTTAAAATTTCATAAAGCTCTTCACTTTGATAGATTCTTGATCCAAATCAGCTCTCAAATATTTTCTTATTCTTTAGCCTTTAGGCTTGATGCCACACTATCTATCTAGGTTTCAATGTGTTAGATGATATCTTCACACTCCTTGGAAGTGTTTCTCAACATTTCCTCAAAAAACCCAATCTGCTCATTGTAGTCTTGAACTAATGGATTTAGTTTTGTGTTCCTCTTCTTTACAAGCTTCAAATCTTCTAGGGCACTTACTAGTTATACCTGAAGATTCACTTAAACTTATTCACTACATAGTATACTTCATCCAATTTTTTATCAATCATAGGTCCTTTCCCATTTAAATTACCCTCATTATCTAATTATATCCCTATGAATAGGGTTTCATTGTTGTTATGTTTTGATTCATTATTGCCATCATCATTGTCAAATGTGTATGAGTTACTCATAATGAACTATCTTCTTTGGTATATAATATATTCTTGTTCTTGAATGACTTCTTTTGACCTTCATAAAATTTTAAACTTTTCTTGATCTTTTTAGACCTATATGATTTATTTTATATGTCATCATCCTCAATATTTTACTTATGATGGAACTTATTTGAAAAATATCTAATTTCTCCATAGTTGAAAGACTTGAAAGGAAACTTACATTTGTACATATCTGAACCTATTCTTAGCTTTCCAACAAAAATGATAATCAATAAATCAGCATCAATATTTGAATCAATATCATCCTTGGCCTTATTAACTTGTGTCTTCTTATCTTTTGACTTCTTTTTAGCTTTCAAAGTTAATTCTTTGTTCATAGGTCTTACTTCATTTGTTCTCATGTCATAGATAGTTAGGATTCCATGAATCCCATTCATTTCTATCTTGTCCAAATCTTGCATCTCTTTTACTGAAGACACTTTAGAGTCAAACATAGGAGTTAGTGATCTTACAACATTATGGACAACATTATATTCGTTCACTTCTTCTCCCAATCCTCTAATGATATTGATAGCTTCATCAACTTTCAATAGGTAAGATACAATGGATTAATATTTATTCATCTTCAATATTTCAAATTATCTTTTGTGGGTCTAAAATTTGGCAATCTTCATCTTAATGTCTCCTTCATATATGGTCTTTAAATTTTCCCACATGTCTTTTATTGAAACACAATGAATTTATTTCAAAAATATACCTAAGATAGGTCACATAGAATGGCATTCATTGCCGTAGATTTATGTTCACTAGCCTTTTTTCCTATTACATCAGTTGGTAGAATTGGAGGTATAATATACCCATCCATAACTAAGAGCCAAATATCATGTCCCTATGAAATTAGATATATATTCATTCTAACATTATAAAAGTCATATCTAAATCCATTAAACAATAGAGCCTTACTATAAAAGAAACCACCTTGAGTTTATTCACTAGTCGTCCTTGCTTCTAAGTATATCTTTTAGGCTACCAATCCTATTTTAAAGGATCTACTCTAATACCAATTATTGGAAATAATATGAATAATAATGGTGTTGAATCATCTTTCAAAAAATTTCATTCAATTCCACTTAACCATGCATGAATCAATATAATAAGCATGTACATATTAGCAAGCGTTAACATCAAATCTTAAGATTATGAAACATATGAGGACAACATATATGTGGGAAACCCTCTAGGGGAAGAAAACACATTGATAAGGAAAATTAAATATAGTCCTATAAGAGAAACATCCATCTTTATTTAACCTCACACTTCACATGGATCACCAACCCCAACTATCTCAACACCAACTCATCTAGGCTTTTAGTAAGCACCCACTTTTAAGGAGGTGCCAACCCCCTAAATGACTCAGAACCATATCAACAACTTGATTATTTAATAATATTTATAAAAAAAAATTTCTTATACAATATATGATATAATCCTTCATCTCTTTTTTCACCTTAATCCCTCTCAAAATGACCTTTAGCCTTCTTCGCTCACCTAACCCACTTCATGGCTTGATTAGGTATTTTGACCTTGATCCTCATATGTAGAACCTATGTTAGATATTAATAAAAATTATTTTATGATTCATATAAAATTATTATAATAATAAATTATCTATATAATTATCTTATCCTCTTCTATTCTCACTCTCTAAGTACAACTTAGCATCCTCTAAGCATACCAAATAGGCCTAAACTATCTTGCTTTTATATAAGTCACTTGATCACACCCTTCTTAGTTAGAAACATATTCAAATCACTTAGGTTAGCCATGAATAGCTCTTATCATATTAAAATAACATTCCTTAATCATGATTAAATCAATATAATATGTTGAGCATACATCAAGTAGCCTACCCTCCTCTTTTAAGGCTTATCGAGACCTAAAAGGCCTTCTTAACAACACATTACCCTTTGACCTTTATTTAAGAAAATAAAAACATCTCACATGGTATGAAAATATCTTAATAAACTATAATATCCCTTATATAGCTTCACTTTAGGTCTATAATAACTTTTAGGTCCAACTACTACTTGAACCCTTTATCAAATCACTTCCTATAAAAGGCCTATGCATATATAGAAACTTTGTCTTGAAAAATTGAGGCATATGCTCAATTTTTCCAAATAAACATGAAAAAAAATTATATATTTATAAACCTCATGACCTTAAGTTCATTAAAAACTTCATTTTATACTTTAACACAGGGTAAATAGTCTCAAACACTTCTCTACAAGATGTTCATTAAAAACTGTCAACTGAATCTAACACATAGTCAAGGAAACATGAACATCTAAAACATGATTGAATATATTAAAGGGATTTTAATGGATAAATATGATCTTATAAAATCCTTAGAGAACCTTAACAAGTTATATCATGAACTCTAATTAAAACTGTTGGTCTTATAGACTAGTCTACTCACCTTCTTTGTCACAGACTCTAATTAGCCAGATAAGCCATTTTGGATTCAATATTTCAACCTCTTACACTAAATTAGAATATTATAAAAATAATGGATAAATAGTTCAAGACCCAAAAAAAATCATCATGTATTTTAATGTATCACTTTTTCATAAAAACACATCAGTAAACATATTTTCACTTCTACCTATTTTCTTTACTATCTGCACCACTTGCTCTTGTTAGCAATTGGCCAACTTGGATCACCAAATTTTCACACATGATATCTAGAACCTATCCAAAAATATTCATGAAAAACAACTCCAAGTCTCACACTTTTATCTTCATCCACTTAGAAACTTTGACTTGGTTAACTCTATCTACTACAACAAATCTTTGAAAGATAAGCACTTCTTTATAGGGTATGCTTACATACACGAGAAACTAGTCACAACTAGACATGATTGGGAGATTTGAATCCAACTTTAAATCACTTTTATGATCATATAAAAATATTATGATCTCTTTATAATAATATATTTATCATTGGGTCACTATTAGGGTTTTATGAGGGTTTAGACCATCTTTTAGTCTTAATGATAATTCATAAAACTTATCTCCTCCTTCTAGAAACCAATTCTTGTAAATTTGAGAGAGAACCATTCCTCATATAACATGAATAACTTAGGATCTCATGTAGATGTTTCTCTTGCCAATGAGCACTAAAAAACCTTCTCGAGTAGACAACTCCTCATTATGTGCATTAGAGAAACTTTGAAACACTTTAAAAGCCTTTTTATTTCAATACAAGATCTAAAAGTTCATGCACATACTTAAAACAACTTGAATCACCTCTTTCAATTTTCACCTTCTCACTCATTTCATGGAAACTAATCATGTTACCTTATCTAGACACCATCTCTCATCTTGTTTTCTAAGCTTGACCATCAAATCTTATTATGCCTTGAATCTAACCTTTTAACCACTCTATAGAATTAACCTTGAAAATATCCTATGTTTTAATGTCTCTTGTGTATTATCAAGTAAATTCATACACACACTCTTACTTGAAGCTTCAATATAACTTATTTGGAACTACTTATAGATATTTAGAGCTTGACTATGTCATCTTTACATAGATCTTCAAATCTGATCTCTTAATAATTTTCAAGGTCCTCAAAACATAATGTATAAACTCAACCAATATCTCATTCTCAAACACTATTAGGTGTTCTTTAGAGCATTCTCATTTTCATAGCTCATTTAGAGCATCTTCAGAGTTGCTTACATAGATCTTCATAGAATACTTATTATTATTTAGATCTCAGTCATTTCATCATGCCACCTACAAAAAATATCTCACAAGGTATAGTTAAAGCATTACAAGATGATTTACATTTGATATACTGACCTATACTCACTCGTGCTACTTATTAATGATTTTACTCAAGTGAACATTACAACATTATTAAAATAATATCATACCAACAACACTTACTGTGATGATAATAAAATATCATTCATATGCATACCTCAAAGCTTACTTAGCCAATAATTTACATAAGAACCTTTAACATCAATGATATTAGACTGAGATCAATGAAAGAACCATGTATATTTACTAGAACCTTTAATATCAATGACAATATTAAATATCATGGCTCAATACTCAAAGACAATTCTCAATAATCTCTCCCTTAATCAATGAAAATTTTCAACATAAATTATATTAGATTAACATAAATGACAACACTTATTCCAATATTTCAACAATAAAAGATAATGCTCAACAATCTCTCCCTTTATCATTGATGTCAGACATACTCAAAAAACTATGTCAACCACTCTTATTGGAAATCATCTCTTGGACCTGGTTCTTAATTTTTATTTCTCCCCATTTAACATTAATTATAAAGGTATTCCATAAATATCATCTCTTTTATACAATAACCTAAATAGCTCCACCTCAAAAAATGCATTCCTTCTTAGAATAACTTGCCTATTCTTGGAGGTAATGAGCATGATTAGCTCACCCTTAGTACTTTAATATTTAAATTACTAATAGGTGAAGTAATTTTACCCAATTCCTATCCTGGGTGTTTAAAAGTTACCTTTTGTAGTGATTTAGTTAGGATGTCTACAATCTGATCCTATGTAGAAACATATTCAAGGTTTACACTTTTTTTACTTACCTACTCTCTTAGAAAATGATATCTAATTGGAATATGTTTTGTTATTTAGTGCACGACAATATTCTTTGATAAAATTATAAAACATGTATTGTCACAATGGATATGGGTTGAACCATCTTATCCACCTTGTAGTCTTTGAGAGTCTATCTCATTCATAGGACCTATGTGCAACATGAAACTACTACAATGTACTCAACCTCATAAGTGGACAAAGTTATTGATGGTTAATTCTTGATTATCCATGAAAATATACATCCTCCTATAAATAAATATCCTCCATTGGTATTCTTCCTATCGTCTATACTTCATACCCAATTTGCATATGTGTAGGCTATCAAATTGAACTATTTGCTTCTTGGATACCACAATCCATAGTTCATAGTCCCTTTGAGATACCTAAGTATCCTTTAACTATTTTTAGATTATTTTCCTTTGGATCTTATTTAAATATTCCCACAAGACCTACTACTTTTATGATGTCAGGTCTAGAGGTAGTGGTATATAATAGACTTCCAATCATTAACCTATATAACATCTAATTTACCTTTGAAAACTCATCTTCCTTGCTCAACTTATATCGTTTGATAATGGGTATACTAATTTCCTTGAAAAATTTCACCTCATACTTTTAAAACATATTTCTTATGTATTTATCTTGTGAGATGAATATACCCTTTTTAGATTGAGTGATTTCCAACTCAAGAAAGAATAATAGTTGTCATAGCATGGACATCTAAAAATCTTTCTTCATCACCTCTACAAATCTCTTTGTCACATTTTTATTGTTTCCACCAAAGACAATATCATCTAGATAAACTACTATTAGTTGATGGTCACATTTTGTCTTGATATACAAATTATTATTTTCAACTCCTATTTTGAATCATTGATCCAATAGATACTTTTATAACCTATAAAACCAAGATATAAGAGCTTTATTTAGACCATATAGAGATTTTTTCAATCTACAAACATATTATTTGTTATCTATTAGTGGGAACCCTTCAATTTTCTCAATGTACACTTCTTTTAGATTCCCAATCAATAAGGTATATTTGACATCTATCTGGTATACCTTGAGTTTTTTTAATCTTGAATAAGCTAGCAACAATCCAATTTACTCCAATCTTTATACTGGTATAAATGTCTCCTCAAAGTCTATCCCTTAAACCTATTAATATCCCTTTAATACCAATATAGCCTTATTCCTAGTGATTTCTCCATCTTCATTCAAATTATTTCTAAACACCTATTTTATTTCAATGACGTTTTTATCTTTAGGCCTAATAACTAGTTTCCAAGTCTCATTATTTTATTTTTGATCTAACTCCTCATTCATAACATTTATAGAAATTTTTTATTTGATTTCTTACATAAAATCTTTAGGTTTAATCTTTGATAATATAGTAACATTCTCTTTATTTAGATTACTTACCAATCTTATCCTTATTTTCATACCTACATTCTTATTGCCAATGATTTGAGATTTAGGATGAGATTTTTGAATCTATCTTGAAGGTCCTTTTGAGTCCTATATCTCTTCAACTTCTTCCCCCTCATAATTTTATTTAGTCTCCTCATCATTCTTGAAGTCTAAATTATCTAAACTATTCTTTGACTGAGATTTTCTTGTCTCATCAATCTTTACATTGGTATTTTCCACTATATTTTGTAGTCTATCATTATAATATATATAGGTTTAGCTCATTAATGAGTATCCTAAGAATATGCCTTCATCAAATCTAGAATAATAATTACCCAAGTTATCATTCTCTTTTGATGAAAATTTTTCTCCTAAACACTCTAAAGTGTTATACATTTATAGGTTTTCCATTTCATAGTTCATAAGAAGTCTTGTTACCATTGATGTTAATCTATCCTCTATTAAAAATTTAGATAATTAGTGTTAACTACCTTTCTCAAAAATCCATCAGATAATATGAAATCATGTAACATAGTTCTAAACATATATTGAACTATTATATTCTTCCTTTCCACTACCTCATTTTGTTGAGGTGTCCTAACTGTTGAGAATTGTCTCCTTATTTTGTGAACCTCATAAAAGTCATCAAACTAATTGGATAAAAAATCTCGTGCTTTCCCTAATTTTCTCATTCTCAACAAGGACCTTGAATGACTTTAACTTGTCAATATCTTCTAATTTTACTTTTAGGAATGAAATCCATGTCATTCTTGTGTAATATCAATGAGTAACATGAAGTAGTTATCTCCTTAATTTTTTTGAGTTCTCATAGACCCATAAATATTAGTGTGGATTAACTCCAAGGGTTTTGTGGTAGAGTACTCCTTAGATTTGAACCTTCTTTTAATCTTCTTACCATGTTGACATGCCTTACAAATAATGTTTGTAGGTTTGATGATCTTGGGCATGTTCTTCAAAAACTTATTAGTGCTAATTTTGATCAAATTATTAAATTTTATATGTCCTATCCTTTTGTTCCATATCCAAATTTCATTTATATTATTCATGAAGCATCTCTCCTTCTTGATCTCATTCAATACTTATAGGTTATTCTCAGTCCTCTTAGCATTGGTGATTACCCTTCCTAATTTGGCTCTTCTTATCTCACTTCCTCTATCATGAAAGGTTAGTGTGTGTCATTGATTATACATTTGACTTACAGTGAGTAGTTTATGCTCCAAACCTTCCACATAAAACACATTTTGGGTCTTGGTCTTTCCATTATCAAAACTTAAGACACCTTTTCTAATTATATTAGTAGTTGTGTTATCTCCAAACCTCATTATTCATGCAACATTATTTTTTAATGAGATAAAATTATTTATATCTCCTATCATGTGTCTTGATAAACCACTATATATATACCATTTCATGCTTTCATCTTGAATATGAAAGGTAGTCTGAGCTAGCATGGAATCCTCTTTGGTTTTCTATTCCTCCTTGGCAACTGATACATCTTACTTCTTGGGATCAATATGATCCATACTAAATTAATTTGGATTCAATACCAATGTTTGATCCTTCTTGTGTATTCTAGGATCTTCACGTGTTTTGTTGAACCTTACAACTTGAATAGAGGAAAATCTTGCATTGTGTCCTATATTGTGATAGATATAGAAAACAACATTCCTATACTTACCATGGCTCCAAGATGACTTATCCTTTATTGTGTTGGGATGCCTGATTAGTTTTTTAATATTATTGAATTGTTCTAAATTTTCATGATCTCTCTCAAACTTTGTCATTTTGTCCTTCAACTGGTTATACTCAAATTCATTTGATTTGAACCTTTTGTTGATATCTTCTAACTGATTATTGAGATCATTAATAGTATTATTTTGATTCTTTAAATAATCAAGGGATCTTATGAGCTCAATTTAAATATTAACCTCAACTTATCCTTATTTATTTTCATATAATACTTCTTCATCATATATGTTATCTTCTCCCTATTGATCATAAGACATCTTGTGATTCTTAGGATCTCCTCCAAGTTGTAAGAATTTGTCACAAAGGAACAATATCTAATACCAATTATTGGAAGTACAATAAATGAGAGTGGGTGGGGTGGGGGGGGTGAATCATTATTCCAAACTTTTAATTAAATTCCACTTAATCATATATGAACCACTTTAACAAGCATGTTAATCTTAGCAAGTACAATCACCAAATCATAAAAGCATGAAACACATGAACACAAAATATACATGTGAAGCCATTAAAGGGAATAAAAACCAATAATTAATAAAATGGATTATATACCTATAGTAAAAACATCAATAATTAGTGAAGTACCCACTTCACATGGATCACCAACCCCAACTAGCTCAACACCAACTCAGCTAAGATTTAGTAAGCACCCACTTGTAAGGAGGAACCAACCCCCTAGATGATTCATCACCAAATAATCCACATGATACACTTAATCAAATTAAAAAAAAAGAAGAAAAAATCTAACACAACATATTATGGTATTCTTCTTTGGCTCTCCATTCACTTCTATCACTCTCAAACTGGCTTCTAGCCCTCTTTGCTCAACTAACCATCTCCATGGCTTGATTAGGTCCTATGACCTTGATACTATTATTTATAACCTTTGTTAAATATTATTTACATATATATGATGTTAAAAATGACCTATTTATTCTTACCAATGATCTATATAATTCACTTATCCTCTTCTACTCTCACATTCTAAGCATGCACCAAATAGGCCTAAACTACCTTGCTTTTATACAAGTCACTTGATCATTTCATTCTTAGTCTATCACACCTTACTATATTATTAGGTCAGAAATTAATAAATCCTATAATATTAAAATAACATACATTAATTATTAATTAATCAATACATTAGGTCAACCATAACTCAATTATCCCTTACTCTTCTTTTAGGCTTATGGAGACGTAATAGAACTTCTTAATAACATGTTACCCTTTGATATCCATTGAAGAATATTAAAAAACCTCACATGGAAATAAAACATCATAAACCACTCAAATATACCATATAAAACTTCAATTTAGGTCCATAACACCTTTTAGGTCCAACCACCATTTGAACCCTTTCTCAAAACACTATTCATAAAAGGCTTGTGCATATACAAAAACTCTATCATGAATAACTGAGGCATATAATAAATTTTAAAAAAAAACATGGAAAAAATTACATATTAAAATAAATCATGACCTTAGGGTCATCACAAAATTCATCTAATTTTTTAACTCAAGGTATACAAGCTCAAACACTTCTCTATAAGATGTTCACTCAGAACTACAAACTGACTCCTAAAAATGGTGAAGGAAACATAAAATTTTGACACATGATTGAACACATTAAAAGGATTTAAAATCATGAGAATTATATTACAACATATTCATAATAACCTTAGTTAATCAGATCATGAGCTTTGATGGAAATGATTGGTCTTATAAACCAATTTGTTCATCTTCTCTCTCACAGACTCCACTTAGCTAGATAAGCCATTTTGGATTCAATGTTTCAACACCTTATGATAAATTTAAATATTATGATCAAAATGGATATTATTTTAAAATCTCAAAAAACATCATCATGCACTTCAATCCATCATCCTTTCATGAAAACACATCAAGATTCATCTTCTCACTTCTACCTGATTTTCTTTCTATCTGCACCACTACGTCCATTTGTAACTAGACAACTTGGATCACCAATTTTTCACAATTTATAAATTTAACCTATCCATAAATATTCATGAACAAAAAATAAAAGTATCACACTTTGATCCTAATCGACTAAGAAAATTTGAATCAGTTAAATACATTTACTACAACAAATCTTTGAAAGACAAGAACTTTCATGTAGGGTCTTCTCACTCACCTGATAAACCAATCATGCTTGGAGATGTCTGGGAGAGTTTAATAAAAACTCCAATCACTTGTATTGGCATATCAAATTATTATGATATCTTTATAATAATATATTTAACATTGGGTCTTTGTTAGGGTTCTATGAGGGTTTATACCATCTTCCAATCTTAATGATCATTCATAAAACTTAGCTCCTATTTAAATAAACCAATGCTTGTAAATTTTATCTATAAAACTCCATAATATACCATGAATATATTATATTTTCATGTATATGTTGCACATGACAATGAACACTTAAAAAACCTTCTTAAGTAGATAACTATTCATTCTATGCAATCGATAAACCTTGAAACATTTTTCAAGCCTTTACATGCAAATCATGACCTAAAAATTTATGCACATACTTAAAAAAAATTTAATAACCTATATCAATGTTAAAATACTCACCCATGTCATGGAAATGTATCTTGATACCTTATCTAGACATCATATCTCTTTTGCTTTCTAATCCTTGACCTAAAAGTCTCATTAGGCCTTGAATCTGACCTTTTATCCACCTTGTAAGCTTCACCTTGAAACTCTCCTATGTACTACGTCTTATTTTTTATGCTGAAGAAACCTCATACACTCATTCTGATTTAGATCTTTAATAGATCAACTTCAAAGCTTCTTACAAATCTTTAGATCTTGACTTAGGATCTTCATAGCTTATTTGGAACATCTTCAGAGTTACATACACAAATCCTTAGAGATTACCTTCTAATCATTTTCAAGGTACTCAAAACCTCATATAAAACTTAAAACAACCTATATAATGTTTAGATAATATCAAATATTCTTTGGAGTATTGACATCTTCATGAGTCATTCAAAGCATCTTTAGAATTAGTTACATAGATCTTTATATCACACTTCTTCAAAGCTCACTCATTTCACCATGCTACCCACACATATCATATAACAATGTCTAGATATATAATTAAAATATTCTTAACACTTGACATACTTAATTTTACTCATTCATGTTGATCTCAATGATATCTCACAAGCTGACAATATAACATTATTTAAATAAAACTCTCTATACAACAATAACACTCACAATGCTAGCAACAAAACCCATCAAACACATACTTAAAAGCTTACTTGACCATGAATCTTCACAAAAACCTTTGACATGAGTTAAATTATATGGACATCAATGACAACACTTATTCCAACATTTCTATAATAAAAGACAATACTTAACATGATAAGCAATTAGAATTATTTGTGAGAAGTCAATAAATCTTCCATTTATTGCATGTAGTCTTGTATTCTTATTTCTATCTCCTTAGAGAGTACTATAAGGTTTTGGAAACATGTCACAGACCTTGGTCTATGAGGATCTTGAATACCTCCTTGGAAACCTCTCTATTTCTTTATTTGACATGAGAGAGATACTTGGAAACATGCCAAGAGATCTTGAATATTACCTTACAAAGCATGAAATTGTTATAAGAATTTTTAGGACTATTTATAGGCCTAAAACCATATATTTTTCTTGGAAACACTAAAATCTTACTAGGCCTACAAATTTGCCTAAATTTTCTATGTGTTTTTGTGTCTTCTTTATTTAAAGAGGTCATGAAACTTGTTCCTATGTCTTGAGGCTTGTAGGTATGTGCAAGAACCTACGTATTCTCCTCCAATATAATGAGATCAATTTGGTATAACTAAAAATTAATCTCTTTCTTGGAATAAACTATTAATTTTACCAAAAACTTCATCATAAAAGTGTTTAGATCATCAAATGTATGTCAAGCCTAATTACTCTTGTGTTGCTTTAAAACCTTGTGTCAACATTGATTTCTCATGAATGGAAACCTTGTTAAACTTGAAAAAGTGTTCCCTACTTCAACATTATATCCTTACTAACTCTACCCTCCTTCTCACGATATCATGCTTGGAAATTTGCAATCTATTTTAAATGATGTGTATACCCTCTTTAAGACCTTGAAAACTTTCCTCAGGCAGACCCTAAGATATTTTGGTTCTTACTAAAACTTGACAGGGATAATGGAGGATTATATGGTGAGTGACATCCTTGTTCAAAATCCTTTAGATTATTAAATCTTTAGACCAACACCTACAATGAGTCTTTTGGGGAACTTTTGAGACCACATAACCTTCCTTATCTCCTTGAAGATGTCATAAATCCTCATGAGATTACAAACCTTGGCTATGGGGATCCTTAATAACTTAAAAATATTACTCCTCATCATTATATGCCTATAGGTGGGTTTTTGAAACCTAAAACCTTTCCTATACCTTTTCAGATATGCAATCTAGTGACAATTATCAAAAACATGCCTTCAACTAGTTTGTTTTACCTTTACATGTCCATAGTATGATTATGAGGCTTGAGAATCATTGAAAATATAACCCTAGTTACAAGTTTAGATGATATTCAATATGTTTTATAAGTCTTTAGAAACATGTTTAAATTATCAGATCATGACTATGAGCTTACTTCATTCTTTGGAATCATGATTGTAACCTTGAATTTTCTAACCTTAATTCACTATTTTCTACTCATGAGCTTATTAGACAAACCCAAAATTCAGTTTTTGAAGCTTGCAATCCTCCATGAATATTCTTTGCCAAGTAATTCATTGGTAAGTCTTTATAACCTACCTAAAACATCATATATTTTATCCCTATATGTCCACAAGAACTTCATGAGGTTTGAGACCCTTATTAAAGGTTACATTATAGTTTTTTAAGTCTTAGTGAGACTGAGGACACATCACACTTTTTAAAACCCATATGTATAATCTTGTAGGATATCATTTATAATATTAAAGACCAAGACTTTAGTTTTAGGCCTAAAGGCTCTTGGAGAGGTTATGAAAATTTATCACAATGATAAGATAGTTTTGAGGGATCTTGATCACTATCAATGATATTAGAACCTATACACTTTTTCCATAATTGAACATTATTTAAAACATCAAACCTTGAACTATAATCCCCTTTAAAATATTTTAAGATAGGTTTACATCTTAATCAAATAAGAAATCCCTCTTAGAGCCTAAAATTCTAAAATATTTCTTCAAAATTGCTCTACAAAAGACGTCAAATCATGCTTTAAAATCACAAAACACTAGATAAACCTTGTAACCAAACAATTATTATTTGTAATGCCTTACAGGTTGGTTTTAATTCTTGGAAACGTGATTGAGACCCTTGATAAACCTTCTCTATAAACCTCCCAATCATTGTATAGACATACAAACTTCTTAAGAACCTTGCTTCCTTTTCTTATAAAACCATTAAGAACATTGCAATGTTTTGAATCATGCCATTTTAGGACCCTAAATTAGACACTACCTACCTACAATCCTTAGAAATATTTCCCTTCTCATTGGTAGACTTGTAGGTGGTTTGTACATACATGAGACCATGATTGAGTCATGTATGAAACATTGTGCTATAACCTTAAAAGATATTATTGAGCCAATAAAACATGATGTAGGCCTATGGATGAATGTTTTGAGATTGGTATTGACCATTCTCTCCATGAAAATATATATGAGACTCATCAAACACTCTATAAGGGTATGCAAACCTATAGGAGTCTTAATGTTTGTAAATTTTATGATATTCATTGGATGGCCTTAGGAAAATGTTGATAATATCATGTTTTGTTCCATTTCCCTTGAAAAATTTTAAGTATTAATGGATTATTGTAGAACCTCATTATTTTGGTTGGAAACCAACAACCTCTCCTATAACTTTTCATATTTTTCCTCCCCATGTCCATAGGAAAATTATAAGGCTTGAAAGATATTGGAAGGGTATTATAACTTGTAATAGGGTTAATATAGAACTAATGGATATCATGATGATCATGAAAGTTCTCTTGGCTCTTATAGAGGTGTTTTTTGTATATTTGTTTGAGTTATCTAACGTCAAAACCCTTGGTGACAGATTGAGGCCTGTATACTTTCTTGAATGATGAATTGAAGTCTATAAAAATTTCGAATACTAACACACATACCTCATAATATCCTTGAAAATGTTTTTAATAGGTGTGCATATCCATTTATATGTTTTTATAGCCTTAAAATGCTTGCAAGTTTAATTTACTTAGACTAGGGTTTTATCAAGGTTTAAGAGTTGTTTACAGTACTCCTAATGAAATGATGTGAATTATTATATCTCCATCAATATAATAATTATTATTAAGATACATACAACCCATTTTATTCTCCCAAAGACTCAATATAATCCATGAATCTATATAATGAATATATAATGTGATTGTCTCTTACACAAAAACACTACTAACACAGTTTTATCTTGATTTCAAAGCTATAAAGTTGATTTATGCCTCTTAAAGATCTTAATCACTTATGAAATGTTCCTTTGGATAATGTATACCTTATTTATATGTTTCACATCCTTTAAAAGAGACTTTAAATAATTTCATTAGATATGTTCTATTATATAAACTTGATCTTCTCTCTTGGGGGCTTTCCACTTGGCGATGGATGATATTCTTAACATATTCAAAATATGTTATGCTTGAGGTTATTTAAAAGACCCTAAACATGAATTAAAACTATACAACATACATAAACAAGAACAAAAATTATCTTCATCCGTTATCAATGGCTTGTTTGAAGGATACTTGGAGCATGAAGGCAATGTCCAATGCCAATACAACCATGAAAATGTTTTATAACTAATTTTCAAGTTTAATATGAAGATATTTAGATAATAAAATCTTGAAAGCACTGAAAGTATCACCAAAATATGTAACTAGACAATTTTATCTTATTTTCAAAGGTTTTAGACTTATAAGGCCCTATTTTTCATAGTGTTCATCACTGGTAATATGACTATGAAACTATGATTTATATGTTCTAATTATAAAATTATGTGGCTAAGTCACATCCAATTGAGACATACAAGTATTTCATGAAGGATACCATGTGTTTGGAACCATGATAAATACCTATTATCAATAATGTTTTGATTGATTACATATGAAATAATGATGGTTACATTTATTTTTGTAATGTCTATTTATGAAATTTGATTATGTCTATAATATATATTGACTTAAATTATGTTGAATCATTGATTCTAAGATTTTGAAATGGAAACTATTAATGTATTGAATCATATGAAATTATCTATGTGTAGGTTGATATTTCATGAATGATTTCTTATGGTTAATTAATGAAAGTTTCCTTGTTTGATTAAATTATATAGCTTAGGATATTAATTTATAGGAATTTGATGTGTGCAGGAGAAGGAAAGAGGATAATGAAGGAGAGAGAATATACCAAGGATGTTTATATCACTAATCATTTTAAAACCTACTTAAAGATGTTCTAAGTATTTGGTTTCCTAATATACCACATAGTAGACTTAGTGATTAATAAGGTGGACAACCATTAAGCATGGTTGGTGAAACTTGTTATCATCTAACATAAATATATTGTAGCCAATGTCTAGAATGTCTAGTGGATAATTAGTAGATATTGCATGGATTGAATTAGTACTAATATCAAGTGATAAAAGAGGTAAGTATTAGAAGTAACCACAAAATCTTATGAAGCCTCTATGTACCTTAGTTTAACATGGAAAAGAATGTCCCTTAATGAGGCACGAGTTAGAAAGTGGTTGGTTAATTCTTAGACATCTATATGTAAGAGTTGAACTCCCTTAGTTTATGAATTTTTTCCAATTCGAAAATAAGTTAGAATTAACATAGGAGAAGGAGAAGTAGTAGGTAGGAATAATTGGTTAGAAGAGCTGAGTCTAGACAATTGGAAGATAGTGAATATGTGGTCTAAATGTTGATAAAAGGGCTTCATAATAGTTTATGTTTTCTATTATTTATTTGGATTGAAATGATTACATTATTTATTTGGATTGAAATGATTACATTATTTATTTTTTATTCTTGTGTTTCAAACTATTTTCGCTTTTTCACATTCAAAGGAAGTAAGAAACTAAGATTAATGGTCAGGGGTTTGTACGTACCTGGATGAAGTTTGCACACCATTATCCAGACGTTGAAGGGACTCCTCTTTGGCTGCGGAGGATGACACCTGTAGAGAGAAAGACTTAAACAAAGAGATTGTTAGATGGATATAAGGTGGACTACCAAGTGATATGCTCGGTCCCAGAAGTGAAAAGACTTCCTTGTGGGATGACAGTCCACTAGTTGATAAAAAGTTGTTGCTAGAAAGAAATAATGAAAGAGTAAAAAATAGAAATAAAGGTAATGCATACCTATATTATGTTGTCTACCTTCCACAGTCACTGATGCTGGTTAGTATGGTAACGTCAGTTGATCAGAGGGCACCGGCATTGGTTATTCTATCGACATCGGTGGGGGTAATGGGCCTAGTGGCCAGCATCAATCGGGGAAACGAGGCTTTGGATGAGTTTCAGGTTAGTCTGTGGTCAAAAAAATAGTTTGGGATGTCTATGAGAGTTTTAGTGGCTTGTGCTTGGTTTGCAGGACAGAGAGTGTGGCCTGAAAGAGGGACCAGATGAAGGATAGGGATGTGTTTCCAAAAAAGGGGTAAGGGTAGGAGAAAGGCTTCTCAGCCTCTTCAGGGAGAGAGTCAGGTCTAGTCTGGTTGATAGCTGGGTTTGGTTGATAATATGGCTTAGAAGAAGTAACTAGAGAACCAATTACTAATACATTCTAAGTAATGAAATGAAATAAAAGAAGAGTACTTAGCTCTGGTTTGCTGAAGAAAGAGTGAGAAAGATTTGTTGCTGATGCAGCTGATGTACCTACAATGTCTTTAACCCAAAGTCTAGAGCTATTCCTGTAGAGTGCATGTATCCTAAAGAGTGTTTAGTTGAAGTTTGATGAATGATCTTAGAGAGTTCCTATTGATGTCTAGGTCTGAGAGCTGAGAGAGGAAGAGAGTCTGAGATAGAATTCATGATTTGTGATTGATTAATTTAACATCCCAGCATCCCAAGGGGAAGAGAAGTTGCCTTTAGGTTGCTTTAAGCAACTGATGTCAGTGATCCCACCGGTGTCAGCTGACTATAACCGATGTCGGTGGCTAGAAGATGGGGAAAAGGGATAAAATTACCCTTTTGCATGTTCTTCCAACTACCAGGCCTAATTGTCATTGGAAAATGGTTGAAGGTGGATTAAATAAGTGCGAGAGGGTTGAAATAGGTCATAAATTGGTCATAGGGTGATGGGAGGCATCCAAGGAGAGGTATCCAAGGTGGGGTGAGGTGTTAAAGGGGTGTTATTAATTCAAAATAAGTTATTATTTTAAATTAATAAGTGTGTGGTTTAGGAATGTGTTAGAAGTAGACCAAGGGGACCAAGGGGGAGAGTCGACCAAGGGGTAGACATGATTTTGGTGTCTACATTTGCCCCTTTTTGTCTTGTTGGTTGTTCTGATGAACTGCAAGACAAAAATAGGAGTAAATTGCCTTAGGTATGGGATAAGGTCATTTCATCTTGTTGGTTGTTCTAATGAACTACAAGACAAAAATGAGAGTTGATTGCCCCAGGTATGGGATGAGGTCTTTTTCATCTTGTTGGTTGTTCTGATGAACTGCAAGACAAACATGAGAGTTGGTTGCCCTAATTATGGGATGAGGTATTCCCCCTCAAAGTGGGAGTCGATGGAAGGGAACCTAAAATCGGGGGCCGATTTGATAGAAAGTGGATGGATATGGTGAAGTTTGAGTGTGAACGCTGCAATAGTTGGGATTGTGCACATACCACTTCATGAGATGGTCAGGTCAAATTGTTACAGTCAAAGGTTGAGGAGTGCTAAAATCAAAATAACTAGGCCCCAGCATTTAGTTGTAGCTGATTAGGTTATTTGATCCAAGCTATAGCTCCAATGGTCATCATGTTCCAAGTGTCCCGAGCTCAGGAAGTGCTCCTAGAAACATGAAAATGTCACAAGTAGTGGGGATCAACTTGCTCACAATCCAATACTTGTGAGGGTTGAAGTGTGGGTTGTAGACAATTTTGCTAACCATTCGTGAGGTAGCATACATGCAATCAAAAAAACTAAGGCAAAGTTGTCTCAAAAATGGTCGTGGTCTGAGGAGATAGTCATGATCTCTAGGGTCATTGGTTGAGTCAGGTTGAGATAGATAGTTGATCCATTAGATGGACAGATGAAGGAATCACCGAGCTAACCTCAGAAGACCCCATGTCAATTGAGTGTTGCCTACATAGCCCTTGTTGGAAGGGCCTCAGGCCAATGTAGTTTTCCCAAAATGGGAGGAAGAGGGTCAGTTATGGATGGGTTGGATGAGGTTAAGTCATGGTTAAACGTAGTATGGTTTGTCCATCAGATAGATGAATAAATGGATGTGGTCGAGCTAACCCCATAAGACATCATGTCATCTGAGTGCTGCCTACATAGCCCATGTTGGAAGGGCCTCAAGCCAATGTAGTTCAGGTGAAGAGTAAAAATAGTTGATGATTGGTTTTGGTCATGATGATGACGGTAATATGGTTTATCCATCAGATAGATGAACAAACGGATGTGGCTGAGATAACCCCAAAATATGTCATGTCATCTAAGTGATGCCTACATAGCCCCTGTTGTTAGGGCCTCATACCAATGTAGTTCAGGTGAAGAGTCAAAATAGTTGATGATTGGTTTTGGTCATGGTGATGAAGGTAATATGGTTTATCCATTAGATAGATGAACAAACGGATGTGGCCGAGCTAACCCTAGAAGATGTCATGTCATCTGAGTACTGCCTACATAGCCCCTATTGTTAGGGCCTCAGACTAATGTAGTTCAGGCGAAGAGTCAAAATGGTTGATGATCGGTTTTGGTCATGGTTAAATGATGAGGGTAAGATGATGTTACAGCCTTTTCCATATTAGGTGATGGTGTATTCTGTAACATTGGTTGAGTGGTTTTTCATCCCTAGCAAGTTTCCATATTGGTAATGGTGTATGCTGAAAATGAATTGAGGTTATTTATGCTTCAGAAAGTAATGGTTTATGCTTGACATAAATTGTGTGGTCGATAGTTTCCATGTGTATTGTTGTTCATATAAACTATGTGAAATGGACTATGTCATGTCAGTGGTCTGAAAATGTTTGGTTTGGTTTGTTGGGTAATGGTCTAGATAATGATTTGGTTGAATGTGGCCACAGTGTAGAGGAAGTGAAAGGTGCATTGCTCTTTCATTGACAAGGACCATAATGATGGCATAGATGAGGTTTTTAGAAACAAAATCCTTGTTCATGCATTACGTCATTGACCATTGGTTGTGTTAGAGAAGTACTCGAATCACTTGACATTAAGTGAGCTCGAAATCCCTTGAGTATGTTGGGGTCATAGGTTTCATATGTGAGATGGATGGATAAGGTAACCATTTTTATCAAGGATAAATTTTCCCCTTTTATAGGTTACCCTAAGAATGACTATAGACAAGTCCATGACTTTATAGTTTGTCAGCCAATTTTTTATTTTTTATTTTTTTTTGGGCAGACTGATCGATGCGAGAAGTCTACATGGGGATGTCATTTTGTTTTGTGGTCATGTGTGAAGCTAATAGATGTGGGAAGCTTCTGAGATAGTACTGTGTATGTAGCAAAATTTAGGCATAGCCATCCTTTGAGGGAGTGGTCTATATTTTGCTTTGTATAGTTAAATGTCTTTGAATAGCTGTCCTTCAAGGGAGCAGTCTATCAATTATAGCAATTATGTAGCTGTCCTTCGAGGGAGCAGCCTGCATTTATAGTTTTATGACCTTGGAATATGCATCCCACTTATATATATATATTTGTTTTTGTTTTGTTTTTGACTGGAATTTTGGTCATGGACTTGACTATATAGGTTTAGAGGGTTTCCCTTTTATTAGGATGAAGCATTCATGCTTGTCAAAAGGGTTAACTAATGTTTGTAGGGTTGAGGGTTGAAAAGGAATAGGAATGATGATAATGGGAGGTTGTTCAAGGGATTGAGCTCAAGTTAAATGTCAAGTGAATAATTACTTGACTAACAGTAGACTGGTTAAAGATGCAAGGCATAAAGGGGCTCAAGTTCTGATAAGTCCCTGACCCATGCTTGTGCATCATGATGCAAGGTCCAAGTCAATTAGGAGCAAACTTGCCCCATTTGCTTCATTCCAAATTGGTCACATGTTGAAGATGATTAAGGTTGGTTGATTTTTAGTTGATGTTTGGTTGGTTGATGTGTTGTTGGCATGTTTTGGTCGATGCTTGGTTGATGTTTGGTTGATTGATGTTTGGTCAAGGCTTAGTCGATTGATGTGTTGTTGGCATGTCTTGGTCGATGTTGGATGTGAAGTTGGTTATGATGTTGTTGGCATTGGATAAGGTGGCCGTCGAGACATCACTTGTAAAGAAGTCCCCCTACCATGGTGTAGCGAGCAGTGTTCTTGATAAAAGCTTTCTGTCTATTGCTAGAGAGTTTGGGAGGGATGATAGAATATGTCAACTAGTCCACGAGTCACTTATACCAAGCGTCATTTAGACTAGTGAGGTTAGGAGGAATTTCCCCCAATGATGATGATCGAGACATGCCCAAGATACAAATCTTGGGTTGTGTTGGTTGAGAGGTCTTGACGAATAATGTGTATGTCAAAGGTGTAGAAGTCTGGTCTATTCCTTTATTCTTCATAGTTTGGGGCCTGGTGGCCACATTAATTGCATTGATTTCAAATAAAGGTTGAGGAGGTGGTTGAGAGACCATAGTCTTGTATGTGGATCCCAGTTTAGGTGACGAGGTTTGAGAGGTATGAGATGGTGTCGGTAGTTGGTCAAAAAAGTGGTCAGAAGAAGCCTCAATGTGAGGGGTGTCCTTTGCCAGATGTTGATGGATGACAGCCTTAAGGGTGCAACAACGCTCAGTGTCATGCCCCGGTGTGTGATGATACCAGCATATTTTAGTGTCATCAAACCAAGGCGGTTTTGGTTTGAGAGGTTGGTAAGGCTTGATAGGTGGGAGGACGATGCTAGATGACTGCAACAATTGACATAACATTGAAGCATAAGAACCCTTTAATGGGTCAGTGCTCTTTGTTGTAGTAGAGGTTGACAATTTCTATTTATGAGTTGTTTGGAAGTTTTGTCGTCTCACCTTTTTAGTTGGCAATATGGCCATATGTGGAGATGGCACGTTCTTGTTTAGAGGTGTTGGATGTGGGAGAAATCCTGCTAAAGTAGACGAATGTGGACCCAAGATGGATGGTAATGGCGAAGGTGGGGGAGGAGTTCTCCAACAGGGTTTAGTAGCCTTCTTTGGTTTAGTGTGAGGACTACTGTTGTGCGGGGTGAAGTTTAAGTCTACCATCACTTGTGTGTGAGTGGGGTTGGATGTAGGGCACACACTGAGGGATTTTACCAATTTTGGCATGGTAGATGACTGCAAGGGTTTGGATGAGGTTGCATGAGGTTTTATAGTCGGTCGTTTAAAAGATTGAGGTGAGGTGATAAGTTCTTCTCTCTATAGAGAAGGGATTGGCTCTTTAGTCGAAGAGAGCACATAGATGGTCATGGTTTTGACATGTGGTCTAGGAGTGGAAAAAGTATGATCCCCCATTGATGATAAGGAGGATGAGGGTGAGGTATTTGGCGTCGGTGTTGTCAAGGCATCCTCTAATATATGAGAGGTTAAGGTAGATTCTCCCACATGTGAAAGAGGTGTGGATGGAGGACTGTCCTCCATTGGTGGAGGACAAATAAGAGAAGAGGGATCTTCTACCCATTGTGGATAAGTAGGTTGACTAACCTCTTCAAATAGTGGAAGAGGTTGGTTAGGAATGGAAGGCAAAACCATGTTGACTGTGCGTATATTATGCTGTTGGGAGTCATCGATCATGGTCTGCACATTGTTCTGGTTAGGGGGATGATTAGGGAAAGGTTGTCTGAAGATGTCTATGTTTTGGTTGGGTGGCATGTTCATGTTATCCAAAACAAGATCCCCTTTGTCTATCATGTCTTGGACAATGTTTTTAAAGGTTTTGCAGTTGTTTATGTCATGGCCTTTGACACGGTGATAATTGCAGAAGTCATTTTCCCTATACCATGCAGTGATAGGTGTTGAGGGGTCAAATTGGGGTGGTTGAATTTGAGGGAGATTGAGGACCCCCTATAAGATGAGTTTTTCCAACATGAAAGCGTATGATTCTCCAATTGGAGTGTATTGACACTATATATACCGTTGTTGGAATTGTTTGGTGATGCTTTGAGATGTGGAAGGTTGAGTTTGATTGGTTATGGTTGATGATGGTGATCTAAAGACCACAGCATTCACCACTCCCTTGGGTTTGGAGTGGGAAGAAGTAGGTTTGGATGAAGAAGGGTCATTGGATTTTGCATTGGTATTTTGCAATTTGACCTTGTCCTCTTCGACCACATGAAGTTCAAGCTTTCGAGCCATGGTGAAAGCTTCATCAAATGTGCGAAAGGTTTGGACCCACAAGGTGGATGAGATGTGCTTGGCACATGCTCTAGAGAAGAGCTCGATGAGCTCAGGTTAAGGTAAAGAAAAGGAGAGTTGGTTGATTAAGTCTCTCCAACGGGCAACAAAATTAGCTATGAATTCATCGTCAAACTGTCCAATAGAGTATAGGTCCGTGATGGAGACCTTTTTAGTTATGTTAATTGAAAAGTGGTCAAGAAATAGTTGGGCGAGTTGAGTGAAAGAAAAGATAGAGTGACTGGTAAGGGAACTATACCAATCAAGAGCAGCACTAGAAAGTGACATGGGAAATGTGCGTAGTAATAATGTATTATCATGGGCTATAAGGTAACAAGCATGTCTGAATGCTTGTAGATGTTGCTGTGGGTCTTCCTTACTCTAGAAGCAAGTAAACTTGGGAAGTTCTATCTAACATGGATAGGGTCAGATTGGGATAGAAGGATGAATGGGTTCACTACAGACCTGTTCATATGAAAGAACATTGCTTGAACAAGAAATGGATGCCTCAAGGTTAGACATCTTATCCATCAACATCTTGATTAGATCAGTTGACAAATTTGTAGGTGGAGCACCCCCTAGGTTGTAAGGCACCTGGAAGGTGTTAGAAGGGGTATATGATGTAGTTGGTTGCGCTTGTGTAGGCACAACATATTGATAACTAGTCATGGGGACTGATGTCAAAGTTAGGGGTGGTTCAGTCATAGAGTTGGAGGGCATGAGTTGACTAGATACCACCAAAGGTGGTTGAATGGCAGCATTGGCACAAGGGTAGGTAGACACTCCTGCATTTATAGGTGCAAGAGTGTGTGGAGTCAAGATAATCAAGTTCTGGTATGATGTAGAACATGGTTGAATTGCGTGTGGTTGAGGGGGTAATGAAACCCCAATGGAGGTAGGTCCAAAAATAGATGGGAAGGCCAAACTTTGCATATTGGCCATGGTCAGGTTAATGGTTGAGGTAATAGCCTGAGTCATAAAAGGCTAGGTAGCGGATGGTGTTTATGTCATTGCCGCTTCACCCGAAGGTCTCACGTTTGGTTTTTTGTGAGATAGTGTCGGAGAGCCTTGACATTGTGGTCAAGGAGTCTCTCAAAGTTTTGGTCCCCTTCAGGAACAACTGAAGGTTGATTTGGGGTTGGTTGGGTAGGAGTTCGTTTGATCTCTAAATAATACTCCATTAGAGGACTAGGCATAGATGGAAAAGGTGGGAGTGGTTGTTGCCTTGCATGGTCAAGAAGCGTTTTGGTTTGACTACGTGTCAAAACCATTCAAGGCAAAAAGGGTTAGGTTCTAGAAACTGTGTTTTTTTAGTTTCAAAAACTCAGAATGTGTGTCTAACAGCAAGAAAGTCGGGTTTTAAACCTACTATTTTGGAAGAAGAGTTTTTGACATTGACCGACGTCGGTAGAAAAACCGATGCCAGTGAAAAAAAGTTGCTGACGTCGGTGGAAAAACTGATGTCGGTGACTGTGTGTTTCCAAAAACTCAAAAATTGAAAGTTTTTGGAAGAAATAAGAAGGTCTGATTTGTTTCTAGATCTTAGAGTGTGAGATCACCAACTCAAAAAATTATATAGAGATAGAAAAATAGATGAAGACAAGTAGACCCTAATGTTAATTCCTAAGAATAAGTTTTAGAGTCTTGTTGGCTTATGCCTTATAAGAGTGTGTTTGGGATGTTGGTTTCTAGAACGGGTCCTAGAAGAGGCAGTTTAAGGTTGGTTTTGGGTTAGTTTCGGTGCTCAAGAGTCTGTGTTAGGTTTCATACATGGCCTGGTGCTAAGGAGCAAGCTCCCCTCACTTCACGAGCCCAGAGATAAGTTGGGTCGCTTAGCCAATATATACTTCCCCTAGAGTTTATACTCTGCCAGAGAATAGAGTGGGCTCTCCCCTTAGTAGTGAAGTCCAAGTAGGATTGCCGGGAAGGGTAAGGTATCCGCTAGGTGATAAAATCCTATTCAGGCCTTGTCTTAGGTATGTTTAGATGTTTAGTTTGTGAAAGTGGTTTGGTCGTGTAACATAAGTGCACTAAGATTTATTCATAATGTGTTTTAAGTTACTATGTGTGAGAGATAAGTATGCATTCAGGCAAAAATGAAATGCAAAAAATTTTTAAGCCCAAATTGAAATGTGTGTTTGGATGAAAACAAGTCGAGAAAAGGTTAAGAGCATGAAATTTCACTACTCTAGATGCAGGAAAGAAAGGAAAAGAAGGATTCTTTTTAACTTTGCTGATAGTGTCTTTTGGAAGAGATAGAGGAAAAGGATGCAAGAAGAGAACTAACACACCTATATGAAAAGTTTGTTTTTAGAAGATAAAGTATGAACCCAAGTAAAAGTCCTAGGGTCCCACTGGGCATGCCAGAATGTTTCAAACTATCTTCACTTTTTCACATTCAGAGGAAGTAAGAAACTAAGATTAATGGTCAGGGGTTTGTACATACCCAGATGAAGTTTGCGCACCGTTATCCAGACATTGAAGGGACTCCTCTTTGGCTGTGGAGGATGACACCTATAGAGAGAAAGACTTAAACAAAGAGATTGTTAGATGGATATAAGGTGGACTGCCAAGCGATATGCTCGGTCCCAGAAGTGAAAAGACTTCCTTGTGGGATGACAGTCCACTAGTTGATAAAAAGTATGTTGCTAGAAAGAAATAATGAAAGAGTAAACAAAAGAAATAAAGGTAATGCATACCTATATTCTTTTGTCTGCCTTCCATAGTCATCGACACCAGTTAGTCTATCGGTGTTGGTTGATTAGAGGGCACTAGTGTCAGTTATTCTATCGATGTTGGTGGAGGTAATGGGCCTGGTGGCCAACATCAGTCAGGGCAATGAGGCTTTAGATGAGTTTTAGGTCAGTTTGTGGTTGATAGAATAGTTTGGGATGTATGTGAGAGTTTTAGTGGCTTGTGTTGGGTTTGCAGGATAGAGAGTGTGGCCTGAAAGGGGAACTAGATGAAGGATAGGGATGTGTTGCCAGAAAAGGGGTAAGGGTAGGAGAAAGGCTTCTCAGCCTCTTCAGGGAGAGAGTCAGGTCTGGTCTGGTTGATATCTGGGTCTGGTTGATAATATGGCTTAGAATTAGTAACTAGAGAACCAATTACTAATACATTATAAGTAATGAAATGAAATAAAAGAAGAGTAGTTAGCTCTGGTTTGCTGAAGAAAGAGTGAGGAAGATTTGTTGCTGATATGGCTAATGTACCTGTAATGTCTTTAACCCAAAGTCTGGAGCTATCCCTGTAGAGTGCCTATAGCTTGAAGAGCATTTAGTTGAAGTCTAATGAATGATCTCAGAGAGTTCATGTTGATGTCCAGGTCTGAGAGTCGAGAGAGGAAGAGAGTCTGAGATAGAATTCATGATCTGTGATTGATTGATTCAATGTCTTAGCATCCCAGGGGGAAGAGAAGTCTCCTTCAGGTTGATTTAAGCAGCTGACATTGGTGATCTCACCAGTGTCAGCCGACTATAACTGACGTCGATGGCTAAAAGATGGGAAGAAGGGCTAAAATTAGCCTTTTTCCCATTCTTCCAACTGCCAGGCCTAATTGTCATTGGAAAATGGTCGAAGGTGGATTAAATAAGAATGAGGGGGTTAAAATAGGTCATAAATTGGTTATAGGGTGATGGGAGGCATCCAAGGAGAGGTATCCAAGGTGGGGTGAGGTGTCAAAGGGGTGTTATTAATTCAAAATAAGTTATTATTTTAAATTAATAAGTGTGTGGGTTAGGAATGTGTTAGAAGTGGACCAAGGGGACCAAGGGGGAGAGTCGACCAAGGGGTAGACATGATTTTGGTGTCTACATCTTGATTTCATTGGAATAAGACCACTTGTTTTATTGTTCCTATTTTTTCTTTTCCCATGGTTGTACATTGGTCGTCATGTAGTTCTTGCCCATATGAGGGCCCTAGAGAGATTGTTCCTCCTTAGTTTGAATGAAATGAATATATTTATTTATTTATTCTCTTGTTTAAAATATAATAAGACCACTTGGTTTATTCTATCTATCTTATTGTTTTACCATGGTTTTGCATTGGTTTCCATGTAGTTCTTTTCCCAGTTGAGGGCCTTGGAGAGGATGTGTTCCTTCTTGCTTGACTTGGATGTTTTATCTTTTTGCTTGAAGTGTATTAATTTTTTTGTGACATAATGTAGTGGTTGTATATGAGAAATATCTTCATGATGGAATAGTGTCAAGATATCCTATGTTGGGTATGGTGGTAGAATGCTTGACCCTCCAATTAATGTCATGGTGGAATTTGTTAAGCCCTCTCATGATGAAACATGATATTAGAGTTATTAACCCTCCCATGAATATTGTATGTAATTAATAAAGTCAATTATCATATTTCTACACTAATAAATGGCAGGCATTATCATGTTAAGAAAACTTGACTCCTAGTTTATATTTTTGAATGATTTGCTTCACTTGAATGATCATTTGAACTTTTTTTTTCCTTTTATTTGGGATAAGGAGTCTCTTTGGGTAAGAACCAAGAATAGGATTATCAATTTTGGCATGGTCATTACCTTGTGTTAAATACATTTGATTAGATATATACAATTGACTTTACCTTATGATATAAACATGATTAGAGTTAGGAGTCTCAAGATCAAGGGTGTCTATAGAAGTAGATTGATGATGAAAAAAGGTTGGGTGATAATACTTCCTTCTTATGGAAACTATATGCATGGGAGTGGATGAGGAGCACCATTGAATAATGATCAGTCCACCATTATTTAATTATGCCTTGAGATGTACCTCTTGATATTTAATTAAATAAATCAATTTTGTGGTATATTTAATTCTTTAGTGACCAACCTTCTTGTAATATTCTTACAAAATAAAGAGTTTGGATAATATCAAACTATGAACTAAAATATATGTTTTATGTTTACTAAAACTTTAGTGTTAAACTAAGTTGTGTCTATTATGAATTCTTGGATTATAGGACCTTGGGAAGGATCTAATATGTATAAATGATTATTTAGCCTTTTGGGATCTTTTAATTAAATTTATATATTATTTTCCTTAAATATTTATCTTTAGTGACTCTTATATAAGAATTATGTCTCCCTTTGTAATCAAAAAGTGTTGTGATTCAATGGATTGAGCTTGTATAAATATGACTGGAACTCAAATAAATAGATGTGATTTTGTTTTTTGGAATAACAATACAATTAGCCTCTTTAAATATTATCATAATGTTATTAGGGGTAAAAAATATGCCTTGTGAAAAGTATCTTTGGTATTAGTAGTTGAGTAAACTACCTACTATAAACCTTCCATCTAATGAGACCATCTAATAACTGAAAAAGAATTTTAATAGAATATTAGCTCTACATAATGTTTTGATGGTTTATTTATATTCTTGTTTCATTTATTTGGTGACATGGACTTTGTTTGTGAGAATGGGCCTTGGTTTTTTAATAATTAGGGGGTGTTTCTATGTCCCTGGGCCCTTTTTTGACACATTCTACTATTATTTCAAAATAATTGGTTTTCATAAGGTTTTTGTAGAGTAAAAAACTATACATTTTCTGAGTTCAGTTATGCACTCCAAGTTTTGACCCTGCACTTTTCAGTTTTGAGATAGTGAATTTTTTTGACTCAGAGCATGAGCTCTAATTTATTTTCACCTTAAATTTTATCTAAATATAAAAATTGAGCAGAAGCTAGCAAGTGTCATCAACTGAGGCACATTTCATAATTTCTATAAGTTTCTCAGAACGTGCCATGTGTCCCATAGTAACTCAACGGAGTGCAACAAGTGTCAACATCCACGTCTCATGTTTATTATATGTGTCAAAAGCTTCTTTTCAATAAGCTTTTATCAGGATCAAGTGGAAGGCACCAAGTGGAAATTGTGGAAGGTTTCAATATACTTTCATAAAAGAAATGGAAGATGCCATGTATCCTTAGCTAAAGAAAGTAGAAGCCGCCATGTGTCAACATTTGAATTATCTTCATTTTATTTCATTGATAAGTAAAGACTATGGTGGGTCCTGGGTTTTATTTTTGAGGCAAGCTAAAGCTGCCAAGTGTCATCATCTATGTAAATATGAAATGAGGCCCTAATGTTTCTATAGTATATATAGAGTGACGTGGAGTCCAACAAGTGTCACCTTCCATAGGATTCTCAAAAGGTAGCTAAAAGTAGTGGAGACTACCACATGTCCCTTGTTAAAGATGCACAGAAAGCACCACCTGTCCCTATTCCCTTTTGAAGTTACTCAGGTGAGAAGTGTTTTGGGTCCCATTTTCTATAAGTTTTTAAAGTTTTGAAGAAGCAGACTGTGATAGATGTCAAAGATGGAACACTCCTGAGCAGAGACACAGTAAATAGTATAGGTTACGTGAAAAGTGTAGTGTGTCTTTGATAAGTGTTGTGGAACATGCCAAGTGTAATTTTTTGGTGCCTCTTTAATAATAAGAAGGTTTTCAAGTAGAGTAAGGGAATCAGCCAAGTGTCCTCTCTTGTTTGATAGTGGGAAGTGTCCTATGTATCTATTTTGGCCAATGAACTTGCAGGAAGATAGAATGTTTTAGATCTAAGAAATATCCTGTGTTAGACACTTCTAGTTCAGTTAGAGTTCAATTAGGCCATTAGATTGCGAACATGCATGCAATCTAGAGCTAATCCAATGCTATAAATAGGGGTGAAGAGATCACCAAAAAAAAGATCAAAAGATAGAGATAATTTTTTGTGAGAGATTATTGTCAAGAGTTTTTAGACTTTTTTACCTGTGATCAAGAATATCATTTGCCTTTGTTCTATTTTCTTGAGTTAGAAAGTTTATGTAACTGTGCATGTTTCTATGCCTTTTATGTGACTAGAGAATTAATAAGAAGACTGATTTCTATGCCTTTGTTGATATTTTTTTGTGTCACTACAAAATTAGTCTAAGTTGTGAGCCTCTATTTCTATTGTTTTTCATCTTTTACATTGATCATGCCTTGCTCGCTCTTTAATGTAATTGAATCTTACATATAGCTTCACTGTACTCATAATTAAGGGTCAAATTAAATTTAGGTGAATCACCATAGTTAGATTTTCTTTCATTACACTTGTTTTTCTATTTTATTCCTATCCCTTTTTCCATTATACACTTCATATAAATAAAAGGTAGCTTCTTTAAAATCTGGAGGTTGTTTCAGGTTACAAGTCCCACATTCCTAAAACTTCCCATTATTGGTGTTAGAAACAACACAATTTTAATCATCAACAATTTTTGGAATGCCTGGTGGGACACCATCTTGAAGTTTCTTTCAAGACCGTATGAACTAGAGAGCTACAAGGAGTCAGAGTTGTGGACTATTAACAAGATCTCAATCTGCTATAAATCCAGGTATTCTTTTTCCACCATTGGTAACTAGTCCAAAATGAAGAGTCAATCAGTTTATACCAATACCAAGAGTAAACATGGGAGTTCCTATACCCCCAAGGAATTATGCAAGTTGGAACACTGGCAGTCCTTTGATCCTACCAATACCACTAGCCACTTGGGAACCTATTCCAGTAAATGCCTTGAAAGCTCTACCCAAATTTAGTGGAAAAGATTTCAAAACACCTAAAGAACATCTTCAAGATGTTTTTGATGTATGTGATATACTTGTGGTCATGCAACAAAATGTTGCCATAATATTGTTAGCAACTTCTTTTAAAGGAAAGGCTATAGAATGGTATAGATCTTTGACCCCAATTACAATATCTACATGGGATCAACTTGGAGATCTTTTATTTGAAAGATTTGAGGAAAAAGGTGATAAATCTTCCCTGTTGCAATAATTTATTACTATAAAAAGGGCACCACAAGAAGCAATGACTGAATTCAATTCAAGATTTCAAAGGACTTGGGAAAGAATCCCTACTATATCAAGACCATTACCAGGTATGGCTATAGTGTTTTATCTTAAGGATTTAAATTTAGATATATCAGTCATGATTTAATCACTTGGAGGTCAGACTCTGCCAGAGGCTTATGACTATACACTCAGAGCTAAGAATAATTTAATAGATGCTATAAAGTTGCCCCTAAGGCCTCCCATGCCCATTTTTCTAAATATTACCTTACCATTGCCTCAAGAAGCCCCTAATTCCATAGCCCCACCTATGTCTATGTATAAATATCCTCAACCACCTGCTAAAGAACTTGTCTCTACCCAGTCATCTGAGATGGATGACATCAACAATATCTTAAGGACATTTTCTAATGAGTTAATTAACATAAAGAGACAATAAAATCCTTACCCCAGACCCCAATATCAAGGCTATCAAGGAAATAGATTTCCATCATAGCCAAACCAATATCAGGGACCTCAAAGGCAAAATAACCCTTAGCCAGCAAACCAATTAGTTGTAGTCCCTACACCCTCACAGACTGTTCCCCCAAATCTAAATAGGGAAATTGTTCAAGGGAAAAATAATTATGTAGATGACACCAATTCTTGGTGTTTCCCTTGTAATAATACTCATACACTTAGAGATTGTCCCATGGGTAATCTACAACAAAAGGTAGTAGAGAAAATAAGAATGGATGGACAATTTGCAAGCATTTTTGATACATAAACTTACCAGCCTCCTAGTATGCAAAATTTAGTCCTGATGGCTCAGATGCAAGGGCTGTCTTTACAACAACAAGAAGAAATATCCCCTGAACATGCTTTGTTCTCATGGGTTAAAGATGAAGAATCAATATTCTTAAATGAAGCTTTTGCTTCCAAGAAACTAGTGGTGCAATTAGACTACTATACTAGATCAAAGAGAAGAATGATGGAATAGCCTAAAGTTGCAAATAATCAAGTTATTAAGAATCCTCCATTTCAAGGTCAATGAAACATAGCTATCAGATAGGAAGTGCCTCAGCCAGTGCAAAACCAAGTGCAAAACCAAGTGATGTTTATCTAGGGATTTCACAGCCAAAATAGGAGGATATATGTCACTTGATTGATCTCACCTCATCCTAAAAACCAAATATGGTTCAAAGATGAAAATACTATCTGAGCCATTATATAAGGATCACATCACCAATGAACCAACCTCAAAATTAGAGGTATCTCATGCTATGATAAATAAGGAAGAAAAGGTCTTTGTTGAAGAGTTGCGTGACTGGACTGAACATGATCAAGAAGAGGAAAATAATCATTTGTTAGCTATGATGCATAGTGATCCATATGAAAATTATGACTCTACTAGTCTAGGAACTTATGTCATTTTTGATTAAGACCATGAAATCCTAAATTTTTTAAGGGAATAAACACCAACTACTCAAGAATCTAAAAAAGATTCAAAAATTTGGACCTTAAATTTTGATAGGGCTAGAAGTAAAAGTGGTGCTGGAGTAGGAATTTGTCTTGTTGCTCCAAATGGGGATAAAATTTTGAGAGCTATTCATTTCCAATTTGCTTGTACTAATAATGATGTTGAATATGAATCCTTAGTACATGGGATCATTTTAGCCAAGAAAAAGGGAATAAAGAATTTAATAGTAAAAAGAGATTCAGAATTAGTGGTGAAGAAAATTAGAGAAAAGGCAATAGCCAAAAATGTAAGGATGAGATCCTATAGACACAAAATTTGGGACTTAATAGAAGATTTTGAAGCTTTCAATATTGAATTAGTTCTTAGAACCCAAAATTTAGAAGCTGATAGGATGGCATAGATTGGCTCATAGTTTGATCCAACAACTAGCCCATTAGTTAACAATGAGTCAGTAAAATTTATAGTAAGGCCAACTATCCTAGACAATGATGAGAATTTGCAAGTATTTGATAATGATTCTCAGGCACTCTCATTCTTGAAACAATCAAGGGAATTTGCTAATCAATTACAACCAAAAATTGAAGAGGCATATGGAGACCAAGTTATATAATTAAAGAATAATAAGCTTCCCAAAGGCTTGATCACTTTAGAAAACCTTTTTGATCTAGAAGATGTATGCCTAGAGAAGAAAGGTTTCAAGTAAATAAAGCACATTATTCTAAAATAGAGGTGAGTGAAGGGAGAAAACTAAAAATTGGAAATTCTACAACTCAAGAGGAGAAGGAAAGACTAATTGATTTGTGCAAAAGATATGATAGAGTCATAGCCTAGAGCTATGAAGACTTTCATGGATATAATAGAGACATCATTCAGCACACAATAGAACTGATTAAAGGATATAAGCTAGTTAGATAGAAGCAGAGGAGAGTAAATCCAACGATTGAATCTCTAATGGTGGATGAGTTGTAGAAACTTTTAGATTCTAAAATAATTTTTCCAATCAAACACTCAACCTGGGTATCAAATCTAGTGCTAGTCAGGAAAAAGAATGTCGACATAAGACTCTGTGTAGATTTTAGAGACTTGAATAGAGCATCTTTGAAAGATCACTATCTCTTGTCCTCTATGGAATAAATTATATAGACTGTGGCTAGATCAGAGAGATTTTCCTTGCTAGATGGTTTCTCTAGATATAATCAAATTTGGTTGGCTAATAAAGACCAATATAAGACTGATTTTACTACCACATGGGGAACATTTGAATATGTTAAGATGCCATTTGGCATATCAAATGCTGGACCAAATTTTCAAAGAGCTATGGATGTAACATTTGGGTAACTCATAAATAAAATCATCATTATTTATCTTAATGATCTTACTATTTTTTCCATGAATATTGTTGAGCATTTTGATCATTTAGAATCTATTTTTAAGAAATGTCAAGAATTTGGAATATCCCTGAATCCTAAGAAATGTATCTTTGATGTACCTCAAGGTAAATTATTGGGACATATAGTATCTAAAGAAGGAGTTTCTATAGATCCAGAGAGAGTTGTAGCCATAATAAACTTGCCCTTACCAGTAAATAAGAAATCAATTCAATCTTTCTTCGGGAAGATAAATTTTGTCAGTCAGTTCATATTTGACTTTGTAGGCTTAGTAAGACTAGTGACATTCTTGTTTAAAAAGACCTAGTTTTCAAGTGGACTATAGAAGGAAGGTAAGCCTTTGAATAATTCAAGAAAGCAATTTCAATGGCCCCAGTACTTAGAAACCTAGACTTTTCTAAGCCTTTTATAATGTATGTCTATGGAGGAGAGCTTAGTATTGTTGATGTTCTAACACAAAAAGATAATAGAAAAGAGGGAGAGCATCCAATAGCCTTTTTCTCAAGGACTCTTAGGGAATACAAAACTAGAAACAACTTTGTGGAGAAACAATCATATGCTATGGTAAAAGCCCTCAAGAAATTTAGGCATATAGTATCAGGAAGTAAGATTTTGATACTTGTGGCTCACCCAAGTGACAAAGAATATATTATGGAGGGTGAAATTACTAAAAAAAGTGTGAATTAGATAACAAAGATCCCTGAATATGATGTAGAGGTCAAACCCACTAAGTTAGTTAGATGTAAGGGGTTGTGCCAATACATGACTCAAGAGCTTGAAAAGATGATACCTGAAGAAATAGATTCAAAAATAGAAAAGGAAACTATATTGAGGATACAAGAGATTGATCAAAACTCCTGGGTCACAAACATGATTCATTTTATGAAATATGGGATTTACCCAAGATAACTCCCTCAAAACAAGAGGAGATACTATAGGATGCACGGGGTCCCTTTTGTTTTAATTAAGGAAGTTCTTTTCAGAAGAAATTTTGATGGTAAAATTTTAAAATGCATAGAGAAAGATGAGGCTAAGAAAATACTACATGAAATGCATCATGGAGTCTCAGGTGGACATTTTTTTACAAAAACCACAGCTATAAAGATAAGTGAAGCAGGTTATTTGTAGCTTACTTTATTTATAGACTATTATCAACTAGTTAAAAAATGTCAATCTTGTCAATATTATGTGGAGATGAGAAGGAATGTAGCAATGCCTCTTAGTCATATAATTGTTGATGAGCCCTTTGCTCAATGGGGTCTTGACTTCATTGGAATGATAAATCCAATATCTAGTATGGGTCACAAATGGATTCTAACTACCATAGATTATTTCACCAGATGGACTGAAGCAGTGCTACTTAAAGAAGCCACAGAAAATGTGATCCTAGACTTTCTAGGGAGTATCACTACTCGCTTTGGGGATCCTCACACTATAATTTTAGATAATTATAAAGCATTTTTAAGATCTAAAGTATCTAACTTTACACTAAATCATGGAATATATTCGAAAACTTCTTCTAAGTATTACCCTCATGGTAATGGTTTGGTAGAATCAACTAATAAGAACCTGATTAGACTCATCAAGAGAATAAGGGCTGATCATCACAAGGAATGGAATAAAGTGCTTAATATAGCATTGTGGGCTGATAGAATTACACCTAAGTAGGTGAAGAAAATGTTCCCATATGAATTGGTCTATGGGAAGCCTATCGTAATACCTCTAAGCCTAGAAATTCTTGCTCTCCAATTGATAAAACAAATTGAAATTGAGGAAAATAGCCCCATGTAGGTTAGACTTTCTAAAATTTTGGAAGTTCAAGAAAAGAGGGATGTAGCACATGATTCATTAATAAATAATTAGAAAATAATTAAAGACTACTTTGATAAAAGGACTTCAAATCCTCATTTCAAAGTAGGTTTAATTGTTTTGAAATGGAATGCAAGAGCTACCAAGCCGGGTCAACACACTAAATTTGAAGCATTGTGGACTGGCCCTTATAAAATTTGTGCATGTAAATAGAAAAATTTATTTGAGATAGAAACAATGGAGGGTGAACTTGAAGAGATTCCTATGAATGGGATCTACTTGAAACATTTTAGTTAAGCTGGTCTCTATGTATTATAGTTAGATAGTTTCCCTTTCTATGTTGCTTTGTTTTCCCATTTTGTTTTTCCCACTCTTTCTTTTAAGTAAGTGTTCTTTAAACATGTAGCCATAGCTCAAAGCCTTTTTAAAAATTTTCAAAACTCTCGACACTTTAAATATCTCTCAAATCCTTAAATTCCCCAAGGTACCTTGTGCAGCCACTTGCATGACGTGTCTAACTCACTGTCCCATGAATATTTAGTAAGATTTGTTAATGATTATCTAGATTTAATGCCATTTTGAGACTTGATAGGTCAATAAATACCTCATAGAAAGAGTTAAATCTTAAAGTGTCTCAAACATTCCTGCATCTACTAGAAAACCCCTGCTACTTGCATGTTCAGCTCATAACAAACCTTCTTAAGTGAAAATGTTTTCTTATTGCAAAAAATTCATACCTATTACCACAGTTCACTATTTTCAAGAATAGATATAGATATGGAGGGAGCACAATCTTTACAACAAGGGTCTAGGAGTTATGAATCCCTTGATAAGTTTTTTACAAGCAAATCATATGCTCCAGCCCCTACACAACCATTAAAGACCTATCTGCAGACTGGAGTCCATGAAGTTGGTCATGTAAATGACCTAGCAAAGGTGAAAGATTTTGTAGACAGAATCATGGACCCAATTCTTCAGAGGACTAGTAGTAAAAATCTTAGAGAAGGGGCACATCAAAGGTGTATTCAGAGGGCCAAGGTTAGACAATATGAAACATTCAAATGAGGATATGGAATTCATAGTTGGCACAATTCATTGTCCTAGGTGTGCATCCATGCCCTGACTTAGTTGAAATATGCACTGAATTGTTTTGTGTGCCCTCAAATACCATACAAAAGGGTCCATTAACAGTGCAAATTACACCAAAGGCTATCAGAGAGATGTTGGCCTTGTATCATGACAAGACATCCACATTTCCCACCATTACCAAGATGTAGAAAACATGGGCAAACATCAATACTCAATTGAGGTTTCTGAAATCAGAGCTGCAATTAGACGATGATAATACCACTATGCTAACACTACCTATAGTAAGAGCACAATTTGCATAAGCTAGTCAAGATGCACTTTCCATAATGGCTTTCACTTTCATAATGAAAGATGATATAACTATTTATGAAGAACAAATGGCTATCCTCTTTAGATTGAAAATTGTTGATAAGACTCAAGAGTATCAGCTTGATTTCTCTGATTAGATTACATATTCAATGGTGGAACAACTTCCGTAGTTCAAATCTAAAGGGATTTTTAGGTATTCTTCTTATTTGTTTCACCTTATGTTGTATCAAAACTCTAGAATATTTTCCCAACAACATGCATTTAAATATGTATGACCCAAGCTTCGGTCTACATAGGACCACTCCTGTGTTTGCATGGACACATATCTTGTCCAAAACTAGCGACCCATACAAATTCTACGAACTTTTTGTTACCCCTAATTTTTGTCATCTGAGCCCAAAACCATTTGTAAATAGACTATTTCCAAGTGTCTCAAACCTTATGACCAATTTCCCTATTCCTTGAGATTACTTTTTTGGATCCCATCATACTATTATTAGAGTCATGGTTTTAGTGGGGAACTAGTGTTGCTACCTAACATTTTGACCCTTAGGTTAGAATTCTTAGAGGTCACCAGGTAGGTGTCTATGGTAGATAATGAATATGGCTCTGGGAAGAAGAAGAGGAAAATGTATGATGTTCCATGGGTGACAAATAACATGGCACTAGAGGCCAGAGATGTTGCGATCGTGTTGCTTAGAAAGCTAGCCTTCCTGGGTTTCTTTCTAATTGAAGATAAATGGGTATATGACCCAAATGGTTTCATAGCTTCATGGATAAGGAATAATAGGGTTGCTTCTAGAATTACACATGAGGGCTGCCACTTTTGGGAAAATAGGAAAGATCCTAGGAAATATATTCCTGAATTCTATGTTGAATTGATGGATTTGCCCCTTCAACAAGATAGACCATGGGAAAGTTTTTATGTTAAGCAGAGGAATTTTGATCCTAAAATTAGAATGACTTCTAGTTTAACAAGAACATTAAATAATAAAGACTGGGACATTGAGAAAATAGAAGCCTATTGGAAATATAGGCAAGAGATTTGTGAGACAACTCACTCTTTTGGAAATTTGGATTTAGATGAGAAATGGGAGGAACTTTGGGATGAATGTCATCTGTCTCCTATGTCTAGCCATGATACAAGCAATTTGCAGACATAGGGTGGTGAGCCAAAAGCTATAGTAGAATCTAGTTAAACATCATAGACTCTAGGGCAAACCTTAGCTTTAGTCACTGTAATGATTTGGCCCTAATCTCTTAGTATCATTGAAAAACAAAAGAGTGTGGTATCTTCACCACTAAAAGATTCTCTATCAGCATCAGTCCTTGGAGTTCCTAGTTTTACACAAGCACCACTAGTAGCAGTGGTAGATGTTGAAGAGAAGGAATCACAGCCAGAAGAAGAAACACCAAGAAAACATAAGAGGCTGAGATTTCAACTTGATTTAGAGTAGAGGGTAGAACCCTCACAACACCAACCATAGAGTACTTCAATTGCTCCTTAGGTAAGTATTGTTTCTCCTTCTTCTTCTCAATCTCTTTCTTCCCCTTTAGGGGTGATGATTCCATCTAGCCTAATGACATCCCCTACCACCTCTGCTATGTCCATTTCTCATTTTGCCCCATCTATCCATACTCAGGCCATATCATTGCCTCATTTTTCCCCCTATATCCCTAGTAAAGTACCTCCTCAGATTTCCTCTATCCAACATTTGGCTATTCCATATGGATTGCCATAAGGTTATCCTTTTGTGGGTGGGCACATTGCCTCTCCTTTTACCTTCCAAACTCAAGCAGATGCTGATAAGAAAGCAAGGGAAGCTTGAAGGGAGAAAAAGAGGATCAAAGATAATAAGGCCTTAACTATACCACATCTGCGGCCATAATTTGACCCAATCCAACAACAACTGATGGTGACCCATTTGTCACTGAATATAGTCAAGCCAAATGAGTAGATGCATCTAAAGATTACAAAATGAATGCAGTGGCTATAGACATGTCCCTATTCAGACCACAAGATAGGGTCAAGTTGCTAAATGAATCTACTTCTATAGTAGCTAAAGATTATTTGAAATATCAAAGAAGCTACAGAAGATGGAGGTTGATCTAGCCAAAGAGAAGGTAAATTGTAGTAGTTTGACCACAAAGATCAATACTAAGAATATGGAAATAGAGAGTCTTAATAAATAGTTATAAGATACTATTTCTCTTCAGACTCACCAGGCTATCCAGGCCAAAAATAATTCTTTGAAAGAAGGGCTAATGTAAGTGAAGGATGTAGTGACAACCTTAAGGTGGGAAAAGGTAGCATTATAAGGAAAATATGAGGAAAGCTTGCTACAACTCACTTAACTTCAATAGAAGCTACTAAATGAGTAGAACAATACCACTACTATACAGGCCCAACTTCAAGTTGAGTGATAAAGGATAAAAAAACTAACACTTGAGTTGGCTAATAGGCCAAAGAATGTAGGGGTGTTGAATCTGGTTAAGGAGCTTTATGAATCAATATGGAAAAGAATCTCTCAGGAGATTACTCAGCTCAGACCTTCTCTAACCTTTCTACTAAATGCATAGAAATTATGCAAAAAGGTGGAGACTTCAATAGAAGACACTCTATCTACTATCTCTATGAGAGTGTTTGACTCTCAAATGCTACTACAAAAGCTATATGATGCAATTGATGGAATGTTGTCAGTAGCAGGGATTAATGATAGAATGATCGCTATTAAAAGACTGAATGAAGTTCTCAATTGCAACTCTATAAAAATCAATTGTAGAGAGCTTATAGATGTGATGAAAGAATGAATCAATGAAATGAAATAATACATTGAGGGCCTAGTGCAATTAGGTCTTCTTTCCCTTTTTCCTAATAAGAACACTGTGTTGATGATTGATGAAATTAAACCTTTATTGTTAGCTAGGCAAAATGATCTGGCAATTTTTCAGTGTTTAAGGGATGACTCATTAGTGCCTTAAGTAGAAGCTATTTTGATTCATGTTTCTGAACTTAAATTTAAATTAAAGGCTATAGTTCATATTTTGTAGAATTGTTCACACAAGGATATCATCAACCTTGATTTAGCCTTCAACAAATTGCAAAATAAGTAGGGATTATCTAATGATGAGTGGTGTGATTATCAAATAGCTTTATTGAAGTTGTGATTTTTTGTCACATTTGATCAAGTAAGAGATTTTGGATTTTTCTTTTTGAGTAGGCTCAAAATTCCTCAGGGTCACCAAGAACTGTAGAGTAAAAAACTTTGTATTTTTTGAGTTTAGTTATGCACTCCAAGTTTTGTCCCTGCACTTTTCAGTTTTGAGACAGTGAAGCTTTTTGACTCAGAGCATGGGCTCCAATTTCTTTTTACCTAAAATTTTGTCCAAATATCAAAATCAAGCAAAAGTTGCCAAGTGTCATTGGCCGAGGCACATTTCATAATTTCTATAAGTTGCTTGGAACATGCCACGTGTCCCATAGTAACTCAGTGGAACACAAAAAGTGTCAGCATCTGTGTCTCATGTTTCTTATACATTTCAAAAGCTTCTTTTCAATAAGATTTTATTAGGATCAAGCGAAAGGTGCCAAGTGGCAACTATGGAAGGTTTCAATATTCTTTTCTAAAAGCAACAAAAGATGCCACGTATCCCTAGCTGAAGAAAGTGGAAGCTACCACGTGTCAACATCTGAATTATCTTCGTTTTGTTTCATTGATAACTAAAGACTATGGTGGGTCCTGGGTTTTGTTTTTGAGGCAAGAAAAAGCTGCCAAGTGTCACCCTCTATGTAAATATGAAATGAGGCCCTAATGTTTATATATTATAGATAGAGCATTTCAGAGACCAACAAGTGTCACCTTTTGTAGGATTCTTAAAAGGTATCTAAAATTAGTAGAGACTGCCACATGTTCCTTGTCAAAGATGCATAGAAAGTGCCACCTATCCCTATTCCCTTTTGAAGTTGCTCAGGTGAGAAGTATTGTGGGTCCCATTTTCTATAAGTTGTTAAATTTTTGAAGAAGTAGACTGCGACAAATGTCAAAGATGGAACACTATTGAGCAGAGACACAATAAAGAGTATAGGTTATGCAAAAAGTGCTATGTGTCTTTGGTAAGTGTTGTGAAACATGCCAAGTGTCATTTTATGGTGCCTCCTAAATAATAATAATGTTTTCAAGTAGAGTAAGGGAATCGGCCAAGTGTCCTCTCCTGTTTGATAGTGGGAAGCATCCTATGTATCCATTTCGGCCAATGAACTTGTAGGAAGACAAAACATTTTAGATCCAAGAAATATCCTATGTTAGACACTTGCAATTCAATTAGAGTTTAGTTAGGCCATTGTATTAGGAACGTGCAGGTAATCTAGAGTTGATCCAATGCTATAAATAGGGGTGTAAATATCACCAAAAAAAGATCAGAAGATAGAGAGAATTTTCTGTGAGAGATTATTTTCAGGATTTTTTAGACTTTTTTAGCTGTGATCAGGAATATCATTTGCCTTTGTTATATTTTCTTGAGTTAGAAAGTTTATGTAACTGTTCATGTTTCTATGCCTTTTATGTGACTGGAGAATTAATAAGAAGATTGAGTTTTGTGCCTTTGTTGATATTTTTTTGTGTCACTAAAAAATTAGTCTAAGTTGTGAGCCTTTGTTTCTATTGTTTTTCATCTTTTACATTGATCATGCCTTGCTCACTCTTTAATGTAATTGAATCTTACATATAGCTTCATTGTGCTCAGAATTTAGGGTCAAATTAAATTTAGGTGCATTTCCATAGTTAGATTTTCTTTCATTAAACTTGTGTTTCTATTTAATTCCTATCCCTTTTCCCATTATACACTTGATATAAAGAAGAGCTAGATTTTTTAAAATATGGAGGTTGTTTCAGGTTACAAGTCCCACATTCTTGAAACTTCCCATTGTTGGTGTTAGAAACAGTGCAATTTTAATCATCAACAGTTTTATAATCCTTCCCTAGTTCTTTGAGATCCTAAACTTATTAAGTAGTTGGTTGAGAATATTGGTATTTTTTTTAAATAGATGAAGTCATCGAGGTCTAATAGAGTTTTATCAGGGTGTGTGTTCTATTATACTTTTCCAAACCATTGCATCATTCCATCTAGATATCAAATTCCCATAGAGTGTGGAATCAATTTATTAACATTAAAGGTTTACCCTTTATATTTTTAAATTACAATCAACCTAATCCAAAAATTTCTTCATATCTAAAGAATCATTTCAAAAGAGCTCATGCAACTATTTTGAAGAAGTGGGTTGGAAAGATTGGTTGCCCTAATCGTGATTGGGTTCATAGTTTAAATTTAACTATTAAATCCACTTGTATTGAGGTCTCTCTACCTTTTGATGTTTCTCAATAAGTTTAGGATGACACTCAAAAGGTTGATAAATATAAAATAGCTAAAGTTTTGGAAGTTTTGAGGGTAGGTCAGCCATCTGATGCAACTAAATAAGTGGTCACTAAGTGCCGTGGATTAGGATCACCAACTAAAGAGCCTTTCTTATATTAAGGGTTTCAATAGAGTGAAGAGGTTAGTGAATGTTTTGATGAGGAAGAAGAAGAGATGGCCTATAGAGAATTTTTATCTATTACACAATGTCCTTATGGGCTGAAGACTACAAATTATGAAAACAAAGGGAAAAGAAGAGGGAATATAGAATAAGAAAGGTTGAAAATTGATGTAATGAATTCCATTAATGGTAGCACCTAGTGGATAATGGAGTCATTACTTTCCACCAGGGGTAGACACATGCTAGTAACTAAAGGATGATATTCATTTTAGGAAGATTTTGATGTATTTTTGAAGTGGGTTGTTGATTGGTCTATTATGTTATAGTTTGGATTATTTCATTCTTTCTCAATTAAAATGTTTTTTATTAGTTTATCTTTGGGGTTGGTATTCTTCTAGTTTGGGCTCCTTAGATGCTAAAGTTTTAATTTAGTTCATTGGTTTATTAGTATTTAAAGACTGGGCCTCCTGTTGTGTCCTATTATAATCATATCAATAAATGAATACTTTAGGTTTGATTGGGTCACCCTAACCAAGGATTAATGATTTAAGGTCTTGAAGACAAATCCTTTGATGTTGCGTTTTACTTTTTATTAAATTTCTTGTTATTCTCTTAGCTTTAATGGAATGAATTTTGATTTGGGCCTTACCAGTCAAATCATTTAGTTGATCATTTAAAATAATCCTTGTTATGAGTAGTTCCCTTTTTAATTTTGAGATTTCTATGAAAATTTTAGTCTCTTAGATTATCTTCATATTTATCTAAACCAATGATAATATTGGTTTAGCATCGAAGGAGTATTGTTATTATGTACCTTGTTATATCATTTATATGATGTAGACTTAACTTATCAAAATCTATTATAAGGAATGAAAACTCTACCTAGATCATATAGTCAGTAGTAACTATGCATACATTTTTTTATTTGCCTTAGCTGAGTTCTCACTATTTGAGTCATCCTTGAGTTTTCCTTTGGTTATGCCTTAGTAAATTTATGACTTCAACTGCACCTAGTTTCACCTTTGTCTTAGCCTAATCTATTTCTCAAGTTCCTTATGTAGTGCTTACCTTAGTTTTTTGATCAGTTCCTTATATATATTTGCTTATGCAATACTTGTCTTAGCCATTCATCAAGTTCCCTTATGTAACACCTTGCCTTATAGTATTTTTAGTTGGAACCTTCAATGACTATTTTGACTTAGCCAATTATCTACTTTGGCCTTAGTCTATTTCATAACTTTTTGTGAATTGGTTAAAAAGAAGACACATGTTGTCATCCACCTAACTTAAGAATGACATCGGCTTGGTCTATTATATATTAATCATCGAGATAGTGGAATAATGGGATGTTGCCATTTGGAATCATTATAGTGACCCATGATCCTAGAGATGACCATATAATAAGCTTTCATCTAGTCCATCAAGCTAGTGGGATGTTGCCACATGGCATCATCCTAGTGACCCATGATCTTAGACATGACCATATAAGAATATTACCTATAGTCCAATAGAATAGTAGGATTTTCCCATGTGGAATCATCATAATGACCCATGATCCTAGAGATGATAGTAAAATAAGCTTACCCCTAGGTCAGTGGGCTACCAATATGTTACCATGTGGCATCATCTTCGTACCCTGTGATCCTAGAGGTGACCATATAAGGAGCTTACCTCCAAGATAATAGGATAGAATGATGTTTCCATGTGGAATAATATATATGGTCCTTATTCTCATTGAAGTCCATTTTAAGGGAAAAACCACTTGGTTAATGGGCTAATAGGATGTTTCCACATGGCATCATCCTAATGGTCCACAATCCTTAGCTTACAGGTGTAATGTGAAAGCTTATTAGACCAAAACGTAAGTAATAGGACTCCACATGGAAATAAAGGTCCCTAAGAGCATGAATAAATGATAACATGGACTTGAATCAATTGAATATACCTTATGGATGTTGGCTATGTCAAATTTGAACTAGGTTTAAATTGATGTCCATCTAAATGTCTTATAAATAACTATAATTGGATATGAGTTCATTAAGAATTATGCATGTTGGTTGATTAAATTAGGACTATGGTCTTCATATTTATGTCATGTTCCAATTAGGTCTATTGGCAGTAGCAAGATTCTCTTTACAATGTTTTGTGTTTGGAATGGGTTAAATTTATATTCATATACAAATGTTTTGTGTGTTTATTATTCTTTAATATCTATTTCTTTTAATGAAAAGACGCATGACAAGACTAGTGTTCTTCCTTAAAAACATGTTTTTCTCATGAAGGAGCTTATTATACATTGGAATACTTGAAACCTAGTTTTGACACAACACCCTCAAGTTTTGAATCTCAAATCCTATATCTCACATCCTTTTTATGTTTGAAGCCTGAAAAATCTACCTTTAACCATTTTGAAACATTGTATGAATCCTAGAAACATGTAAACATGATTTTAAAATAATGAAGACTACCTTAAATAAGAGATTAAAGGTATGTAACAACATGATCATGGCTTGAATGCATTCTTTCCATGTTGGGATATGGATAAATACACCAAGAAATACGAGTGGAGGAAAATAACAAAGTCAAATGTATTATTGTCAATGTGGATGGACTTGAGGTGTTATGGAGAGGTTTTAAATCTCAAAGAGGCTTTATTAAACCTCATATAATGTTTCCACTTTTTTTATTACCTAAAGACTTCAAATAAGACCTTTTGATGTATTTATGACCTTATAATTACATATATAAAGTAATTACCTTTTGGTCTAATATTACTAAACATCATAATAAATTAATATCATCATGCTAATATTCAAGAACCCATATAATTAAATATCATGGTAAGGAAGTTATTTATCTACTATAGATATCTTAAAAACATTCATAACACAAATAAATATGAAATCATATAGCTCTACTTGACATCATTTTAAACATGCATGTTTATAGTACTCTTGTAAGAAAACTATGAACATCAAATATGTAATAATTGACTATTTGAGTAATATATTATTAAAAAAGGGTATCTCATGCATTAAATAATTATAATTTCATGAGATATAAGGATAATTACATAATACTACAAGGTCCGAAAATAGAACTATGAAAATTGGGCCTCACATCATAATGAATATTGTGTCATAGATCATTAATTATGTTGTGTAATCACCTAAAAGTGGTATTTGAGTGATAAGAGTGATACTTGAGATAATTGTTTCCTATATTATCCATATACCTATCCTAGATCCTATTATCACACTTTTACAACCTTTGTGTAGACCATAGGCATCCCTAATCAGATTAAATATAGTCTCAGACCCTCATTTCTTGATCCTAGCCCTTCATGCCCAACATCCTACTAGATGGACATTAGAAACACATTAAATAAAAAAAATCCACATGGATATAGTGTCCCCAAAATGGTGCTAATGTCTTTTAACCTATCTCTCTTAAATGGATATATTTTTAAAATTAAAACCCTCGTAAGGTTAGCCTAGACATATTTTGTAATCCGCACAAGCAATATAATGGTAAAAATATAGGAATTTTAGCAATTTATCCAATAGATGGAAATTACATGAAAAATACCTATTCAAACATGAAATAAGTTGATTAAAATCAAGGTTATTAATCCTTATTCTTCGCTACTTCTACATACTAACATATATAGATGCCATAAGCTTAGATTTTTAGGAATTCTAATCTCCAAAAAACTCAAGGCATTAAAGAAAACTATCATTATAGCATCACTTTAACTTTCACAATCACTTAGGAGGGAAGAACTACATCAGGTTTGATCCTCTTGAGAGTGTTGTTATGTAGGAAACTCTTTTCATAGCAAGGTGTTGAGGATGTCTAGCCTATCCTACTAGTGACCACACAAGTTTATCTGATGGATTAATTATAAGTATTATTAGGATTTACATCATAAATCATCTTTTAAAATAATATTACAAAGTTTTAGACTTCATGTGCATAGTATTATAACCCAAAAACATAGGGGTAGGTGTACCCAAAAGTTTAGAGCAGTCCTGCATAGAGGACACTTGCACCATTTTTAAGACACTAAAGCCACATGACACTATTATCCAAGTGTGATGATACTATCTAGGAGAGACTATAACATAAGTATATAGTTGAGGAGACTCATAACTATTCTACTCTCAGTTTTTAGTACTTACATTATTTATATCAGGCATTTTCTATATAAGTCATTATTTCTATATATTTATTAATATTTTTAGAAAATCAAAGCTATCCAAAATCTGTAATAAATTAGTGGTTATTTATTCATATTATTTCAATAATTTAGACTAATCAGTCCTTTAATCAAACATAGGATTTACATAGATAAACCCTAAAAGGTTAAAACATTTGGTGAAGCTGACTTACTTTGAACATTGCACAAATCCAAACCCTAGATTACCCTAGGGTTCACCTTTCCAACATTTAATCAATTCTAATTTATAGCTTTTCACCATGATTATGATGACAAAATACATTTTATACTTCATATTATAAAGCCTCATACTTTGTTTAACATGTTTATTACCAACTATTTGTAGAAAAGTACACATGGATGTTACTCCTTTCTTGGATTTGGTTAGTGTTAAACTTATTTTACACATCGGTCCTATTGATGATATAAATTGTTTTGTCAATGAATCAACCCTTTTTCCTATCATGAAGGTCAAGGTAGAAGCATACCAATCTAATTGTGGGGTTCTAAAGGTTCAACTACAATCCTAAAGATGCGAAGGGAATTTTTATAAGTTTTGGGAAATAATCAATAAGTTATCAAATGCAACATATTCCATTATAACAAACAAAAATCCACCATATCAAATCATGAATCATTTAAGAAAATAATGTGTAATCTATTCTATCCAATAGAGAAAACCTATGAGCTATATGATCTCTTGAAGAATAAAAACATGATTCAACAAATATTTTTATATTCAAATAATATATTGCTTCTTGATGAATATTTTCCAAGTTAAATTCAAAAGATAATAAAAAATGTAAATAAATAGATATAAGAAATTAAAAAAGATGTTATATTTAGCACATAACAAATAAAAAAGAGATACAATGAAAAACAAACAAATAACTAAACTAAGAAAAGGACAATAACCTATTTTAAAGCAACTAAATCTAAACTAGAGTAACCTAGTCTAATCAAAATATAAACCTAAAATAAGGTAAAATCTAAGGACTAAGAAGATCAAATAATCTAAGGTTAAACATAAATATAAATTAATTTAATAAACTATGAAACAATATCAAATAACAAGTCTAAATTAAACCAAAAATATTATTAATTGGAAACTTAAACAGATTTTAAAATTAATAAATATTAAGATTAAACACTAAAGAAATTAAATACTAAAACATAACTAAAATAAATAACTAATTAATAGGAAGGTCTATTTCTATCTAAAAAAAAAACTAAGGAACTAATAAACTCTAAACATAAATGAAACTAAAAACAACCTAGGAAATAAACTATGAAATAAAGATAAAACTAGATTAAGAAAAGTTAAAGATAAAATAATATTAAAGTTAGAGTGAAAATAGATTAAAATAAAGCATGTGAGTCTCAAAGGAGAGTCATCTTAGCATAAAAAGGTAACTTTATTGAGAAAACCAAAATTCTTCCTTTCTAATAACTTTAGTGATAAATTTACAGTCGAAATAGATCAATGAAGTGTCACAAAATAATGAAGTGTTCATCATTTTTCAAGTTAAATACTTAGAATCTAGACATAAGACTACAAATATCAATCATCAAAAGATGTTAAAATTAACAAACTTTAGATAATTAGTACTAAATGATAATAAAAGCTAGATATACCTCTATTTCATAAGAAATTACTCAACCATTAGATAAAGTACCATTGGGTCTATTTGCAAGAGTTGTACTATCTGAGAGAAGATGCATAGAAAGAAGAAAGATGAATGAGTGAATTCTCAAAAAATGTCTAATTATTTAATACCTATTTTTATTGTATCTTAAAATGATTCATTTATCTCATTTGATACATTCAAACTTAGTTGCAAATAAGTTATAACTAAATTAAGTTAGTTATTAGTTTATGCTAACTAATTGACTTTATAAAAAAATTCAATTAATTATAACAATTATTAGTTAAGGATACGTTTAATTAATAATTAAAAGTCTTAATTGATCAAGTTATTTAAATATAGACCCAAGATACTAATATTAATGGGTGGGGACCCTCATCGATTAATAATATAATGGAATACATATTTTAACCATAAAATAGATAAGTCAAAGATAAAAAAAAATATTTATATTAAACCATAATGAATGTAAAAAATATATTAATAATATATATTTATATCAAAATTAAATCTACTGCATCTCCAAAATATTACCATCAAAACTATCTAAAATTTGAAGTTAAGTATCAAACTAAAAATAAAGTTCTACGATGAAATAGTTCAACTAAAAACAAAGTTTATCTAGTGGACATCCCTTAATCCTCTGAGTCTGAAAGTAATTCAATCAAATTTTTTTCTTTAGAAATAAGTTACACATTATATTCCATCTCAATAGTAGGAAACTAGATGAAGTTCATCCCAGAATCATTTGTGTTATCATCAATTTCCAATTTCATTCTTTTCAACATTCTGACTTCTATAGGTGTATCAGGCTCTGACTGACTTTCAACTCTCTTTTATGTAGTTCTCTTATGTGCATTTGGAAGTGAAAAATCCATTGTCTTTATCCTACTATCATGTCTATGTTTTCCCAAAATCAACCTTTCAGATCCCAAGATAAGCTCACTATGGGAAGATTCTAAACTTAACCTTTTACATTCCATAATAGGCTCTTTATGGGAAGGAGAAGGCTCATCCAAAGGAATTGCTAGATTTATGAATTTCTTAGAATGGGTAGTATCAATTTCAATATTTTTGGCTTGATTAGTAGTACTAGGTTCAATAACTAGCTAAAATCTTTCATGAGGTTGAATGGGAAGATGTTGTGGGTTATTCTCTAAGTGATGAGAAGAGCTACTCTATGAATGGGATCTTGCTCCAAACCTATGGCCATAAAAACATTTATTTCCCCTATGGCCTCTATTAATTATATTATAAGGAAAGCTATTAAGTACATTCTAGAATTTAATATTGGAAGCATCAAAATGTATAGACATCCTATTTCCCTTATTGAACCTAGAACCAAAACGTCTTACACGAAAACTACCTCTAGGAAGTTCCTATTAGGATTAGGTTGATTCACATCACTACCAAAATTATTTCCCCAACCCCTACTATCACTGATTCTAGATTATTTAAGATTATCCCACCCAGACATTATGAAAAATCTAGAATATAACAATTTCAAGACTAAGAATCAACAAACTGCTAAAAAAGAAGCAATATTGAATATCCATATATTGTCATTTCTCAACAAACTAAAAATGAATTGAAAATCAAATAACTATATCAAATTTCCCTTTGAATCTTCAAATAATATCGTAATTTACTTCAAACATTATGGTATATCTCCAATTTAGACCAAATATCAGTTATTTCTTAAAATTGACATCATTTTACATCACAAATTCTTGATATTTCATGAATTATTATTGAACCAACTAGAAACTAAACCATTATAGAAATGAAAATATAAAATCTCAGCATAATATTTCTAAAGTGAAGTCATCAAATAATTATAAAACATACTTATTTACCTAATATATTCCTCATGTAAATTTCAATTGAGAATTAACTAGCTCATCAAAAAATAACTTCAATATCAAAATTTAAATCGAGACCCATGACGTCGATTCTGAGATGTAAACTTAATAGAAACCTCATATCTTTTTAAAATCAATACAATGACTGACACTATCAGATGGGTTTGAGAACATAGACATATATATATATATATATATATATATATATATATATATATATATATATATATATATATATACACACACACACACACACACATACACACATAGACTTTGTAACTTTGATATATTCCCATAAAATAGCCAAATGGGTTATTTGAAACTTATACATAATCATTCCATATTTTATAAATTATAAACCCAAAATTGTTTATATAAAATAGAAAATCCTTAGACTTTTCTAAAATAATCTCAATATACCAGATCCATAAACATAACCAAATTGAAACCAATTATTACAATCTCAAAGTTATGGTATTTCTTAATTTTGACAATATACATGCATCATAATTTTCAAATATATAGACCAAAAAATCAACACATGTTTTCATTAAAAAACTGATAACATTCTTATGCATGTAGATTCTTAGAAACTATACTGAGATGTATGCATCACATGAACAAATGATAAGTCTTATCAAAACATTTGTTCATAGAAATGACCATTAGCAACCCCTTTCAAAGCCAATATCAAAATTCCAAGCATACACAGAAAAATCAAATGAATTTGCAACCCTAAAAATTGACTAAACCACTAACAAGATGCTTTGAAAAATAGAATCCCAAAATATTCTTGAAGAGTGAGAGTTTAGAGAAAAATGAAATCCATATATTCAAAGGAAACATGTCCCTCATTTATTTCATGCAAAAAACCTTCAGAAATAAACTATTGAAATAAATATAGCTTAGACCATTAATGCCATGAATTAAAAATAAACACATACTCTTATATTCTTTCATAGATCATAATATCTCAAAAACTAGGGTTGGTTATTATCTATATTCATGCATGAAAGAATCTCCAAGTATACCAACATCACTCATTCTCTTAGACATTCATGCATAGAAACTTACACACAACATCAATATTCCAACCACATAAGTGACAATTTATCTAAATAAATTCATCAGAAGCTTATAACTTTCTCATGTAGACAAATTTGTAAATAATTTTTTCATGTAGACCATAATTTAGCATCAAATTACTCAAAAATAACCAAGAATTTTATGAATGCCATGTAAGATAAAACATATTCTTTTTCACACAATTGGGGAATGATTTCCTCTGAAATACTATAAATTCCATTCAAAAATAGCACATATATGATCAATTTTTCTCAAAACTATAAGAATCATACCTATAAATACACCCAAAAATATTCTTGCTCAAGATTCCCAACAAAATCTCCTTTATAACTCAAAATCTTTCCAACCATATCTTCACTTTTGCATTTAAACTTTCCAAGAATAAACCAAAAGCCAAGAAAATGAAAACTTATATCCACAACCTCCTCATCATAACCAACTAAGTGTCATGCTTGAATCTCATTGGTTAGCATTTACCAAAAATGTAGTTAGTTTCCAACTTTTTGATCAACATCAACAAACTTAGCTATTGCCAATCATTCACACTAAATTATAATTAAACTCTACTAGTTATGTCTTACATGAATCACATTAAATTCCTATTGCTACCAAATAACCATGATAATATTGAATCATTAAAGATATGCTTTTATTAAATGATGACACCAACTCAACTTACCGTAATGGATCATGGTGCCAACCAAAGAACAGTTCATCATACCAATGGAAACAATGAATATACTTTACAATCAACATAACAATTTAGGCTTAGGTAAATAAATATTTTCCAAAATGAACCTTTCTACCTTTGAAAATACTTAGGTCTTAACACCATGACCCAAAGGGTCTTAATAATGTCATGAATATTATGATAAGTCTTTGAATTATCTTGAAAATATTAAGATAGCAAACTAAGCCTTTGAAAAACATATGTGAAGATTACCTTAACTTTAATGAACACCTTATGACATTGAAATTTATTCCATGAGACAAGTCTATAGTCAACAAACTAACCCATTTATTATAAATTTTCTACCTAATGAGACACAAAAAAATGTCATTCGTGCCTTGAAACCTATGTTTTTTTAAACATAGACTTGGAATAATTATTAGAATCCTAAAATTCGTAATGGCTTAAATTTATAATATCAGATAGAACCTTAGAACTTATGAAACATAAGAATGATGTTATTATGATATGCAACATAAAACTTGAATTTTTACAACATCACCAAATCACCTGAAGCACATCAATATTTTTAATGTCCACTATACCAAAAATAGAAAACATGAATGATCCATGAATATGGTATTTACCTTCATGATAACATTTTGAATAATAGATGCATTGATTTTCAAAATATAGTGTTTTAAAATGTGATAATCATCCATATAATACCATTATCTATTCAAATTATAAATCATAACACATCATCTATGAAAATCAAAGAATCATTGTAATCTACTCAACTGTCAAAAAATGAAAGTCCATTACTAACTTAAATGCTATCTTAAAATTGCTTTGACTAAAAAAACAAGATAACTAATCATATTCTTAAATATATATATGTCAATTTTATTCATCAATTCGTCATGATTTTTTAAATAAATTAGAAACATAAAAATGAAATAATCAAACAATTATTGTCATTTCATTATAAAAAACATGCATTTAAAAATACTATTGATCAACTAGGTCCCTGCCACAATTTTAGGTTTTGACTGGGTCATCTCTATGGCATAAAGTATTTATTTTCTTGAAAAACTTAGGGGGTGTATAAAATAGGCACAACACTAGTGACCTTTATAGACAATTTTGTGAAATGAAGTTAAGTATCAACAAATTTCCCATTAATTAAAACATAATCCTCTTGAGAGTGTGATCCAAGAAAATCATTTCTCACATAGATAAGTGTAAACCCCTTTAAATAATGACTTCTCATCAAGGGATGGATTATTTGGATAGCATGGAATGAAGAAAGGGAGTCATATAACAAGGAAGTTTAGGATGGATGCACAATAAAACACAAATGCCTTAAGTATTAATCTAAAAATGAAGTAACACTTTAACAACCAAATACAACTCAAAATGTATTTTTCATTTACTATAAAAACTAAATTTCTAAAAGTAACTTCTGAGATTGAATAATACTAACAAAAAATTTGAACTTCCTTGTATTTTTCATTCACAATGTGACATTTCTCTATTTACAAAATTCATTGATCACTTAAAAGTAAATTAAAATAAAAACAAACAACATGGCTCACTGCTACATGGCTACATGGCTCACATGGGTACATGGATACATGGATAAAAACTTCACATGAGTCTCATTTTTCTATGAATCATTGATACATGTCTCACTTTGAGTTACCTCTAGTTAATACTAGATGACATTGGACTCAAAAGACTCCTTTTTTATATCTCCACCTAGACCACTTGATTATCTATGTTCCCATCCAACCTCTACTACTCACCCACATCTAATAGTTGATCATGCAATTTGAGCTATCAATAGGTAGAACATGGTGCCTCTTTAGCCTATACAGGAGAAATGTAACCCTACCATCCATTCTCATCCCACCACACTACAATGGGACCCAAGAATCATAAAATATAATTTTATATAGTGGATAAGTTGAGAAATGCACCAACCAATATATCTATATTATAATTACTTCAAAAATCAACAATTTTCCAAGATATTATTTTTATAACACTTAATCATACATATGTGCCTTATGATATTGAGCCATCATATTTTACATATGTCATGAACACCAAAAAGGATGTTGAGGATGTGATATATTTATCCAATGAAGAATTGCCTTTATAGTCAGTAATTGATCATAATTTGTCACTTTTTATTCAATATTATATTAAAAACACAACTTATAAATAAGTTATAATCGACAGTGGCTCAAGAATCAACATATGTAACCTCATATTCTTACAAACCATGGGGGTTGATATATCATATATTGAAAAGACATAATAATATCTAAGGGTTTGATGACATTCTTCTATAGACATCATGTTTGATTACATTAGACATTATAGTGGGGCCAAAAACCTTACCTACACACTTTTAGGTGATGCCAAATCATTTGCACTATAACTTGCTACTCGGGAGACCTTAGATATATGATATGGAGGTTGTACCTTATACTCTTCATAGATGCATCAAAATTTTAAATGATATGTACCTATGGAAATGTCCAATAGATAAGCAACCCTTTAGATATTAGAGACTCATTGAACCTCCTAGTCTGAGTACATTTTTAGATGGGATACCTAATGTTCTCAATAATTACCTACCTCACAAGATTCCTAATAAAAAAATGATATTTATGAGGTGGGGGAGTCTATCAATACTATTCATATACCTCCTCTAGAACTTTATACAAAAAATTTACCCTCATTGATGATAAAAGAACATCCTCTCATAGTACAAACATCCTCACCTATAGTAGATGATGAGATTATTATAACATAACTACCACTACTTATTAATTCATAAAATGTTTACATTCATAAATCTGACATAGATTCAAAGGCCCCTACAGAGGAGGATAAAACACTTATTGATATTATTTATTATTTATGTGGATTAATTTTTACATGAGTGGGCCCATGAGAGTATAGAGATGATTTAAAGTAATTTATAGCTCTCTTTACACTAGTAGAACCACTTGTTAATGATCTTATAGCTAAAATTTCCCATAATCAACTATAGTCAGTAGCACATCCCTTGATCCATTAAGTAAATATGGTTACATCCATGGATATTGATTCAATCATATAGATTCAAGAAAGGAGTTCATATAATAGACAATATCAAATGTTGTAGATATTACTCTATACAAGATTGATGATACTACCCATATCTTGACATAGATCAGTCAACAAATTATCATCATAGGAAGGTCATCTATTTTTCCACTTTCACAGACTTATAGGACATGATATCAACACATGTTCAACATTATAACATAAACTAAATAAATTTAAGGCTAAGGAAACTATCCAAGTCATACATCCTCCACCTGTATAGGAATAACCAACTTCATCGACATGAGCTCCTTCATAGATATAGCATTATGACAAATTTTTCACAGACATATACATTCATAGAATGAAGCATTGACTATATATATATATTTTTAGCAGACATATACATTCTTCATGTGGATATAGATGAGGATTATGATCTTGACACTTGAACTTTTGAATTTTTACACCAAATTCATTTTTAGAATAGTGAGTTACAAAATGATATACACTATCAAGATTTTATTGAACATTTTACAATACCAGTTGCATGTGGCCCCAAGGTGGCCAATTCATTATTATTCATTTTAATTAGGGACACTCATCTATAAGTTACACTTGGTAGTATATGGTTATGGGTGATGGATGCCATAGTTGATTGGTTCAATAGATGCTTGGCATTCACTCACAATAGACACATGGTTTTCATCTTACATGATGACATACATGAGAATCATAGGTTTCACATAGATACTCTACAATATAATGTGATTTACCTTGGAATCATGTGAGAGGCATCTTACATAATTAAGAAACATGCCATTTGGATGCACAGACTCTAAACTCATGCCAAGGATAAGGCTCGACTAATACATATACATTAGTATGAAGACTATAGTGACGATGAATTATTTGAGTTTGGACAAATTCAGTATGTAACACCAGATTATCTCCCACCAAATAGACTATTTGATTATCTATACCCCATGGATCTGATCTTGGGTTTATAGAGACCTTACACTTTTATTATATAATATTTCATTTACATTTCCCAAATTTACTTGTTCATACTTTATTTTCTCTTGCTCCTTGCACATAGTTTAATTTCATTTGCTTTTACATAACTTATAACTAGAATATAAAAATATTATTTAATGTGCCAAAACACAAAAAAATTCAATTATTACTTAGAAAACACAACATTTATAGATTGTATGCATTATTATGTTTACATTTCTTATATTTACTAGATACTACATATGTTATCTATCTTATTATAGTTAGTTTTATCATATATGCATACTTCACTTGTTATTATGAATTACTTAGAGATTGCTTATAGGACTCAGGTCTACTACATAGATCCAAATTTGCTATCATCTACCCACAAAGGACATATACACCAATTTAGGGTTATTCAATTGACATATTCACCCATTTGGTGGCATCTAATACATAATCTCTATTACTAGGTCATATCATTACATTATTTACATTCCATTTTTTGCGTCATTATATATTTATATTGATCATTACTACTCATAATTATATTTTTGACAATTATCACTAGTTTAAACTCAGTATTTGTACTTCCTAGCTATTACATAGATTTTTACTACATTCATTCATGATTTTAATTAAAAATTTCCTAGTTTAGACTTATTATATTTTTTTATGCTTCTTCAATTTAAGGAGATTTGAATATACCATTGTTATTTGGATCTACACCATTTCTACTCATGTATGCTTGGGATATGTGCCCATGTCCCTTATGTGTCCTTTATTGACTATGTATGCAAACATTTGAACATGTCCTTCTATGTGGCTATAAACAAACTTTCTTGTTGCTTGCATACGTGGACTTTTGAACAAGTCCTCATTTTTCTTATTTTCTTAGATTTAGTGACATGTTCCCATATCCCTTGTATTGTGGCCACTTGGCCTATTTTTCATGCCTCATGTGTTTTGTTTGTATGCTTTCTTGTATGCATCATTGCCATGACCATAGTATTTATTTGTTACACACACTAGTTATTGATGTCATGAGGGACCTCATGCATCTACCCTTCCTACTTGGGTTTCATGATGGACATCATGCCCCATATGCCTATGAATCTACTTAGTTCTACTTATATTTATGTTATATACATTTATTACATCTATCTTGACACCCTTGTTTAATTCCAGACATAACATACATCCTACATTACATACATATGCTAATATTTTCTTACATTCTAATGTTACTATTGGCTAATTTAACCTAGATTAAAATTAGGTAACCCCATTATATATTAAAAATTTACATAGGGTCTCCTAGGTTGAAAATTGGTCCCATATTCATTAATGAAGTCAAACAATATGTTTATCTTTGTCATATTTGTCTAGGTTTGTCGTATGTCATCTTATGCCACCTTTTGGGTCATTTAATGAACTTGTATGGTTTACATATGAATAAAAGTGTTTTAAGAGAATATAAAACATTCCACATGTTATAAATAGTTAGAAAAACCATTTTTAAACTAACTTAGTGAATGTTCAACATAGATTCAAGAAGATAAATTATAAACATGGGAGTTTCAAGCAAGTTTTATAGACTGCATACAATTATCATATGTGACCACTTTAAGGAGGTATCCTAAAATCCACACAATCTAATTTCATGATTAGGTATTTTTTACATGGCCAAAATGGAAAAATATAACCTCTCTCTCTCTCTCTCTCTCTCTCTCTCTCTCTCTCTCTCTCTCTCTCTCTCTCTCTCTCTCTCTCTCTCTCTCTCTCTCTCTCTCTCTCTCTCTCTCTCTCTCTCTCTCTCTGACAATTCAAAAAATTTAAGTGATTTCCACATGATACAAACAAGAGGAGTAGTTTCAAGCGATTTCACTTGATGGGTGATAATAGTGAATTTTTTATTCCATTTCATGAAAATAATTTTATATTTTGGTGACTTTTTCTTCATTATCCATCATTAAGAGTGTTAGTGACTCTAAACTACTTGCACATCCCTAATGGCTTCAGTTTTCTTCTTTATTTTCATTGATTTGCCCAAACTAGGTGATGTCCATAATCTTGAAGAGTATAACCATACTTATCATATGGTTTTTAATCTCTTTTTAATTTTTGGATATTAATGAATATGTAGAACCATATCATTATGCTAATAAAAGACACCATGAGGTTTGCAGAACAATGTTGTTGAGTTACAGAGTTTCATCCTCATGCAAATGATTTCAAGATAAGGCTAGAATGTTAGATCTAAGAGTATGTTTTATCATATTATTCATATAAATTTTGGTCTCAAGAGTGTCACTGATGATATGCAAATACTAACACTTTTTATAGTCAAGAAGCCTTGAAGCAGATATCTATCAGTTTCATGTTTAAACTTGAAAGAGGGATGAAGACATGAGAAGAAGCATAATGGTGTTTGAAATTCTTGAGCCTAAATGAGACCTCAAAAAAAATTACATGGACATAGTGAAAGGCTATTAGGTTGATTATAAGGTTCTAACTTGGCACATAGTCCTATATCTGGTAGCACCTACAAGCAACCTCAAATAGTGATCTAAAGTCAATCTAAAAGAGGTAGAGTAGTGTTGAATAAGAGGTGTGTAAACACATTTGATACCTTTAATCAGGTCTAAGAGAATATATAATGTCATTTTGATAATGGTAAGGACATTATATGTATATATACCTAGGTCCATGTTCACAAGTTGAGAAATTTTCAATTGATAATTTTTACCTTAACTTCTTTGAATGAGGTTTTGCTCATACACTGTGTCATCCCATGATGAAGTGTCTTGAGGTGTTGATAGGCATAATAGTTTCAGTCTTTTATTATAGGCCTAGAGATAACGTCTTTAAATAATAATTTGGTTATTTTGTCAAGAAAATATAATTTAAATAAGCTTCCAATTTAGGCGATTTTTCACTGTAGACATTTAATAAGGTATAGTACTCTTGAAGCCAAAATGATTATACAACACAAAAGTGACATAATGGTTGTATGACTCAAGACAAAGTGATTTTATTTTATTAAAATATGATATCATTGAATTTAGGAAAACATAATATGGAAAAAATAGTGTTTAAATAAGTGTCTTCACCTATAGGAAGGTCTCATATCGTCAAACAACATTTATAGTCTAACTGCAGACCCATAATGTGTTCATGGTGGCACATAAGAAACGTGGTTAGGCATAGATACTCATCTAGGTTATAAATGACATAATGACCTAAAAATAAATGAAAATAGTTTAATTATAGAGATTTAACATAAGTCATCACCTACAAGATTATTTGTTTCACCTAAATTTCCACCTACAGTTTGACTTAGTCTACAAACTAGTCTAGGATAGTGGAGAGAGACGGTTTGAAATGTTGGAAAAAGTGTAAGCTGGGTTAACACATTTGAAAAATATTCACACTTTTACAAAAAAAAATTCATGTGATTCTAATATTCAAAGATACATATCAAAGGTTGCATTTCAAACCTCAACCCACAGTCAGCCCAAAACCATACACAGTCACTAGGTTTGAGAAGCTAATTTAGGTTTTGGAGTGTTGAGAGATTTAAATAGGTGATAAATTTTTTAAAATGTGTATAGGTGGTCATAATTATGTAATTTATCCCTACATGGCCTCACTTTGGTTATGGAAATAGGGGAGGTAACCTTTATTTTGTATTGGACATTAGGCACTCCATAGTCAAGACCACCCTACAGGCATAGTGTGTGAATTAATAAGTGATGAAGGATAGAGATTCAAGTGATGTATGGAATATGTACATAGTTATAATTATGATAATAAAAATTCTAAAATCATTTAAATTTAATGAGAAAACCTATAGGTGGTCATACGCACAATCACACATTCTACGTCTATTAGGCCTAAACCCTCAAGGTCTCTTGTTTCACATGACCACATGATCCTTCCAAGACATTTTATGATATTCATGGGAGATTTTAGAGTACAAAATATCCATCAGGTTGTAGATAAATATCCCAAATTGGTCATTTTTGCCTAGTTTGGTCTTAGGCCTACTCAAAAGGCCTAAAAGGAGCTCGAGAGCTATCTTTAATTGATCACATATATAAAAACACTATGAATGATACCTCAAGGAGATGAAAATTTTAATGGGGTCTTAAAATTGATCTTAGTGGAATTTGTTTAGAGATTGAGCATCCAAATTTTTTGAATCATCACTATGAAGCTAAGAGACCTAAAACCCTCTCAATAACTCTATGGATAAAAAATGAATGGATATTCATCCAAGAGGGTAAAAATGGACATGAAAGTTTTTTAAAATTTTATATAACTCCCTCAAGATCCTTTCCACCTAATTTATCTATAATTTCATCTATATAGATAGAACTAATACTATGCTTTTTGTAGGATTTTATATGTTTCACAAGTGAAAAGAGGAATACATAGATGAAAGTACTATGGAAGGTGTGTAGATACTTAATATAACCCCTCATACTCAAATATCACCATGGCTATGAATAAAAACACCTATACTAAAATATTCATTATAGGCAGTCTAAGCTAGCATAGTGAGAAGATAGAGTGATTGTATATGGTGAAGAGATAATTTTTGTATTGAGTTTAATTGAGGTCTATATGCTAGAATAGAAGGAAAAGAGGATATAATGAGTTATCACTCATTAAATGAAACTCCATGAGTAAATAAAATTCACCTAAGTGACAAATGTGAAGATTGAGGCTTAGAGGACTAATTAGTGGCTACTAGAGAGTGAGTAAAATTGGTAAAGAGAGAGTTATTAGTTAGATATGTGTCAATGATTGTCACCATCAGGATTCCATCTTCTCAGGACAATTCAAATGTGTCAAATATCCCTATGTAATTTTTATATAGTCAAGGAGACTCATCATCAAACAAGGTAGTTTTAAGAAGGAAAGTGAATAGTCTCTATGCCAACTTGAGAGAGATTGATGAAATTAAAGTGGCTACTTGTTCATGATAAAGTCCTAAGCTATTTGACACTTAATTATCTTACATTATAACTAGTTCTCATAGTTTGACAATTGGCCTTATGACCCTTCTGAGGTTATCTCTCATCTCACATGCTCTATATATGCAAGCATTTTTGGCATTTATAATCAATCCAAACTTGGTATACCTAAGCTCTACTAGTTTTAATACTTTATTTTACTTTTAAATAAATATTTCCATTATGGTTTTGAGTTCATATCTTCTTGTGTAATTGTGTGAAGTATTGAATAATGGAATAAAAAGTGATAACTATTTATCTTTGTGTTCTCTTTACTCTTTCATATTTGGTGTAAGTAGTTCTCCTTAGAATAGGTCACATGAAGTGCAGCTAGTGTATTTTTCTATCTATAAGTGTAAGGAGTATCATTAGTTTCTACAATATAACATTTTTTCTCTCACCTTGAGGAGTACAATTCATTTAGAGAAATCTGGGATGTTGAGACTAGTATTGTGAGTCATGTTTCATAGTGAAACTATATGGTAGTCTAGTGGAGATAAATATAGTGTATCACATAATTATCATGGGTTAATTTTATGTTCCTTATATCCCTTTTCATTTAATCAAAAAATTATTGTAGGTGATAAGCTATCAAAGTCTAATCTAAGGAGCTAACCCTTAAACCTAAAGGTTTACCTCTACTATAAGCAGTCCACAAGCTTAGAGGTAATCCAATGTTTGAATAAATATAGAGAAGGATTTAAAAACATATTTAGGGTGTCATTTTTAGTGACAAAAACTATGTTTTCCTATTGTATTGGATTATCATGTAGTTATCATATATGCTCTAGTTAACACAAATTTGTAGAGCTATTTTTTTTAAGGATAGTTCTTGCACAAGTTCAACAACTACCATTAAAAGAGGTGGAATTAATAGGGTATTATAATATATATTAGGATCTTATATTTTATTCATAGAACATTTTTCAACATAGGTTTAATTTTAGAAAATTAGACATAGGTAAACACAAGGAAAGATAGTAACTCAGAAAGTAGTATAATAACATAGAATTTAGACTAGATTGACACTAACACCCAAATAAGGACACTGACACCACATGGAACTATTTTCCATGATGTGAAACTATTTTCTAGTATCCCTAGTTTTAGGATATTTTATATTGGCTAGGATAACACACCTAATACATTACAAGTTTACACAGATTCAATTATAGGTTTGATAGTTATGCTTAAATTTTTCTCAAATTTATAGTAGTTCAACTTAAATTAATATAAGTTACTTATATTAGGGATTAATTCATGAAATGATCATTCCCATATTTATTTTAGATACTTATCTAGAATCATTATAACTTAGTCCAGAATTAATATACTCAAATATCATATTAGGGGCATGTGTGCAGCACATTGTTTTTATATGCTCAGTTACACAAAGGTTGATTAGATGGAATGGAAAACTCCATGTCATCCTCTACACTATATAAAATTGACACCATATTCAAGGTTTTAACTAGTTTCATTCCTTACTCTATTTGTAGTGGTTTATATTCCTAAGTGGTCTAAATCCACCTAATATACTCGAGTGCCTACAAAGCTAACATATACTATTATATATACTAAGTTAGATATTTATATCACTTTGTGTAGTTAAATTTTAGATGCATCTAATAAAAATGGGTGGCTAATGATGTATTCATATCCTACTTGAGTTATTGAGCCACCCACATGACAATGTTAAACACACTTTCTATCCAATCAAAGATATTCATAAGCCATGAACAGCCAAACAGGGGTGAGAAATGATGGAGTCAAATTAGATTGATTTATTGAGCCACCCACACATGAGTATTGAGTAAGATATCATCACAATCCAAGCTATTAAATGATCTAATCACTATATACATGCACATAAACACACACACACACACACACACACACACACACACACACACACACACACACACACACACACACACACACACACACACACACACACACACACACACACACACACACACACACACACACACACGCACGCACGCACGCACGCACGCACGCACGCACGCACGCATGCACTCACGCACGCACGCACGTACGCACGCACGCACACACGCACGCACACACACACACACACACACACACACACACACACACACACACACACACACACACACACACACACACACACACACACACACACACACACACACACACACACACACACACGCACACACATACATGCACAAAATTTTTCATGCATTTCATGAATTATTTCACATATCCAATGAGATGTATTTATTCCTTTCCTCTTCCCCATCTCTTTACTCAGTTTTACTCAATTACTTCTTTATTCAACATAGCCTTTTTATTTTGATATATCTTATGTAAGGATTGATTTATGCACATTTAATTTGTAGGTCATGGTTTGGATCATGCTTCACATATGTAGACCCAACTTCACATACTCAGACTTAGCTTCATGGGCTTCACTTCCTATGTAATTCTAGGAATGCTTCTTTTTCCTTTATACTAGTCATTTTTATTTGATAAATTTATAGCATAAGGTGGGGGGGGGTGGTGGGAAATGTAATCACCTAAAAGTAGTATTTGAGTGTTATGATTTCTACTTGAGGAAACCTTTTCCTATCTTAACCATATACTTATCCTAGATCCTATTATCACACTTTTCCAGCCTTTGTGCATACTACAAGTGTCCCTAATCAGCTTAAATGTTGTCTTAGACCCTCATTTTCCAATCCTAGACTTTCATGCCCAATAACTTGCTAGGTGGACATGAGTGCCAAATTAAGGACACTAAATACAGTAGTGATAGTGTTCCCAAAATGCTTCTAATGTCCTTTACCCTATTATTCCCAAATAGATATATTTTCAAAAGTGAAACCTATATACACATAATATTTTCAACTTTTATCAAATACTAATGATTTACATCTTTCATGAACCCATTGATACTTAATCTATCTAATTTCACACCCTAAGGGGTGCATCGAGAAAGGGGTGGGTAGACCATCTGTGCTTCATAGGATTGTTATCCCTTATTGCCACATATTTCCATTCCAACTAGCTCCTCAAAACCATTCCCTAATCTATTCCTCTGCTATTACACACTTCTCCAATATTTTTTAATCTTTCCATCCCTCTTTTCCTCACATTATTACCTTTTTGTCAGTTGGTTGTACTAGGTCAACTATGTCAACCCTATACAATTTCAAGATATTTTCACTTAGGATTTTGGTTAGCCCTTAGCCAACCTAGCTCGGGACCTAGTGAATAATTGTTCAAAATTATATAGGATTGATTAGGTTAACCCTATTGGTAAATATTTTTGAAAGGGTTTATGGAAAGATATACCTATAAGTACAATATAATTTCATTATTATTTCAACAATCAAGAGTTATTACTTTCTCATACTTGTTTACAATTTACTCTTTCACCATTCTACTTGAGGACCCTTAGCTTAGGGTTTCTACTTGGAGAATCTAGTCTTGTGGATAAGTCTTGGATGCTTTGGCCTTTCTTGGTGATCCTTAAAAACCATAAAAAACTCTTGTGATGCCCCGTTAGATAAGGGATAGATTGAGTCTCGATGGGTTCACATTCGAGTAAGTATTCTCTATCTTTGTTCCTCTCTTTACTTGATAAAAGTAGCATAAGTATTGGCTTTAAATAATATTACTCTTCATATTTCATGTATTAGGTTCTTACTCATACTTATCTTAATTTAGATTCTCTTATACATGTTTTTATTATTTCTAACCCTCATGTTGTACCATAAGCTTTGGTGATAACTAAATTAGATTTACTTTTCTTGTTATTAGTACAGGTGAAATATCAAAACCTAAGACCTGCTTAGGGTTATTTTGTGATTATGTTAGAATGGAGGATTTGGAACCCTCTTTAGCATAGTGTATTGTGATAATTAATACCCTAATTGGTTCTAGTGGATCCACATATTGGTCATGCTCCTGCTTGACAAATGTATTCCCAATCAAAAGTGTAGGTATTCTCTATCTTTTCTAAGCCATGATTGATTTATAGACATGATGAATTTTTGATGGCATACATTATGGTGAGCCCAATGCAAAATAACCATTATAGTATTTGTTCACTTATTTATTTATGCTATCATTATTTTTATCATATAATTTCCATACTAGGTCGACTGCATCAACCCAAATCTAACTTCTGTGTACAGGTTTAACACACAGTCACATCCATATGAATTTTATTTTTATGTAGATTATTTTTTAGGTAAATATTTATAGCTTAACTCAGTCAACCCAATATAGTTTTCTAGATTTTTAAACTTCTAGTTTAGACTACTAGGTCAACCCAATTGACCTTATACATTTTCAAGCATCTTATTCATCTTACTAGGTCAACCTAATCAACCTTGTACATTTGAAGCACTTAGTAATAGGATTATTCAAAGATAGATCAACCTAGTTAACCCTATTAGTAGAGTTTTATAGCATTTATCAAGGTGCATTGACAATAAGCTAACTTCTTTGTATCTTCAGAATCACCGAAGTTCCTTTATCTGCTTTCTCTCTTTCTTTACAATCTTTTCTTTTCATGGTTCGTAGTCTTTAAAAAGGCCCGTGTATAGTCAACTAGATTGACCCTATCAACTCAATTATTTATTTTATGTTTTTTTTGGATAACTAGATCTACTTTATTGACCATGTTCAATATCAAACCTTATTTCCATAGGATAGAGGTGATACTATCGATTGTATTGACATTGTACCTTATTTCAAAGTTGTAATTAACCTTTATATGATAGTAATTACCTCACACTTTCATTTCTTATTTATTTCATGTTTAAAATATAATTCTTATTATAATAATTTGGTTTTCAATATACCATTCAGTTTCACTATTTTATATTTTATGCACACACGACCAAATAAAAAAATATTAACAATTTTCTACCCAAGGCCAACCTATTTAGAATTCATAAAAAAGGGGAAGCTAACTTGTTTTGTTGGCCAAGTATAAACATGTGTTTAATGGTATATTATATATAATCACCTAACATCCTTATCACTACAATTTGTGAAGAGAGGGGATAGGCCCCAATACCAAGCCTGCACCATTGCCAATATATATCCCCTTTAGCCCAAACCTCCTAAAACTATCTTTAGATTGATTTCTAGTTCCTTTTTTACAACCAACTTCCCATCACATTTAAAATCATATTCTAATAATCTAACAAACATTCAAGTTGACCAAGTAGTTACCTTTTACTTTCCAAGTTGATTGATTACTCTTTGTTCAATTGTATTTTGTATTAAAAAACTTGCATTAGCCATCACTGGTGCAAGTTTTTATGTTATGTGCCTCAATTGAATCAACCTAATTAATCTAATTAATTATTTTTTCTATTTATTTATTACTTTTATAAGTACTTGTAAAATTATTACCAATACATGGTTGTTTTAGTTGACACAGTCTATTATAAACATTCTAATTTTCCTTGTATGTTGTAGTAGGTCAACCTAGTTGACCTTGTATACTTTTTTAGCCTTTATTTTCTATGCTAGGTCAACCCAGTCAACTCTATACTATTTGTAGGCATTTTTCCATGTTTTAGGTCTACCTAGTCAACCCTATAGTATTTTCTACCCTCTTCGTTTGTCGATCTAGTTCACACTTCTTTTTGTTAGCATTTTATTCATTTCTATCCATACATAATGAAATCTCTTATAAAAATATTATTGGATATCTTGAATCCATTTATATACTATATGGGATGTTCATTTCTTCCTCTCTTTTCTTCCCAAGATCACCGTCACTCTTGGGGTACCTCTTCCCCTTATTCATCTATGACTTGCCACATAGTGTAAATCACACCTTAAGATGAAGTTGATAGGACTGATCCTTTTTATACTTACCAAGATACTTCTTATCTTAAAAAATTTCAAACTAATGTGGGAAACATTTACATGAATTTAATCAATAGTTTTACTCATAATCCATCTCCTAATAACCCTCCCCCTAACACCAATTTTGGGAATGTTCCTACCAATACCAACCAACCTCTTGATACAACTCAACTTCTTGCCCAAGTAATCCAACAAATGAAAATAATGGAAATCTCTAACACTAATCAAATGATGAAACTTCAACAGCATTTGATTAATATGGATAATCAACCTCCAACTATCCATCCTCAAGCTAATCCCAATTATATTTCTTCACCTCTTAAAGATGCCTCAATCAATGTTATTCCTCAACCCATAATGAATAACAAGATGCTTTAAAATATTAAAAATTAGCCTTTAGAACCTTTTATTATATCCACTAATGTTGGTAACATATCTCTAACTATCATGTATACTGGGACTAAAGACCCTTCCTCATTTCCAAATGCTTTTGTAAACATTTACAAAGAGTGGATCCAAACTTAAACCTTTTCTACAACTAAACTTTTAGTAAAAACATTTACTAGTGACATATTGGAATGGTACAACAAATTACCCCAATATTTTATTTTTCAACTTTAATATTTAGTTAATCACTTAGTTAAATATTTTTAACATAATGATTTTCCTAACAATTGTCTTCACTGATTCATCAATGTTCAGAAATCTCCCATCAAATCAACATATGACTTTATCAAAGGATGGAAATAATTGGCCCATAAATCTGACCATAACATAGTTGATGACAACTTGTTTAAACTCTTTATAACTACCATGACTCCTTCTCTTGAATATAAGATTCAAACCTTTGCTCCTCAAACACTTTATGAATCTCTTGACCAAGCTAAAAATCAAGATTTTATCATGAAGTAATTCAAACCTAATCCTAAAATTTTAAAAGGAGTTTTTAAATATCTACCAATGATATCACTAGTAATAATATGAAAATCAAACTGGGAGTTGCCAAAGATGATATTACATCACCTTCTCACACACCTCTCTTAGTTCAACAAATAAAATAATTTTCACTTCCCTCTAATCCTTTCATTTATCCTAATAATCCTCCCAAATGGTACGACCCTAATCTATTTTGTTGGTTCCATGTTGAGATTGGTCATTCCCATGAGTTATGTAGAGAGATCACTAAATTTTTTGTTTCCTATATGATTGGTGATTCATTTAATAATGAATCCATGATTAACCTTCATCATCAATAATAAACCACTACTTCTCAAAAATGACAAGCTTCCAAATCTTCTACCTCAAATAATCAAAAATATTTCTCTACAACCAACAATCAACCAAATACCAAGGATGTTTATGGCATTGATGTCAATTATGATAAATATTGATGCTGACTCATAAAGATCCTATTACCAAACCTAATAATCTCTATTTAGAGGAATGACTTATTAAATAAAATACAACTACACTTCTTATTTTAGATCCTCCAACCACATTTATTTCTTCAAAATCTACTTTACCTCCTAAATCTCATGTTAGTTCTTCTAAATCTCATTGGAATGTTTTTGAAGAACTTAAATCTATGCCTTATAATATTCCACTTATCAAGATGGTTCTTACTTCCCCCTACTATCAAAATTTACTTATGCAACAACTCCAACAAATTAAATATCCATCCTCTATTGATGAATAACCACCTTCTATTGAATCTCAACCTACCAATGTGAATACCATTGAAATTATGTGTCCCCTATCATCCCTTCCATTCAATTCCTTAAAAAGGACATGATCAATGTTTAAAATATTTTTTGTGTTGATGATAAACCACTTTTTATTAAAGTAACCATTAATACTACCCTTACCCATAAATTTATAGATGATGAAGGCTTTGGTATTAATATGGCATCTTTATGGCTTATCCAACAACCTGGTTATAATAAGGATCATCTTAAGAAAACCCATATTACTTGTCATGGTTTTGATAATAATAATCAAAATCCACTTGGTTGTATTTTACTTCCATTAACCATTGAACCTAAGACCATTTGAACTAAACTTATTGTCCTTGATTTACCTTTATCTTACAACATACTCCTTTGTCACCCATGGACTCATCAAATGAGGTCTATTTTTTATTTTTTTATAAAATTCATTAAATTATTACATAATTTAAAGTGGTATAATAATGAGGCTAACCCCAAACCATGGACTATTCATCTTCCTTATCCCAAATCTCAATATTGTATTCCTACAATTCCTAAGATCAATAGTTCTTCTTTACTTGAATTCATCAACATGAATCTTAATTTACAATTAATTATTATGGATTATTTTGATTATGAACCTCATTATTTTCAACACACTTTTAATACTACAAAGATACCTCCATAAATTTTTCAATGGCTTCCTCCTTATTTATTACATAGGGACCATACTATTCCTCTTATTGATGAGATCATTGATTTTCCCCCTCCATGTAATACTCAAGATCCTTATTTACTAGAAGATAAATTAACTTGAAATGATTTTAGAGTGGCCAAATTTTTTCAATATCCTCTCATCATGTCTCCTCATACATTTATTAATATCAAGATTTCACCTTCTAAAATTACCCCTGACTCTAAAGCATGTATAATTTTTCCAACATATGATGATAATTATATAATGGACCAAGCTCAATCTCAAGATTTAGATGTCTATAACTATAAAAATACCTTAACTCAAACATGATTTTAACTAGGATTATCATACCATTTACATGGATCATGCCTTAGATACTAAGGGTCATGTGCATCCTACCAATTCTCCACCTATTGATACTCGGGTGGTAGAGCAAATTATCCATTCTAAATATTCAAAATTTATAACATGTCCCTTACCACCTATTTATCCTATAATTACATCTAATCCTTCTCCCATCATTTAAATAAGGGATAATCCAATCTCTTATTATACATATACTTATTCTACTCTTTAGATTACACTAAATGCCAAGGCAATTGATGTTCATCAAATATATTCTGAGTATGATAGTCATGGTAATCAAATTATAGATATCAAAGTAGATGTTGAGAATTATGGTCCTCTTACCAAATTTATTATTTATGTATATATTATTGAAATGCTTCATTCTTGGGAACCTCAACTTCCTCAAAAACATCATAAACTTGAGAATTTTAAAATTAAAACCCCTTGTTTCAAAAACTTTATTGCTAGCATTGATCCTAAGACTAATCCTATTTATAATTTACCTAATGTAACATGCCACTTTCAAGATGGTATGTCATTCTTATTGAATAAACCACTCGCATAAAATATGGTACTCCATCTTATCCTTGACCAATGAAAGTATCTTGTGAACTCTCACCTATTAAACATGATAATTTTAGCATATTTTTTGATAACTATCATGAGGTTTTTTCTTGGTCTTATGAGGACATGCTTGGTATTGACCCTAGAATTTTGATGAATAATATCATTACTTATATTGATTCTTAAAATTTGCATCAAAAGAAAAATAAATTTCCACCTGAGATTTCCACCTTATGCCACAAGGAAATCATAAAATTATTCGATGCTAAATTTATCAAACTAATGGATTATTTTTAATGGGTTTCTAACATTTTTCCCATTCAAAAAATGTCACTATGGTCATTTTCATTTGTATTGATTTCCATAATCTTAACCTCAATTATCCTAAATACAAATTTACATTACCTTCAATAGATGCCATCATCAATTCCATAGTTGGTTATGAAATGTTATCTCTTATGGATGGCTGATTGGGATACAATCATATTCACATTACCCCCAAAAGACCAATATAAGCCTATTCTCACCATGTAATGGGGCCCATATTGCTATGTCAAAATGCTCATTGGCCTCAAAAATGCTAGAACTATTTACCAATGAGTAATGACTCACATATTTCATGATCTTATCCACAAAATTGTTAAAACCTATGTGGATGACCTCATTACTAAATCCAAAAGTCATACAACTCATTTATCAGATTTTAATATTACCTTTGATCATCTTCTTAAATATAAATTTAGACTCAATCCTTATAAATGTGTCTTTGGTGTCACATCTATAAAATTGTTAGGATTCCTAGTCTCTCTCCATGGTATCTATGGTGACCTCACTAATATTAGTGTTATCTTCAACATGCTCATTCCTCATTCTATTCTTGACATTCATACTTACTTAGGAAAACTTGGGTGAATTAGAAGATTTATCCCTAAAATGGATTATCACATTCACTCCATCAATTATCTCCTCAAATAAGGTATTTCTTTAGAATTTATATAAAATTGTTAAAAATCCTTTGATAACATGAAATAATCTTTGTTTCACTCACCTACACTTTATCCTCATTCCAATGATCGGCCATTGATTCTATATACTTCTTACACACCTATATCAGTTGGGGTAATGCTTTCCCAACATGATGATACTAGAAGAGAGTATTCTATCTATGAAATTATCTAATGCCACATCATTATGAAACACATTATACTAAAATTTAATGTGATTTCCTCACCATCTATTTCATAGCTGAAAAGCTTCATCATTACATGCTTTATGAGATCACTTATGTCATCATTCATTCTAACACCATTCATCAATTCTTCTCTAAAGAATTTATTCATGGAGATATAATTGGAAAATGGATGGTATTCCTTATGAAATTTTATCTCTGCATCATCACTCAAAAAGTTGTCAAAGGGCAAGTCATAGCTGATCAACTTGTCACAACTTGTCTACCAACTTATTCTCACCTTCAAGATAGCATTCCATGTGAAAATATATTCTATATTGAATGTCTTAATCAAGATTTTTCTCTTAAATATTATTTTCATAACTTTACGACTTAACTTGAAGAAAATAATCTTGATTAATCCTATGTTCCCTTTATTACTCTTAAACCTAAGGTAGTTATCAAAGAGCTTCCTAAAATTAATATTGATTTGCATGAGTATGCATGGATCCTTTATTTTGATGATGATAAATTATTTCAAGGAGTTGGGGTAGGTTGTATTATAACAAGTCCCCTTGTAAAGATCATTACTTTACATTTTTTCTTAACATTTAATGTCATCAATAATATGACTTAGTACAAAGCTCTAATCATAGGCATGTGAACTGCTACTAACTTAGACATTCAATACCTACATGTTTTATGTGATTATTAACTTATTTTATACCAATTTAATGGTGATTATCAATGCAAAAGTGAAAATATCATTACTTATAATCAAATTATAACCACTCTAGTTAAGGATTTCATCATTTTCACTATTGATCCTATCCCTCGAGATCAAACTTCCATTGTTAATTCTCTCACTTCTTCAACATATCTCTTTCATCCCCACTAAGTTATTTTTGATCTAACTTTTCTTATACAAATAATAAAATATCCATCTTATACTCAACCACCAAACTCACTTATCTACCACATGAATGTTTTTACCATTTGATAAAACCCATGATATAAATACATTATTCAATTCTTGGAACATAAAACTTATCCTCCTAGATTAGACTCTCATGAAAATACTTACATTCATAAACAAGATTTTAAATATGTATTTTCACACAATAACCTTTATTATCACAATGTTGAAGGTACCATCCTCTATTGTGTTATGAAAGATGAGGTTCCTCCTCTTCTTGAACAAGCACATGGGGGAATTCGTAGTGACCACTATAGAAGACATTTTATAGCATGAAAATTCCTACATATGGGTTACTTTTGGCCTAATATCTAAAAGGATGAATTAAAATTCACTAAAAAGTGTACTCCTTATAAACTTCATGATGGTCTACTTCATTCACCTCCAGTCGAGTTTCAAACTATTGAATCTCCTTGGCCATTTTTCACATGGGGATTTGATCTCATTGGAAAATGATTAATTTTGTGAATCTCAATGAATAATTTTATGAATCTCACCTTCATGCCCTTTATCCCCTCAATGAAAATTGTCTTTTTGATTTGAAACATAACCACCAATACAAGGATTGTATTGTTAAATAACATAACAAACATGTTAAAATTCTCACATTTAATGTTGGTGATATTATCCTTAAATTATAGTACACCCATGATAATGAAGGAAAATATGCCAAAAAATGGTGGGGCTCATATTTATTCAAAGATATTATTTGTCCAAGCACCTATATTCTTAAAACTAATGAAGGCCATGTTTTCAAAGATCCCACCAATGTATAATTCCTCAAAAATTAATTTGCCTAAAAATATTTCCTTATTTTCATGCTTTCTACCTATATTTATCTAACACTTTTTACAAGTTACTTACACAGGTCTCTCCCTCTGCAATAGTTCTCTCTTTTTTTACAAACCTTTAGTCCTTCCTTTTTATTCCTTTAGTTTCCCCTTTCTCTCATGAGTTAAATTGTAAAACCATGGATAGGACCTCATATTCCTCATGATGTAAAATAGTCTTCTTTATTTTAACACTCTTTTTACATCCCTTGGATTTTTCTTTTGTGAGTTGCATTATAAGACCATGGATACAACCTGGCCTTCCTCACAAAATACCATCTTATTCTCATTTATTTTTCATGTTTTTTAGAACCCTAATGGGTTTCTCTTTTATGATTTATATTCTAATACCATGGATAGGACCCAACCCTCCTATAAAATTACCATCTTGTCATTATTTTTCTATAATAAATAAATCTTGATCATTGTTCTCAACTTTATCTTTTGCTTATTTTCATAGATGGAATTTGTATAACAATCTATGTTAGCATGTTTTCATCCATTTACATTACTCTTATGATAAGGCTCACACTTTAATGTCATTGTATCCCTTTTTTTCCCTTTATCACATTTTTTTGTAATTTAAAGTAATTCAAATTATTTCATGTGTCATTCCTCTTGATTTCCTTTCTTTTCACTCCACTTTGGATAAAACAAGGTCAAATTCAAGATAGAAATTTTATTTCATCTATATTTATGAAAATCCTAGACCCCATGCTCCTTAAATATCTCTCTCTTAGCAACCAAGTCCCACATATTCAAATTAAAGTCATCTTTAACATCCATGTTTGGTTTTCCAAATTTCTATGGAGGAGGAATATAAAAATACATCAATAAAGTTAAAATCCAAGTCATTTGAAACAAAAGGAAATGATGTATAAAAAATGCAACATATGAACTTCAAAAGTCAAAATCACACCAAAAGACATTATTTCAAACACATCTCCTATTTCTAATGGAAGATCAAACTCTGAATTTAGCCTCACATAGATCGAAGGTCTATTAGGGTACGTTAGGCTTGTATATTGGAATAGGAGAATTCAAAAAACTCTATGGCGATACTTAATTTATCATGCAAGTACCCAATATTCATAGTAGACTGATGGTTCTATAAGGGGTCTTGAGGAATGAGAAACATGTTAAGGGAAGGTAGGTATATTTTACTTTTCATTCATGTAGCCTGCATGTGATGATATATATATTGTATTTGTTAAATTATCAATTGTGTGGATAAGATAAGTTCTTTAAATTACTTAAGGATAAAATTCCTCTTATTTTGACAAACCTAATTTCAGTTTCTTAACTTTGATAAAGAGCTACTCTAACTTGGTTTTTCCTTCATCCTCCCCTCCACCCATTTCATTTCCCCCCTTGATAAACAAATTGTGATTCCAAATATATTTTCCCTCTTCTATAATTCCTTATTATTCACCTCTTAAAAACATGATAACACCACTTTGTTTAAATTTAATCTATCCTTGGAGTGAAACAACATGTTTGAGCAACTATGGGTTAACTTTCTTTATACCATAGATTTACATTCCTAGACTTGTTTTGTTTATTTTTACTATTTGTCATTTGTTGTACTATCCTACTATTCTAGGCACCTAAGTTCATACACATTTTAAATTGTTGAGTTATTTTGGCTTGTTACTTCTCAATCATCAACATTATTTTACCTTTAAATGCACCTTTTTCCTTTGTTGTGTGAGATAAGTATTGTTATTGCTCACTCATCAATATTGTTTTACCATTTTGTTTTTACTTTTACATCATTATTTAATTACCATCTTTTTGACATGTATCCTTGGTGTGATTTGGTGATTTTTCATTTCTTACTTAAGGTTTACTTGTTTGAATTTTATATTTTTTAGTATCCTTGGATTTTTGGTTACTTGATTTACTCTTTTGTTTGACTTAGTCATTTTGTTTAACATAGCACTTGTCATCATAGCTTACCAAATTCCAAAGTACATCATGTCCTCGTAGCACTAGTTATTTTTGTTTTCCTACATTTATTCATTTTTTCTCTTTAGTTTTGTATTCTTGGGTTTGTTGAAAGTAGTCTCTATGCACTTCATAATCAAAAATAACAACATAGAAGACAACCATATATTAATAAAGGTAAGTCAATCTATGCATTAGATTTACTTTTAGTTTATTTCTCTTTCCATCATTTACTCCTAGTTATTTTATGTTGTAAAATAATATAACTTTTTTATCTTCAACATTATGTGTCCTTATGTTCTTTCTCAAAGCACCATCCCCTATTTCACCTTAGTGACATGTGATAAGTTTTGAGTGGGGCATATGTATAAACATAATATTTTCAACTTTTATCAAATACTAATGCTTTACATATTATAGGAACCCATTGAGACTCAATCTCTTTGAGTGTATGCCCTAAGGGGTGCATTGGGAAAGGGGTAGGTAGACCATTGGTGATTCATAGGATTATTTTCCCTTATTACCACATATTTCCAATATAACTAGCTCCTAAAAACCATTCCATAAGTTATTACTCCTATGTTACACACTTATCTAGTATTTTTTCTCTTTCCATCCTTCTTTTCCTCACCTTAGTACCTTTTTGTTAGTCAGTTGTATTGGGTTAACTCGGTCAACCCTACATAATTTTAGGATATTTTCACATATGAATTGAATTATCCCTTGACTGACCTAGCTCGGGACATAGTGAATAATTGTCTAGAATTATACAAGGTCAACCCTATTGGTTGAAATTTTTGGAAAGGTTTAGGGAAAGATATGCCTATACATACAAGATCATTTCATCATTATTTCAATATGCAATCAAAAGTTATTATTGGCTAGCACTTCTTTACAATCTGTTCTTCCACCATTCTACATGAGGAGTCTTAGCTTAGGGTTTATACTTGGAAAATCTAGTCTTATGGATGAGTCTTGGATGCTTTGGCCTTTCTTAGTGATCTTTAAAAACCACAAAAACCTCTTAAAAAGCCCCATTGTCCTAAGGAGAGTTTGAGTTTTGATGGGTTCACATTCATGTAAGTATTTTCTAACTTTACTCCTCTATTTAGTAGATAAGATTAGCATAACTATTGGCTTTAAATAATATTACTCTTCCTATTCCATGTATTAGGGTCTTACTCATATTTAGCTTAATTGAGATTCTCTTATACATGTTTTTATTGTTGTTAACCCTCATGTTGTGCCACAAGCTTTGGTGAGTAGTATATTAGATTTAATTTTATTGTTATTAGTATAGGTGAAATATCAAAATATAAGACCCCCTTAGTGTTATTGCATTATTGTGTTATATTAGAGGCTTTATAACCCTCCTTAGCATAGTTTATTATGATAAGTGATCCCTAGTCAAGTCTAGTGGATGATCATATTGGTCATCCCACTTAACAAATGTATTCCCAATTAGAAGTGTCAATATGCTCTATCTTCTCTGAGCTATGATTGATTTATAGACATGATGCATTTTTTATTGAATTTAAAACCCTCCTAAGTTCAGATTAGACATATTTTATAATTTTCACAAGCAAAATAATGGTAAAAATACATGAATTTTATCCCTTTATCCACTCGATGGAAATTTTATGCAAAATACCTATTAAAATATGAAACATGTTGAGAAAAATCAAGGTTACTAATCCCTATAATTTTTTACTTATACATACTACCATCTATAGTTTCCCTAAGTATAATTTTTATATATTTATAATCTCAAGCACACTCAAGGAATTTAGTACCATTATCAATCTAGCATCACTTGCATTTTCACCAATACATAGGTGGGGAGAAATACATCAATTTTGATCCCTCCTTAGAGTATTGGTATGTATGCAACTCTCATCACAATGGGTAGTTGAGTATGTCCATCCTATCCTACTAATGAACACACTTTTATCTCATGCATTAATTTCAAGGAGGATTAGGTTTTGCATCTTAAATCATCTATTGAAGGTATAATATAGAGTTTTAGAATTCATGAATGTAGGAATAGAACCCAAAACCATAGGTGCAATTGCACCCAAACATTTAGAGCAGTCCTACATAGAGGACACTAGGACCATTTTTAAGACACTAGAGCCACATGGAACTACTATCTAAGTGTGGCACTACTGTCTAGGAGGGGTTTTGACATAGGAATCCAATTGACAACACTCATACCTATTTCAATCTCAATTTATAGCACTTAAAATTTTTGTATCGGGCATTTTCCAGATAAGTCTTTATTTGCATATATTTCTTACTATTTTTAGGAAATCCAATATAGTCAAAATATGCAACAAATCAATGCTTATTTTATGCATATTATTTCACTAATTTATACCATTCATACCTTTAATCAAACATAGGATTTACATACCCAAACCCTAAAAGGTTAAAACATGTCCAATTTTTTATATAAATTTAAGGGTGATGTATTAACACATTTTTTATTTATCAAATTTAAATTATTTAAAATATTTATACTATATACATATTTTAATATTCAATGTGTATGTTCATGAATGATTTTACACTTTATGTGGTCTTTTGCTTTGTTATGTATTTTAAGAAGCCTATACTGGTGTATCTATCTAAGGTAAATTGATATATATTTGTATTTCATGATAATGAATTTATCCTTAAAATTATAAATATTATATTGTAATGCCTCACAATCATTTTTCCATGCCAAATATTTTTTTATAACTAAAATTTGAATTCCCTTCATAATTTGATAAATAATCATTGTATCGATTTATGGTAGAGGAAAAACAAACAAGTTATTGTCAAGTAACATTTTTTATATATTACTTGGTTTATTTAATAAACTAGTTACTTTCAATTTGTATCATGGTATGTGTAAGATCCCATTTCCATGCATTTTATGTTGTTAATTGAACTTTTCATGAATATTGGATATTTATAATTTATATATAATGCAATGCAAATTATTTATTTTGCGTGAGTCTTACTATATTTTACAAAATTTTGTCTCAATGGGGAACACAATGTAATAGATTATTATCATACATTTATATTTCAAAAAGATCTCATATTTATATCCATGATTTCCATATAATGTAGATCATGATCTATTTGGTTGTCTTATAGAATATTCACTCTTTTATTTCTTTCTTTTTAGATTTCCCTTTAGATATTTTTTACTTCATTCATGGTTTATTATAATGAGTGCCTTCCCTTTGTATAAGCTAGTTATTATATAAATGATAACTCATAATTTATTCATGCTCTCTATGTTTAAATAATCTTGATATTATCTTGTTCTTATACGTGATAAATCTAGATGAGATGGATAATCATCTACATATTTTTAGGTATTTCATTATCTTTTTCTTAATAATAATAAGATTTGTATCTAAATACTAAGGGAATATAAATTATATTCTCCTATTATGTTTTAAGAATGTGTGGGGATCTGTTTACTACATTTGGATTAGGTGTTTTTTTAAGTGACCTATTTTCATTTGTTTTAGTATTTTTTCCTACCTCATATGTATATATTCCATATATTGATATGTGGATGTACAATAAATGAATGAGGGCCATTAGAATTAAATATATATTCTTCATTTTTTTCACCTTTTTTTCAATACTTAAAATGTTTATTATGCATATGACCTATATGCAACCATCCTTCATGCATAACTTTTAAGCATTGATTTAAGGCAGATTTAACTACTTCAATAGCATGAATTCAATGTCTATTAGGTAGTATGTTATAATTCAAATGATTTGGCATCACTTAAAATATATTAGGTAACATTTTAGTCCCCACTATCAAATCTAATGTAATCATTCCTAACACCTAGTGAGGTGTATTATCAATATCTACAATGTTCTTATCTAATTTATGGATAAAATTTATATTGATACCTAGTATTTTAATAAACATGACATTCATATGTTTAACCTTGATCCATGATCTATAATCTATTGAGTTGGTAAATATGTTTTCTTGAATGAAATTATTACTTCATTATCCTTTAATGTATTAATAATGGAAGCAAATTAGGTTGGATTTTTATTATTTGGTAAGGTTGCATCATGTAATTTTGTATAAATAATTTAATTATAGATGGTATATCGATTGAGAAATTATAATATAGAAAAATTTATAGGATTATTACTAAGATTATCTAAAACATTATAATCTCTAAATACACTAGATATTACATTAGTTGAGGGAGGAATAAAAGGATGGATATTATGAATGCATCTTCTTTTTTCGAATGATATTTTTAACCCTACCTCTTTGTGTTGTGATAACATGGAACTTCACATCTAATATAAACATGGTGGAAGTAACAGGGGAGTAATTTCTTATATCACTACTATGAGGTCTTGGTGGAGGATGATACATTTCCTTTCCCTTCAAATAGTAATTAAAGGAATCTTAGATTCAAAATTCATACAATATGTGTTAATAAGAAGAGATAATATTTCATGAGTATTGTTGTGGATTTTGGTTAAATATGAAATATTCATACTTTTTTTTACTATAAAATAGTTATGGAAGATACTCATTCTTGTTATTTGGTCCATTTTGGGGCTACCACTAAAGACCTCATTTCTTTTGCGACATAACACTATTTAGTTTTATTTTTAGAGAAGTGGTTGTGATTTAGGTGTAAAATAAAAAATATGTGTTTTTTATGGGACACGTTCAAAGGATCTCCTTTTTACATATGATTATCTCTTACTTTTGAAATACATTTTTAATTTTAGGTTTTCCTTATAATATTTTAAGTTTTATTATATGTATGCTTTTTATAGTTGTGTTAAATCTCATAATTTTTATCTTTCAAATTTGGTAGACTAAATATTATTATAATAAAATTTTTTAATTAATGAATAGAGTAAGGGACCTCATAACACTTTTTTACTAATCAAAAACCCAAAAAATGTTCATCATTATTAATATCATAACTAGTGTTATTGCAAATAAATTTAACCATTTCATTGCATGATATTATAATACATCATATAAGCTATGAAATAAACATGTTATTATGATAATAATAATAATAATATATTTAACTAAATAATATAAGAAAAATCATCCATCATAGCTATGTTAGGGTTCTTTAACCCTAAATTTAGATATGTGGGGGATCTAGGGTTAAGAAATATAAAAGTGGTTATAACACAAGGGTGATAAACTAATCTAAAGTAGGTGAATTATTAGATAACTTAGATAAATAATATTTTAAATTTATACAAATGAGGGTGTTAAAAATAGAAAACTAAAACTATTGAAATATATTACAATAAATAATAAATAATGGTACTTAGTTGGTTTACTATGCGTAGATATATTGAGACTATAAATAGGTATACATTATGTAGGATTGGTGTTATTGATTAGTCATTAGATTCTATAAATTATAATTTTGTGGTCATAGACACTACTATCAGATTTGAACACTATCATTGATGTTAGTGTTTGATCATGACATAGGTGTCTAGTACAAAATAATGAATAGTTCTAGATGTGACCAACTTCACCATTATAGGTTTTCTATCACCTTTATATTGATTTATTAATATTTATAATTTAGGTTGTCTCTCTCCATTGATATATAAAACCCTAGTTCTCCACCCTTAGAATGAGTTTTCTAAAAATGGGTTATTGTGCTCATAGTGTTGACCTAGCCCAAAAACCCCTATGTTAATGGGTGTTGCATACATATCCAATAATTTAAAGAGTGCCTCATACATATGTAGTTATTTATTATGAGTTTTAAAAGTGAGTAATAAGGGTGTAATCAATATATTAAAATGCATGCAAGGATATAGCTTGTAATTTGTTAAATTTCACTATATACTTCTCTTTAAATGCTTTATATATATATATATATAATATTACTACTTGTATGCATGACATGAATATAGGGAGGATTGGGTAGAGTTTATTGTTTAATAAATTTATTAATTTATATATTTTTAGGTGTTTTATAGATATTTACTAGATGGGGAATGAAAAAGATAAGACTTATATTTATACCATTTTTTTTAAAAATATCTCATGGTAGGGTTCAAAAATACAAATAGGTTAACCCATAGGTTTCCACAATTTTGTAAATTTGATGAGATTTGGATATTGAACACTCAATAAAGATCTAACAATATTATTGATGGTAGTGTCCCTCTATGGATGATAGTGTCGATAAGGCTATAAAAAAGGTATGGAACTAAAACTTATAGTGAATGATGTTTATCATGTTTTACACTTTTTATACAGTAAATGAGACATGGGTCATCATAATGATATGGATCAAACTAAGAGATAATAATTTATGCATAACAATATGCTGCATGTGAACCTTTTAGTAGAAGGGAGATTTATAACTTAAGGTAAGAACCCTCATTGATATTTGTCAAATATATAGGCTTAGATGTTATAAATATTTAGTTTTAGTATCTACATCTCCAATTTTAATATAATAGTGCATAAGGATGAAATTACTATGTTAAATTAAATAAATTTGTACCTCAATGTGTATAACACACCTTAACTTTGATTGTATCCACTTTGAGAACTTTTATAGTGTATGACATATAACCAATAGCATGTTATAGTTTAAATCAATGCATATAATTTGAAATTTAAAATAATTTAAATTCTTGAAAAGAAATAGATAATGGAATTAATAAACATGTGATGATACAACCATATTTCCTCTTGATTCTTTGACTTGGTAAGGATGCTTCCTTATGGAGCATTGGAGCTAAAGAATGTTCATACCTAAACCTTTAAGATTTGAAATTGGATATTGGAAGGTATTATAATCCTAATCCAATGAAAGGGTGAGTTATTTTTTATTTGGTTGATTAAGAATAGAGTTAAAGGGGTGCATTACCTTTAAAGAAGAAATCTAAAAGATAGACATGAAAAATAAATAGGAAAAAAAAGGTGTAAAAGATAAACTAGGTAGTTAAAACCCCCATGCCACTAATGTTATGCCAAGTATCATCCAAAAAACCTAAGACCAAATAAAAAGAGATAGAGAAAAATAGAATATTCTAATTTAGAATAAAAGACCAACTTCTTGGTCTCACTACCATCACATTCATTATTCCTTCCTTTGGTATGGCTTCCAATGAACTGGTTCTTATCTTCTTTTTATGTTTTATGCTTTAGATTGGTAGACTGGATCTTTGTTTTATCCTCCTTAAGAAGTTGGTTGACCTCCTCCTCTATAACACTCTAAGTAAATTTTTTACCTTGTAGAGTGATAATTGAATGATCCTTGACCAGTTTAAAGGTTGTCAAATCTTTACTTAAGATCCCTTTTAAATTCTCAAACTCATCCATGATTTTTCTACTTACGAGTTTCTAGATAGTAATCTTCATGTGAAAATTTTGGAAATAATTCATAATTTTTACCTTGTGATTGGAAATGAGAAACATTCTACCTCTAATAGCTAATGGATGGATGTAGATAGGACTCCCCATATCTAGTTTAGGCTCCTCCTACACTTGTTCAGTAGAATCCCCAACATTCTATTCCTCCTATTCATTCTCAAATTTTGACTTAATGGAGTAATCTTCCCCCACTTTAGTGTTTTCCTTCTCACTAGGGATATAAATCACCTCAGTGATGATCTTGAACCACTATATCTCCCCTCTCTTAATCAACAATAATATCAAACCTTGATGAATTAAATCTGCTAAAGGGTTCTTCTTAAAGTTCAACATTGAGGCTTCTAAGGATTGCAACAAAATAATGGAATGATAATTATGTGTCAATTAAATGAATAAGAAGGAGGAAGTGATGGGAAAAGATCATAGTATGTTTTTATTTTAAATTAAGATACCTCATAATCTGGATGCAGACTTTAAGCCATTTATTTAGTTCTGACCTCATGAAACCCTTTTGAGATGAAATCTTGGGTTTATTTATTTCCTTTTTGAATAAAATGCCCAAAATATCTTCCTTTCTCTTCTTGTCCTTGAAATATTTGATTCCATTATATTCTATCTTGAGAGTCTCTCCAATGATCTCCTCTGTGATCAAGATTCTCAAGCCATGCATTGGGAATTCATGATATTTCTAACCATGAATGAAGTCCCTAGAAAGCCCTATGTCATGCCCAACAAGCCTTTACATGAATGGTTTTAAACCACCCTTGACCATACTATGCCACACAAATTTATTTCCCTTGGTGTTAAATCATTAAATAGGTTTGAACCGATCTCTATCCCCACCCATTTAGTGAATTTTCAAACTTCTTCTACAATCTTTATTTTTTGAGTTATTAGGGAAGGAGATGGGTAGATTATATAAAAAAGAGCTAAATAAAAACATCTGATGCATGCCTGAATGACCCAAACATGTAAATCCATAATGATAATTACCTTGCATGTATTAAAATAAAAGCTCCTAATCTAGAATTGTGTCATCATTGAAAAAACCATCATAACCATGTGGGGTGTGTCCTTTCTATGATTTAATAATCAAGATGATGTCATCAATAAAATAATTCTCATGCTAACTAATTAAATCACTTATTTGGACCCCAAGGTTAGCCATGTAATTGGCACACCTATTTTTCTCCCTATAAACATGTCTAATGGAGACCCCTTTGAAAAAGGCCAACAAGTTTTTTTCATCATCAATGATTCCAAAATATTCCAAGAAGACTAGGAAAGGCCTTTCAGATAATTAAAAATGTTCACTACATCACCTTTAATTTGGAGGGATTCCATGTTGAGGTTAACTACTAGTTCAATTCCCTAAAGCACCACTTTAGCTTCTGAGACATGATTTGTTTTGATCCCCAATGGTCTTGAATACACCACTTATATATTCATGGAAGAATCCTTGATAAAACCTCCCACTCTCATTGGGCTTGGTTTATATTTTTATACCCCATCAAAATTCAATTTAAACTAGGAGGGAGGATGATGTAACCATTTGAATTTTGACCTATCAACCCCCTTCACTTGATATTTTCTAGGTATGACAAGATTGAGGTGTTTCAAAATCTAGGAGAAGATAGGGGAGCTAGGTTGGTAAAAATAGGAAGTGAAGGATGACCAATTTTCATGGACAAAGGCCGATATCCTCTAGGAATTAGAGGAAGGATTGGGTCTGTAGTTATTAAAAATACAAGAATTCGTAGCTTTCCAAATGGCCCAAAAATGTGGGGGAGAGCTAGATTCCACCAAAATTTCAATAGCAGAGATTCCTAAGGTGTCTTCCATTGAGTAATCAAGTATTTAGTAGAGCTCAGGGTAACCTAGGAAAGTTAGACCTACTAAATAATGCTAAAAGATGTAATAAGCAAAGGAACATGAAAGGAATAAATTCTTGATAGATTCAGCTTCACATCTACAAAGAGCACACCTATTGGGAAAGGGAATACCCATTTACACTAAGTTATCCATAATTAAAATCTTGTTTTGAGCTATCAACTAAAAGAAAACATTGATTTTAGGGATGAGGCTTTTTAACCAAAGATCATTCCAGTTATCTCTACTTCCACCAAATCCCAAAGGGATCCTTATCTAGATTTAACAGAGTAAAAACTCCTAACATCATATTTCCAAATAAGATAATCCTACTTTGGGAATAAGTTGATATGAATGTATTAGAGATAAATGTTTAAGCCATGTAGGAGATGGGCTTATTATTGGTTTAGATCATATTTTATGATAAGTTTCCACTTCTTCCTTCCATCAGTCTCCTCCCAATATTCTAACCCCTTATGGCTAAAGGTCTCTTTGAAGAAAGATATTAATTACAAACCTTGGAAGGAGGAGGAAAAGGGGGAGTTGATCCAAGGATATTTTAAAAAGTACACTTTATTACCTTTTCCAACATTCCATTTAAGACCTTTACTGAGTAGATCCTTACTAGCTTTCAAAGCTTTTAATAATGTTGAGCCATTTACAGGCCACTTTCCTAAAGTAATTAGTAACCTTCTCTAGATTTTAAGTATTTATTTATTATGATCTTGGTCCACTGGTTATCTTCCTTCATCAACCTCCATCCTTTCTTTTCCAAAATGGCTTTGTTCATGTATCTAACCCTACTTAACACTAATCCTCATTTTGAGGTAGGGAGGTAAGCTTTATTCCAAGATATGAGCAAAAAAATAAATCTATCTTTTGATCCTCTCCATAAGAGTTTATTTTTAATATGATCTATTTGATCTAAAATCCTACTAGAGATGACAAATAAATACATGAAATAAATTAGGATGATTTGAAGTGGTCTATTTAGGAGTTGGAGTTTGCTAGCTTAGGATAGTAGATTCCCTTTCCATCTTTATAACTTTCTCTGAATCTTGTCAATGAGGGGGTTCCAAAACTCTAGTTTTATGTAACCCTCAAAGATATGAGTACCAAGATAAAAGGAATGGATATTCTTGATGACATAACCCAAAATATTATATATTTTTACTTAAAGGTTGAGTTGGGTATTGATGAAAAAAAGAGAACTTTTATTACTCTAGATGGAAACTACTTCATAAATTTTAAGAATTTTCTTGAAACACTTAGCTTCAAGGACTGAGGCTTCACCCTTCATCATTGTGTCATCCATGAATTGTTGATGAGTGACCAGACTGGTGTTATGGGTAGATGTGATACCTCTAATAATTTTTGGAAGTTCTAGTTTTGACAATAAGTCTTCTCAGTGCTTCAGCTAGGATGATGAACATATATGGAGAGAGGGTATCTCCCAATTTTATCCCTCTCATTTCCATTAGAAAACACAAATGAAATATATTAAAAATATGAGTCTTGACATGGCCATTGAGATCATTATATCTCAATCACACCACTCGAGTGTGAATATATATAATCTAGTAAGCATCAATGATTTAGTTAACTCATCCTATAAATTTGGTGAGATTAGATGATTTAATCCCTCTAATATATGTATATAGAGGGGATTAATGTTTTAGTCACTTTAACCTATAAAATGAACCAACTATTCTAGTTAAAAATTCTTGATAACACTACATCTTAGTATATTTGGTAGATCTTAGTGAATAGTATAATTGGTAAGTTTTAAAAATTTTGGTGAAATTTCATGGCATGTAAATGTATAATATATATAATGTAGATTATATATGTTATAGATATGAAAACATTGATTTAAATATATGTAAATTTAGTATAATGTATATGATTGTGACCCAAGTGTATATCTGAATCATGGAACTGAGCTAGAATTTGTGAAAGTGTGGAAGTCATGTATTTAAGACATAATCCCACTAAAATATAGAGATATTGAGTAAGTTTATGAGTGTTTATTTAATGTTATTCTAAAATTTCCACACCACTATCTATAAACTATGAAAATGTATAAGTGTGGAGGTCATGCCTTTGTGACATTCCCCCACCGATGTCTAGAAAACTATGAAAATGTGGAGGTTGTGATTTTATAGTATTCCCCACTTTCTCCCCCTCCATTTTGATGTGAGGGAAAATATAAAATTTTAGTTACATTAACTCAAATGGATAAGGTAGTTTTATATCATGTATATGAATCATGTAGCATATAGGAATAATATGTCAAAGTAGATATATCAATTAGGCTTATGGTCTGTGATCACACCAAGTCCTAAAATTCATGATATAGATCATGGTAATTTCCATAAGGTAATAGTAAAATATCAACAATAAATAAATAACACACACAAGATAACTCAATGTAATTAAAAGTAATTGTCCAAGGAGACCTCATGCAAGTGGCATGTTCAAATGCCACATAATAAAAATGGATGACATATTTTTATTTCCAATCAACATAGAATGATATATTCAAATGTCCAATAAACATACAATGGCACAAGTACCAATAGGAAATGAACATACTCAAATTTTATATAATAAATACAATATAAAGTAATGTAATACACTCAAGGAAGTGGAAAAAAGATGAATCATTAGTAACTAGCATAAGTATATTATATTAGTCCCTTCATATATGTGTTAACAAAGTGTAATGTAGAATAACATATCAACTAAATTTTGAAATATATCAGCATTGATATAGACATGTGTTATAAATATAATCTCAAACATGATAATTAAGAAATTATAATTAAGGATATGTACCCTATATCAATCATGATGAAATAAGTAGATGACCTCAATGTACTATATGACATGAGTATAGGAAAGATCCAACATCTATAAGTGCATAAATCATGTGTGTGAGTATGTTTGTATCACCATAAAATATTCATGAAACATATGTTTATATATTAATTTAATTATATGTTATCTACTAACATAAATAAAAGAACATGGATGCCAAGGAAATATTAAGATTGTGAATGCTCAATATTTTTGTATTTTTTAAATATTTAAATGTTATTTTTAAGTTTTTGAATGTTTTATATTTTTTTTATAATTTTGAATGTTTTAAAGGAGAGTTATGTCCTATTATCCCCTCCAAGGGATTCTCATAGGTAACTAAAAGATCATAATATTATATATTAAATTGGATTTATTACCAGGGATTATGCACAGGTGTCATATCTAGATATATAAAATATGTGGTATCATGTGTATGTGTAATAGGGCTCCGTGGTTATAATTAACAAACATAAGTAATAGGGGTTCATGGAGCCCATCATTGAGTGCTCTTTGATTTCTTTATATTATTTTTAATTTTAACATGTTTAGATTCTATATAGAACTAAGTATACTATATAGGAGTAGATGAATATTATGTTTAATTCACTATGTATCTGTGGTGAAAAGGCCTCTCAATTATGTACCACCTAAGAAATGGATTTCCTATTTCTTATCTTTTTATTGAAGATTAACCTTAGTAGGTTTACAATTAGTTATATTGAAATAAATGTATCTTATTGAAGTATAAGTTCATATGGAACTAAAATAATTATTACTAATCTATTGGTATGAATGTATTTAATACACCAATGAATTTTGTAAGGTATTGTGTGGATTTCATGTATCTAGGGTCATCTGAATAACATATCAAAGACTCATGTAAATGGTACAAATAATAAAGTGGTAAAAATATGTGTTGGAGTAAATTTTAAATCTAAATAAATATCAAAATTATTTTGTTATTATGTCCATCAATATATTCTAATAACACATGCTAAACTATGCACTTGAGTCCCCAAGGTTAGGCCAAGGTAATTGATGTAATGGATGAGTTATGGATTAGGTTAGTTTTTGGGTGGAATAAATGGAGGTAATGGGTTACCTTGATGGAAATAAAATACATAAAGAGCTCCATTATGATTTATAATAGTGTAAGTCTCTAAAAAAATATATCCCCAAGGTCTTTCAATCTCTGAGATCACAAGAAGGTGAAACTCTTGGTTAATGTTAGGAGTAGGGAAATGGGGGATATTGGGTTGAATGAATCATTAGAATATATCCAATATATCAATTTAGTTATACTCCATAAATTTTAATTATATAATATGATACTATACCTGATGATAAAAAGGATTTTTGAATGGGAAACTAGGTTTGGATGACATTGTAGTGATGACATTTATTTAGGGGAAAGACAATAATAGGTGGATTATGAATTTGTTCTTACTCCTATAAATAATGAAGAGAGTATATAATGACATGAAGGATTGGTTTAGAATATAATACCTCTATCCTAATTTTATTATTTATATTAGATTGTATGCCAACTATAGGATCAAGTTTTATAACCCTAGGGAAAAGACCTTCTCTAACAAGACTAGGTGTTTTGGGAAGTGTCATTAATGCAGAGCATCCCCAAGTCATTAAACATATAAATGTATTAAGAAGTTAATTTGGACAATTTAAGTCATGAGTTGGTGTAAAACATATAATATAATACTCATGTGTGTGTTTGATTCTTTATAAGTCTTTGTAAATGAGTGTGATAGTTATTTTGGAGTTTCCCTACAAAACCCAATATTTGAAAAATTCAAATAATTTAACTATGCTTTATAAGGTATTTTGGGTTTCTTAAGTAATTTATAGGTTAGTGATTGTTTTTATGAGTTGTTTGATGTCATAATAAAGTGGTATAATGTGTCTCAATGTACAAATAATGGTTAAGAGCATTATATGTAGAAAGCTTGATGTTGTAACTGTCACCTACATGGAAAGGGTCTTGAAAAGAAGTTATTCTTACATGTTTGAAAAATATTAAGTTAAATTTAAATATTGAGAGATGATATATATGTAAAATTATTTGTAATACATTATTATATTAATATTAAAATGGATAAGTAATATATTCTTGAAAGAGACATGGGGTAGAGTAAATAAGAAAAGATCAAAATTTTTAATAAAGATTGTCCCTTCTCTAAAACTTTTGTGCATTACTTATATAAATAAGTAACATTAGTGAATGAAAAAATATTTTAGGTTGTATATATGGATTTTTGATGTGTTATAAATTTTATAATACCATTTCCTTATAATTTTAGTTATTTAATACTACTAATGTGTAGGTTCAAGAGTTATAAGATACAAGTTGTAAAGATCTATTTTTTGAGTCAATAATGCCTAGTAAAATGATGCATTGGAGATGGTTGTCTTAATTTTTTGAATCAAAATATTTTTATAGAGGATATTAATATTTTTGGGAATCTCTTTAGAAATTTATATATCCATTTAAGTGAAAAAAAATTTGGTGGAAATATCTAACACAATCTCATTGGGAAGAAATTTTATGTTCATATAGTCAAAGAAAGGATAATAATTTTTTTTTATTATCATTCACTAGTTTTAATGGATTGAGAGTTTCATAGAGTCATTTTATAATCAATTTAAGCATTATTAATTATCAGGTTATATATAGATTACAATATTCATTCCAACTTTCTAGTCTCTTATACACAGTCTTGCATATATGCCCAAAAATCTATAAACTTTATCTTTTGGAGACCTTTAAGGATTATTTGTAATCAAATAAATTGTGGAGTAGGTAAATATATTATGTAAAGACATACTTAAGGTATTATAGGTAATTTAAAAGCCTTGTAATTAAAAATAATCAATTTTGTAGCCTGTTAGGCTAGTAACAGTCCTACAAACCCTAAGTAGGGGTTTTCATTTTGAAATTGGAATATGTAATGATTCTACCCTAAAAAATTATTTAAAAATTTTAATATTAGTTTTTTTATGTTATTTATAATATTAATAATTTTTAAAGTTGGTATGGAATGTACAAGTACATAATATAATCCTAGGTAGGCCAAATAGGCCTAAAGAGACCTAATTCAAGGAAGATAGGGTAAGTTAATAGGTGTGCAGTGAGAGTTGGATTATGAAACTTTATAATAATATATATGATCATAATTTGTGTCTAAATATATTATTATGTTTTTAGGATCATGCTTATATTAAATAATAATAGGAGGTTTATATGTTTGGAGGGCTACAAACAAAGTTAGCCTTGAGTTTGACAAGAGGCATATGAAAAAGTATAAGATGGAATGAAGCTTGGATATGAGTTGGTAAAAGTTATTTTTGATAAAATTATACAATATAAAGTTTTTGGAGGTAATCAAGAATTACTAATTCATATTTGAGGTTATATAGCAAAGAGAATCTAGTAGATACCTATGATCCATTTGTAATATGAAGAGGGTTTACAAAAGAAGGGAGAAATGTGTTTAATTAAGAGTGATTATTAAATGTTAAAGTGGAGGAAATAATTCATTGGATAATATTTCCTCTAAATCACATTAGGTCAATAAATTTATAGGATAAGGTAAGCAAGCTTAAGGTAAGAATAAAAGGTGAAGACATGACAATGGTGTATGAGAGGATGATGATTATTCCAAGTAGGATAAGAGGACAAATATTAAATGGAATGAGGTTTATTTATGAGAAATTAAATTTAAATGTATTAAAAGAGTATTATAAACCTATACAAGATAATATTAATCAAGAGGATAGAAAGATAAGTAAGAACTGCATGTTTGAAAGCTACATCTAAGATCATCTAAGGCATAAAGAATAATATAAAATATAAGGTGTAATAATTAAAGGTTGTATCCAATGGGTTTGCATTAGTCATAAAAGGGGTATTAGATAAAATTTTAAGTGTATGAGCTTGTCTAGATGAATTATGTAAGGACTTGTTATGTTACTGGAATCAAGGTTTGTTTTATTCTTATTTTTGGCTAATAAAGCTAAACAAGGCTTTTGTTAATATTTTTATTATTTTTGTTATTTTTATTATTTTTAAATTTGAAAGTAAAATACTTACTTGTTGGAATTAAAATGTTAAATTCAAATAAATGAAAAAAATATAACCAAATTAAATTAAAACTTTTTTATATGTTTCCAATGATTTAAAAATGCATGCAAAGAGAGATAAAGAGATGTATCCTATTATGGAAGGTGTTGAATTTTCATTGCCTTGTCTAAATGCACTTTAAGTGCATGTGTTTTTGTAGTTTTTTTTTTTGATAGTGGATATGAGTTTGATATGAATTTTGTTTCCTAGGTATGCACCAATGCAATAATTAATCTATTATAAAATAGAAACACTTGAATGCTTTTGAAGTTTTCTTCATGATTAAAAAAAAGATAATTATCCAACTTTCCTAGTTATTTCATGCAAGTTTTGAATCATTTGTTTGAACAATAAACCAAGCAGTATAAATTTTGTTTTTTATTATTGATATAAACAATAAAAATATTTGAATTAACTTAAAACAATGAGAAAATTAGAAACATGAAAGCCTCTTATTTGCCTAAAGTTTGTCTAGGGTTTTGTTATTTGCTAGTTGATTGTTTTGTGAGCAATGGAATTCATTTTGAACCTAAAAAATAACTATTATGTTATATTAAAGTATGTGAAATGATTTATAAAATATTCCTAAAGTTTTATTTCTAGATTGTATTCTAATGGAAATGAATCTACTAATAATGATGCAAGAAAATAATGAATATATCTATTACTTTTTTAGAAAAGATAGGAAAATGAAGAGAGTTATTTCTCCTATCAAATTTGAATTTTTTACTTATTTTTAAATAAAAAATTAAGATAATGTAAAAATGTAACTAATATAATCTCATATACTAGAATTAAAAAAATCTAATATAGAAACCCCAACCTGATCCTAATCTAGACCAATTGAATGTGAAAATTTTGTAGCATTGTGGTCCTCAATATGTTGGATCCTTTTGTTCAAATGAGGGTGTCAATAAATCTCCAAAAAAGAGGATAAATATATGGTCATCATAAATGGGATAATGAGAGAAGGGCCACAACTGAAAACAAGGAACATCTGATTGTGGTTGATTTAAGACATCACTTAAAGAGGCTAGGTTGTAATAACAATGGATTTCCATATCCAAACCTATGTAGTCAAACATGAAAAATAAACAAATCAAATATTTAAAGCAATTATAGTAGGTTATGGATCTAAAATATTTAAAACTCTTAATATTAGAATTTAGTTTTTTGGAACCAAAATAAAGACAAAATTGGCTTACTTATATAGTATAAATGGAGCTTTCATGAAGGAGTTTAACTGAGTTGAACTAGGAATGGAACTTGGGAAGGACTTAAAATTATTTAAAATACCAAAGAGAATGAGTTGGGCCTAATTGGAAGTGAAATTAGGATGGAAAAATCAATAATTTTAGTAAAAATCATGTAAAATTCATCAAAGAATTATTCATGGGACCTAAATTTTGAAAATAGGATAATAGTGATAGAACCACCACTATTTATAGGGACAATTACATAAACATAATTTATGAGAATTATACCACCACTATAAGTGACATAACTACACTTATTTTGATATGAAACTAACCTATTAGGAAATAATCATTGTATGATTTTACACATCCATCATGATAAACAAGTCACGAAGGTAGTAATTTTGTAACCTAATATTAAAATTTCATCACCTAAAGTTATATTTGTATCACCAATGAGAGGGGATTGTGTTTTAAAATTTTAGGAATTAATAGTATAAATCATACGTTGTTAAATGGATGGTAATATAGGTTAAATAGATATGTGAAGGCTAGAATAAGTATGGAAATTAGTTTAGAGTTATTTTTTTCTACAATTGGAGATGAAACTTTCATAAAATAGCATAGTTAAATGGATATTATTTCACTATGTTAGTGTCCAATGCGTCACACTATTGTCCTTTTAGGTACAGGTGTCTTGAAACTTCTAGGGACACTACAAGAAGGATTTAAGGTTTTTTAAAGGTTCTTAGATGATTATAATCCCTTTTTTATGTCATTTTTGTTGTTGTATATCCTCTTAAAAACCTAATGAACACTTTCACACATGAAATAATATTGGAATAAAATTCAAAATGAAGGAAAAATATGGTTTGTGGTTTTTTATGATCACACATGATAGAAACCATGTTGTCTTGGAAACTTCCTAAATTAACTCCAATGTTATGGGTCTCAGATCACATGTAGTTCTCTTAGAAAACAATAGTGATCAACATGCATGGAATGCTATAATGACTTTTGATTAGGCCCTTATTTGATAAAAAATGTAGGTATGTATGTGTTTTTTATTAATATTTAGAGTGTTGAGCTATACTATTGATTGATTTTTAAGTAATTATGTGTCAAAGTAATAAGTGTTAGATGTAAAATGTCTTGTGAGGCTTTGTATATAGAACAAAATTTTAGTTGTGTTTTATACCCTTATTCATTAGTTGATAAGGATAATGAGAAAGATAAAATCATAAGAAGGGACTAAAATAAATTTAAGGACTCATAAAAAGTTGAAAATGTGACTGTTGGACACTAGCATTGACATGGACACTAGGACACTGCACTAGTTTCCATGACTGCACTAGTGTCCTCAAACTAGAAAATGGAGTACCAAATATGAAAAATAAGTTAGGGGCCCACTATGACTAAAATATCATGACATAATACCATTAGAGGTGTAAAAAATAGGAAAATTAAGTCATAAATATATTAAAAGACCAAATTTGACCATGTGGACAAGAATCACATTCATATTTAAGACCTTCTCATGAAAGAGAAACAAAAACCATAGTACTTGTGTTTTCTTGACTAAATTAGGGTGTGTACATTTCCACCATTTTATTCTAGTAATGTAATGGAAACAAAAGTAATAGAGATAAATTAAAACAAAATTCATACCTATACTTACTTGAGAGCATGTATTTTGGACCTCGCCCACTTCTTAGCAAGAGAAGTGGATAGGCATTTGAAATGCTAGTTGAGAAGAGGAAATCCATAATGTGGGTGTCACATATTATAAATCTAATTAAATAACTAAATCATGAGATATAAATCCATATTTATACCCACCTCGATATGTAGATGAGTGTAAGGAGCAATCTATAATTATGATGAAACAAGCCTTACTTTCCCCCACTCTAGCATGTAACTGACTCTAATAAATAATATATTTAGAGGTTAAAATTATCACTTAACCTTTGTAATTATGATCTGGTGATAAATTTGGATCAACCATTATAGTTGTCTATATGAATCAACTTGGTAAAATCCTAGTGACATCTTGGTGACTATGTGTGTGATCTGACAGTCTGTGCATAGAGAATGGTATAATTTGCCATTCCATCTCTATAAATATGGTATAATCTCATGAGACCAAGGACACATGTCCTGATTCATACCATTAAAATTGATACATGGGTAATTAAGTTGAATATAATTTGTATAAAATTATGTCCATGTATGGATGGTGTACCATGTACATGCCCCCATAGTCATAATTAGAGTCTAGAATTATGTTGAAATCCTATGTAAAATATGAGAAATTGAACCATTAACTGAAAAGATCATGGAAACTTGTAAATATGAGTAAAATTGTGTTTTTCAATATTTGATCCAATATGTGTATCTAAATTAAAATGTGTACTTGAATATCTATGTATCTTAACCAATTTATGTTTGATTATCTGAACCAATGTTTGACAAAAGCATGGAACATTGTAAATCAGAGTCAAATTCTATTTTTGAATATCTAAGCCAATCTATGTATCTAAATGAACCTATGTGCCTAAGCCACTATATGTTTGGGTATTTGAACCACTGTATATCTGATTATTTGAATTGAGAAGTCTGAGTCAACTTTATGAATAGTGTATATATGCCCCCTTTTGGTGAGAGAACCAAAATTGTGGTAAGGGTGTCAAACCAAAAGTGATACTGATCAAGTTAAGTTTTAGTGGCCCATATTGAAATGAACTTATTTTCTTTGGTGAATTTTTAAGTATGTGTTTTGAAACTTTAGTGAAGGTTAATAGACTATGTTTAGGTAAGTAGATGAATTGACATGCCAAATGTAACTTGGTGTAGAAGGTATGTTTACATGTGACTATGTAGATAACCCAAAAATTAATGACATCAGTTTCCATGGATGAAAGAACTTTGTTGTCAGATGCAAAGCATGCCATTACATGTATTAATGTTTTTGATTGATAGTATTATTATTTATCAATAAAATTGTTATTTTTTGGTAGCATTGGTATCTCTTAATAGAATTATTGTCTTGCAAAAACATTTCTTTTGCTTGATATTTATCGATAGTGTCATTATCACTGGGTAATGTTTACTATCATGCGACAACAACATTGTTGTGTAACACCAACATTGATGTGTGATAGGATTATTGGTAGTTGACTTAGATTATATAGGTATGTGGCATTGTTAAAACATATATTAAATAGATTGATTGATTGATTTTAAAATTCATTTGAACCTTTTAACATGAGTGAATTGTTGTTGTGAGCCCAGAGAATATGTTGAGCATATGAGGAACAAACATGACATGCTATGAGGAGGTGGAGGTGCTCATCTAGGTTAATTATGAGGTTAACCTAGTAAGAAACCTATTTTTTTCCATGTTTCTAAAAATTGTTGACTTTTTTTAATTAGTTTTAACAAAATTTATGTAATTTAATGGCCCTTTTGATGAGGGCCATCGCAGTGTCCCAAGGCTCGTGCTAGTGTGCTAGACTACCACAATATCTTCCAAAGGCTATGCTACTATCCAAAATTAGTTTTTTATGAATTTAAAATTGTATTTTTTAATTGTTATCCATGTTTTATTATCATTTTTGCATGTTTATATGTTTATTGTGAGATGCTAATGTATGTTTTGCATGTGTATGTATGCATGATAAAGTATCATAGTGGCTTGATGATAGAGTGATTATGTATACTAGTCCTAATAGATGATGAGAGTGTGGTAATTGATATGTATACTTTGGGATATGTGGCATCACTTTCAGTGGTTCCCTATGACTTCCAGATGAGGACTACCTTATCTGAGTAGTGGAATGTTGATACCTATACATTTTGGCTGCCCACCAGGGAGATCATTGTGACTCAAGAGGATGTCTATATGATACTAAGAGTACCAATTACTATTCAACAAGCTATATTATAATAAGTTACTAGAGATAGAGATATATATCAAGCATTTATGTATTTTATAAGCATACCTGCCAAGTCCCATCATCAAGGGTTGACAATGATGTTTTATTATCAATGATTGTTACAACTAAATTTATGTGGTTGTGAAAGTTTATTGTAGTTTTATAGGATTCATTTGTCATTATGAATGGTAGTGATCTAATTAATTCATATAGGATCCATCGGATTATGCAAGATATAGAGGAGCATGGGATTGTATACTTATGGGATCATGCCATGGTAGATCACTTATATCAATATTTGTACCATTTTACTCAGGAGTTGTGAAGTAAAGATATTGTATCTTAAAAATTATTACATTATTGGGGTTATGAGAACATTTTAATTTCTTAACTTAAGGTGTTTTTTTGTATGGATTGGGCCTACCCATAGGTGTTTGTAGAGAGATGGACTGACACCATGTATAACCATGCACTATCACCATGTATTAGATTAGCTAAAAGTTAGAGATATTATTTGGAGACCCTATAGGGCATTTCAAGGATGGGATTTAACTGATATTTCTTCAATTGAGATGTTAGTTAAGAGATTTCAATATGAGTGACTGACATGATAGTTTGGTGTCACTCAAAATGTTCCACCCACACCATGAGTGAGGTTAGGTAGTAGACCAAAACCATCTGTAGCTGAGATGGATCCAATTTTGGTGATAGAGTGAGATCCAATGATAGATATACTCAATGTGGATCATTTGGGGGCTACTAATGCATTCATATCATGGTGAAGGAAACATAGATGGCCATCATTGTTTCTAGGAGATGGGGCTATCATGGAGGATTTGTTAGATGTGAAGCCCATTAGGGTAGTTACTAATATGTTATTATTATATATTTATGTGTTTGGTTTAGTTTAATAACTAACTTATTAAGTAAATATATAGCACATTGCTTTGGTGTGCAGAGGTCTAGGAGATGACAAGTACTAGGATGCCATTATTGAGGCTATGGTATGAGAGCTGACATGACATATCCCTAAATATTTTATGGATGACGGGTAAGTGGATAGGTACATAAGATTTCCATATATTCATACCCACATTTTTAATTAAGTGACCATTTCTACTGCTACATATAGCCAAGAAACTATTGATAGGGATGAGGAACATGTTAAGATATGGAGGAGATTTATAACTACACTTGATATTTTAGGTGGGATAGGTGGTAGGATCATAGATGACTATATTCATCTATAGTGAGAACATGGAGAGTTGTTGGTTGAGGTGGTTATGTTATGGGATAGATCATGGAGACATAAATCTTAATCTAGATCTAGAGGGGATGTAAGAGCATCTATCTATAGTGTATATTGTGTTATTTAGAATTTTGATTTGTGGTATTGTTTACTTGATTAAATGTGGTATTGATTGTATTTATCATGTTTTGAGATAGAAGTGTGTTTGTTCTGATAAGAAATTATAATTAGTTGCTCATATGCATATGGATGTTTGAGTAAATGTGTATCTTAAATTAGGAATGTTAGTTGTTGGTGTAGTTATTTTATAAGTATCATAATATATCTGAGTGTTGATCATGGAACTACATCTTGCACTATCTATCAATGAATATAGATTAAATAAATATCGATACTGATCATGTCGTGTAGATTTAGAAGTATATTTTGAAATTGAAAATGCTCATGGTGCACTTCTAGTAGCTACATATTTATATTCTGTAGTAAATATATTAATTGGATATTATACTAAAATTGTGTTATTCTCTCTATTATTTTTGGAAAATATCTTAATTAGGTATCATACTAGAATTGTGTTGTAGTCTTTGTGATCTCTAGAAAATATATTAATTAGTTATCATACTAAAACATCTAATTTGTATATGTAGAAGTAGATTCTAGAAGTAAATACTACTCATGGCACATTATTTGTAGCTAGATGTGTAGATTCTATAGTAAATATATTAATTAGATATCATACTAAAATTTTATTATGCTCTATCTGATTTCTATCGAATATCATAATTATTTGATTATGGAACTATGGCTTGCACTATCAAATCCTTAACGAGATGGACTAACATAACTCCCATGTAATTGAGTAGAATCATGCACTATAACCATGTATTAGATCAACTAGAAGTTAGAGATATTAGTTGGAGACACTACAAGACATTTCAAGGATGGGATTTAACTACTATGTCTTCAAGTAAGATACTAGTTAAGAGATTTTAGTAGGAGTGAGTGACATGATAGTTTGGTGTCACTTCGAATGTGCCACCCATACCATGGGTGAGGTTAGGCAGTAGACTGAAACCATTTGTAGCTAAGATGGATCCAATTTTGGTGATAGAGTGAGATCCAATGATAGATATACTTAATGTGGATCATGTGTGGGATAGTAATGCATTCATATTATGGTGAAGGAAACATAGATGGTCATCATTGTTTCTAGGACGTGGGGCTATCATGGACGATTCTTTTATATGTGAAGCCCATTAGGGTAGTTAAAAATATGTTATTATTATATATTTATATGTTTGGTTTAGTTTAGTAACTACCTTATTGAGTAAATATATAACACATTACTTGGGTGTGTAAATGTCTAGGAGATGATGAGTATTAGGAGGCAATTATTGAGGCTATGCTATGAGAGCTAACGTGACATATCCTTAATTATTTTATGGATGATGGGATAGTGGATAGGTACAAAAGTGTTTCATGCATTCATCCCCACATTTTTTATTGAGTGACCATTTCTACTGATACATATAGGCAAGCAACTATTGATAGGGATGAGGCACATGTTAATATATGGAGGATATTTATAACTACACTTGATGTTTTAGGTGGGGCAAGTGGTATGATCATAGATGACTATATTCATCTATAGTGAGAACATGGAGATTTGTTGGTTGAGGTGGTTATGTTATGGGATAAATCATGGAGACATAAATCTTGATCTAGATCTAGAGGTGATTCAAGAGCATCTATCTATAGTGTACATTTTGCTATTTAGAATTTTATTTTTTGTTATTGTTTACTTGATTAGATGTAGTATTGAATGAATTTAGCATGTGTTGAGATATAAGTGTGTTTATTCTGATAAGGAATGGTAATTAGTTGCTCATATGCATATGTATGTTTGAGTAGATGTGTATCTTATATTAGGAATGTTAGTTGTTGGTGTAGCTATTTTAGAAGTATCATAGTATAGTTGAGTGTTGATCATGGCACTACATCTTGCACTCTCTATCCATGAATATAGATTAAAAAAATATCCATACTGATCATGTTGTATAGATGTAGATGTATCTTCTAAAATTGATACTACTCATGTTGCACTACTAGTAGCTACATATTTATATTCTATAGTAAATAGATTAACTAGATATTATACTATAATTATGTTATTCTCTCTATTGTTTTTGGAAAATATCTTAATCGATTGTCATGATAGAATTATGTTATACTCTTTGTGATCTCTATAAAATATATTAATTAGTTGTGATACTAAAACATTTTATTTTTATGTGTAGAAGTAGATTCTAAAATTGAATACTACTCATGGCACATTGTTGGTAGCTAGATGTGTAGATTCTATACTAAATAGCTTAAATAGATATCATACTGAAATTGTTTTATGCTCTATGTGATTTATATCAAATATATTTTAATTATTTTATCATGGAACCATGGCGTGAACTATCCAAACCCTAAAGAGATTGACTAACATAACTCTCATGTAGTTGAGTATAACCATGCACTATCACCGTGTATTAGCTCAACTCAAAGTTAGAGATATTATTTAGAGACCCTACAGGGCATTTCAAGGATGGGGTTTAATTGATATATCTTCAAGTGAGATTCTAGTTAAGAGATTTTAGTATGAGTGTGTGGTATGATAGTTTTGTGTCTCTCTGAATGTGCCTCTTGCACCATGGGTGAGGTTAGGTAGTAGAGCGAGACCATCTATAACTGAGAAGGATCCAATTTTGGTGATAGAGTGAGATCCAATGATAGATACACTTAATGTGGAACATGTCGGGGATACCGATGCATTCATATTATGGTGAAGGAAACATAGATGTTCATCATTATTTCTAGGATTTGGGAAAATTATGGAGGATTTGTTAGATCTAAAGCCCATTAGGGTAGTTGAGAATATGTTATTATTATATATTTATATGTTTGGTTTATAATAACTACATTATTGGGTAAATATATAACACATTGATTTAGTGTGAAGAGGTTTAGGAGATGATGAGTTCTATGAGGTCATTATTAAGGCTATGTTATGAGAGGTAAAATGACATATCCATAATGATTTTATGGATGATGGGATGGTGTATAGGTACATAAGAGTTTCATGCATTCGTCCCCACATTTTTTATTGAGTGACCATTTCTATGCTACATATAGGCAAACAACTAATCATAGGGATGAGGCACATGTTAAGATGTGGTGGAGATATATAACTACACTTGATGTTTTAGGTGGGGTAGGTTGTAGGATCATAGATGACTATATCCATCTATAGTGATAACATGGATAGTTGTTGGTTGAGGTTGTTATATTATGGGATATATCATGGAGACATAAATCTTGATATATATCTAGAGGGGATGCAAAAGCATCCATCTCTAGTGTATATTGTGTTATTTATCATTTTGATTAGTGGTATTTTTCACTTAATTAAATGTGGTATTGAATGTATTTATCACGTGTTGAGATAGAAGTGTTTTTTTCTAATAACGAATGGTAATTAGTTTCTCATATGCATATGGATTTTGAGTAGATATGTATCTTAGATTTGGAATGTTAGTTTTTGGTGTAGCTATTTTAGAAGTATCATAGTATATTTGAGTGTTGATCATGGAACTATATCTTACACTATCTATCCATGAATACAAATTAAATAAATATTCATACTAATCATGTTGTGTAGATGTACAAGTATATTCTTAAATTGATACTACTCATGGTGTATTGCTAGTAGCTACATATTTATATTCTATATTAAATAGATTAATTAGATAGTGTACTAAAATTGTGTTATTTCTCTATGATTTTTCGAAAATATCTTAACCAGTTGTCATGCTAGAATTGTGTTCTACACTTTGTGATCTCTAGAAAATATATTAATTAGTTGTTATACTAAAACATGTTATTTGTATATGTAGAAGTAGATTCTAGAATTAAATACTACTCATGACACATTGTTGGTAGCTAGATGTGTATATTCTATAGTAAATAGCTTAATTAGATATCATATAAAATTGTGTTATGATTTATGTGATTTCTATCAAATATCTTAATTATTTGATCATGGAAATATGGCCTACACTATCTAAACCCTAAAGAGATGGACTAATATAAATCTCATGCAATTGAGTAAAACCATACACTATCACCATGTATTAGATTAGCTAAAAGTTAGAGTTATTATTTGGAGACCCTACAAGGCATTTCAAGGATGGGATTTAACTGATATATATTCAAGTGGGATACTAGTTAAGAGATTTCAATGTGAGTGACATGATAGTTTGGTGTCACTCAAAATGTGCCACCCACACCATGGGTGAGGTTAGGTAGTAGACCGAGACCATTTGTAGCTGAGATGGATCCAATCCTAGTGATAGAGTGAGATATAATTATAGATATACTTAATGTCGATTAGGTGGGGGCTACTGGTGCATTCATATTATGGTGAAGGAAACATAGATGGTCATCATTGTTCTTAGGATATGGGTATATCATGGAGGATTTGTTAGATATGAAGCCCATTAGGGTAGCTTAAAAAATGTTATTATTATATATATTTATATGTTTAGTTTAGTTTAATAACTAACTTCTTGAGTGAATATATAAAACATTGCTTTGGTGTGTAGAGGTCTAGGAGATGATGAGTACTAGGACATTATTGATGCTATACTATGAGAGATAACTTGACATATCCCTAATGATTTTATGGATGATGGGATAGTGGATATGTACATAAGAGTTCCATTAATTCATCCCAACATTTTTTATCAAGTGACCATTTCTACTTATACATATAGGCAAACAAGTATTGATAGGGATGAAGTAGAAGTTAAGATATGGAGGATATTTATAACAACACTTGATGTTTTAGGTGGGGTAGGCGTTAGGATCATAGATGACTATATTCATTTATAGTGATAACATGGAGTGTTTTTGGTTGAGGTGGTTATCTTATGGGATAGATCATGGAGACATAAATCTTGATCTAGATCTAGAGGGGATACAAGAGCATCTATCTTTAGTTTATATTATGTTATTTAGCATTTTGATTGGTGGTATTGTTTACTTGATTAAATGTGGTATTGAATGTATTTATAATGTATTGAGATAGAAGTGTGTTTGTTATGATAAGCAATGGTAATTATTTTCTCATATGCATATGGATGTTTGAGTAGATGTGTATCTTAGACTAGGAATGTTAGTTGTTGTTGTAGCTATTTTAGAATTATCATAGTATTTTTAAGTGTTGATCATGGAACTAAATCTTGCACTATATATCCATGAATATAAATTAAATATATATCCGTACTAATAATGTTGTGTAGATGTAGAAGTATATTCTAAAATTGATACTGTTTATGGGGCATTGCTAGTAGCTACATATTTATATTCTATAGTAAAAATATTAATTGGATATTGTAATAAAATTGTGTTATTCTTTCTATGATTTTTGCAAAAAATATTAATCAGTTCTCATGATAGAATTGTGTTCTACTCTTTGTGATCTCTAGAAAATAATATTAATTAGTTGTCATACTAAAACATGTTATTTTTATATGTGTAAGTAGATTCTAGAATTGCATACTACTCATGGCATATTGTTGGTAGCTAGATGTGTATTTTCTATAGTAAATAGATTAATTAGATATCATACTAAAATTATGTTATGCTTTATGTGATTTCTATCAAATATCTTAACTATTTGGTCATGGAACTATGGCCTGCACTATCTAAACCCTAAAGAGATGGACTAACATAACTCTCATGAAATTGAGTATAACCATGCACTATCACCATGTAGTAGATGAGATAAAATTTTGATATATTATTTAGAGACCCTACAGAGCATTTCAAGGATGGGATATAACTTATATATCTTTAATTGAGATGCTAGTTAAGAAAGTTTAGTATGAGTGAGTGACATGATAGTTTGGTGTCACTCAAAATGTCCCACCTACACCATGGGTGAGGCTAGGTAGTAGACCGAGACCATCTATAGTTGAGATAGATCCAATTTTGGTGATAGACTAAGATTAAATTATAAATATACATAATGTGGATCATGTGGGGGCTACTGATACATTTATATTATGCTGAAGGAAACATAAATGGCCATCATTTTTTCTAGGAGATGGGACTATCATGGATGATTTGTTAGATGTGAAACCCATTAGGGTAGTTGACAATATGTTATTATTATATATTTATATGTTTGGTTTAATTTAATAACTACCTTATTGAGTAAATATATAACACATTGCTTTGGTTTATAGAGGTGGATGCAATTTTGGTGATAGAGTTAGATTCAATGCTAGATGTAGTTAATTTGGATCATGTGGGGGCTACTGATGTATTTATATTATGCTGAAGGAAACATAAATGGTCATCATTATTTCTAGGAGATGGGGCTATCATGGAGGATTTGTTAGATTCAAAGCCCATTAGGGTAGTTGATAATATGTTATTATTATAGATTTATATGTTTGGTTTAGTTTAATAACTACCTTATTGAGAAAATATATAACACATTGCTTTGGTTCAGTTTAATTATTTAATCATGGAACTATGGCCTACACTATCTAAACCCTAAAGAGATGGACTGACATAACTCTAATGAAATTAAGTAGAACCATGCACTAGCACCATGTATTAAATGAGATAAGAGTTTGATATAATATTTGGAGACATTACAAGACATTTCAAGGATGGGATATAACTAATATATCTTTAAGTGAGATGCTAGTTAAGAGATTTCAATATGAGTGAGTGACATGATAGTTTGGTGTCATTCCAAATGTGCCACCTACACCATGGGTGAGGTTAGGTAGTACAATGAGACCATATATAGCTGAGATGCATCCAATTTTGGTGATAGAGTGAGATTAAATGATAGATATACTTAACATGGATCATGTGGGGGCTACTGATGAATTTATATTATGCTGAAGGAAACATAAATGGTCATCATTATTTTTAGGAGATGGGGCTATCATGGAGGGTTTGTTAGATGCAAATCCCATTAGGGTAGTTGACAATATGCTATTATTATATATTTATATTTTTGGTTTAGTTCAATAACTAACTTATTGAGTAAATATATAACACATTACTTTAGTTTGTAGAGGTCTAGGAGATGATGAGTACTAGAGGCCATTATTGATGTTATGCTATTATAGTTGACATGAAACATCCCTAATGATTTTATGGGTGATGGGATAGTGGATACATACATAAGATTTCCATGCATTCATCCCCACATTTTTGATTTAGTGACCATTTCTACTACTACATATAGGCAAACAACTATTGATAGGGATGAGACACATGTTAAGATATGGAGGAGATTTATAACTACACTTGATGTTTTATATGGGGTAGGTGGTAGGATCATATATGACTATATTAATCTATAGTGAGAACATGGAGAGTTTTAGTTGAGGTGGTTATGTTATGCATAGATCATAGAGACATAAATCTTGATCTAGATCTAGAAGGGAAGCAAGAGCATCTATCTCTAGTGTATATTGTGTTATTTAGCATTTTTATTTATGGTATTATTTACTTGATTAAATGTGGTATTGAATACATTTATCATGTGCTGAAATAGAAGTGTGTTTGTTCTGATAAAGAATGGTAATTATTTTCTCATATGCATATGGATCTTTGAGTAGATGTGTATCTTAGATTAGGAATGTTAGTTGTTGGTGTAGCTATTTTAGAAGTATCATAGTATATTTGAGTGTTGATCATGGAACTACATCTTGAACTATCTATCCATGATTATAGATTAAATAAATATCTGTAATGATCATGTTTTTTAGATATATAAGTATATTCTAAAATTGATACTACTCATGGTGCACTACTAGTAGCTACATATTTATATTTTATAGTAAATAGATTAATTGGATTTTGTACTACAATTGTGTTATTTTCGCTACAATTTTTAGAAAATATCTTAATCATTTGTCATGATAGAATTGTGTTATACTTTTTTTTATCTCTAGAAAATATATTAATTAGTTGCAATACTAGAACATGTTATTTGTATATGTAGAAGTAGATTCTAGAATTGAATACTACTCATGGCACATTGTTGGTATCTAAATGTGTATATTCTATAGTAAATAGCTTAATTAGATATCATACTAAAATTGTGTTAAGATCTATGTGATTTCTATCAAATATCTTAATTATTTGATCATGGAACTATGGCCTACACTATCTAAACCTTAAAGATAGATTAAATAATTGGCCATACTACTCATGTTGTGTAGATGTATAAGTATATTTTAAAACTGATACTTCTCATGGTACATTACTACTAGATAGTTGTGTATATTCTATATTAAATAGATTAATTTGATATCATACTAAAATTATGTTGTGATCTTTATGATTTATGTCAAATATATTAATCAGTTGTCATGTTATAAATGTGTTCTAATCTCTCTGATCTCTAGGATAAATCTTAATTGGTTATCATACATAAAACTATGTTATGCTCTAAGTGATCTCTACCAAATATATTAATCAGTGGTCATGATGACACTATATTATGATTTCTATGATATATTCAAAATATCATAATTGGTGGTTGAACTAAAGCTGGTGGTTGAGTTATTTTCCATTTTTTTACCATGTTGCTATAAGTAGGTTAAGATTTATGAACTAGCTATCATCACTACTAAATTTTTGGTGCATGACATCTCATAGAAGTAAGTGTCATAGAAATTAAATGGCTAGTACGATGAGAAACCAATGGATCCTTGAAAGGAAAACACTTGGATAGCTCACTTATAGAGGATTGTTATCTAGGAGAGTGTTGAGAGGGAGATATTGATGCCCCCTATGTGAATTCTGTAATGCTTATGTCAACACATTGGTCAATATGATCTTTGAGTGCATAATAGTTATTTTCATAATTTCCATTAATTCTATGATAATTACAATATGGTTTATTTGATATTATTTTAAAATGATGTATTGGATGATGTTGAGTAGGAAGAAGGGTGATCATCCCTCTATATAGTAATGTAAATAATATATCATGAGGCCTATCTCTATCTAAGAACTATATTGCCTAGCTATTGGTTTCCTATACTTTTTTCATTAGAGGATATGCTTTGTGAAGTGCATATTTGATTTTTTCAAGTGTCTTTATTGTTGGTTTATATTCCACTTTTTCCTTATCAATATGTGTATTAGGTGTTTGTAACATATTAAAATATAGAGACTGTGAGAGACCTAAATCTAAGTCTATCTCTGAATGTGTCTTAATTATTCCCAACTTCTTATCTAATGCCATATCTATAATACATATATATCAAAATGATCTAGATGTACCATATAGTAATTTCTCCTTAAGAGGGAAAATTAAACCTCTCTAAATTTTTTGGTTGGTAGATCCATTGTTGCATGTAGGATTTGAATCATAAAATTTAATCATTTACTATTTCTGACTCACCCTATTGTAGTGAAGGTAACTTTTCATATGTGACTCAAGGTCCCTTATTATGAGTATAATTCATGATAAATACTTCTTATAACTCATAATATGTATGGAGTGAACCACTAGGGAGTGAATGATGAAATAAATTTAATGCCTCAACCTCTAGAGTCTGAGGAAATATCTATAACAGGATAAAACTACCAATGGCATGTACCATGGCCTTTCTATAAGATTTGTGGTGCACAAATAGAAATCAATTTCCATTCAAATTTGGTAATATTAGAATCTAAAACTACTTTGGTGATTTTATATTAAATATTCTATGTGGGATAAGATTGCCATGGATGGCATTAAAATCAACTAAAGATTGGTATGCTTTGCTTTCCAATCTAAGTTAGTGTACTTGTCATTGTAAATCACCCATGACATGCATCAAATATATTACCTATTATTAAGGTATATTAACATCATCAAGAGGTTTATTTAATTCCTAAATATTATTATTAATTTTAGTCATTGACATATGCATCAAGGACCTTTGGTTTGGATCATTATAACTTTTGGAAGGGTGATATCTTGGACTTGGTGAGAGGGAAATTTTATGTAACCATTGTAGAGGTTATGATGAGAAGTGGGATGTACTATAGTAAGGTGGGTGAGGGATATTCATTGGTATCACTTATATTGTTAGTTGGTAATGTAATATCAACTGTTAATGGAATAGAAGACACATTTTTATCATTTGAATGTAAATAATGTAAATTATGAACATAAGTGTAAGTTTGCATGTGTTTATCCAAGGACATATTATCATTTTAACTACCATTTAATAGGAAATCAATTTCAATATCTTCTTCACTAAAATCATAATAGTCATTTCTATTCCAAGTTTCATCAAAATTAGAATTTAATTCACTTGTAGAGGTAAGAATAGAATAACTATCATTTTCATGCTTAGAAAGAAGAGGATTAGAAGAAAATTTTAGCATTTTACTACTATTCAACATATCATCATGTGTAGGTGAAATGCAATGTGTATCTTCACTAGCTATGAGTGGAATGTTGATGTTATTATTATGTTCAATAATGGGGTTAAGGATAGAAGAATTACAAACCATGTTTTAATTTGGCATATTATCTCATGTATTAGGAGAGTTAGAGAGATTTGAATTTTTTATAGTCTGCATAGAATCACTATGTTGACATTAAAATGTAAAATAAAATGATAAAATAATATTATCTAATTTATTCTTTGAATTTGTAAAAGGTGTAACATCATTTGTAATTTCTTTTTTGAATTTAATTGAGAAAGGTAAGGGATGTAAATTTTTATTTTATATGCTAGTAACATCATGTATAATGTTAATTGAACCATGCAAAGGTAAATTGATTTTATTGTTCTTATATTGCTTTAATTTTAATAAGGATGTAGAAAAAGTGGTTGAAAAAATAGGATCACATTCAAACAAATCACTAAATATAAGGTTATATTTAACCCTTATGTTGTTAAATTTATTTTTATAAATATGGGAAGAGATAGGAGAAAGAGAATAAGGTGAATCTAATTTATGCTCATCCACACTTTCATTTTCATGTTCATAGTGATCATCATATCCATCATTAAAATAATAATCATCATCATTATAAATGAAATCATGTTCATTATGATGTGATAATGTAAAATTTTGAAAATTGGTCCACCCATTTGTATAATTATGTGAAAAAATTACAAATTGATTGATTGGGTGAGGGGAAACATGTTTCTTGGAAGTTATTTTAAACTTACCGAAAAAGAGAATGTTAAAAATGAAAAATAATAAAATAGTAGGGAAAAGATAATCCAACATATATATATTTGAAAAAAATGTGAAATATTCAGCCCAATGTATAGGAAAAAATTATAAATTTACATGAAACCTTAAGGGATTATTTTTTTGTGTATGAGTACCTAGTATGTGGATCTAGGATTTAGAGGGTTTATAAAAAAAATTTAAGATATGATAACTCAGTGGAACCCTAATAGTGAAATTGATATTGATCAATTAGGATGTGAAAAAATTAAGAAAAATTGAAATTTAATGAACTATAATTTAGTACACAAGGATGGAGAAGGCAAACCCTAGGGTAGAACTAGGGTTATTAAGAATTATTTCAAGTAATTTGGGCTCACCAAATTTTTTAACTATTTAGGTCTTAGTATTTTAAATAGTAGGTTGTTAAAGGGATGGATACAAAGGGTAAATATATATAAATATTTTAAATAGATATATCAAATTGAGAAAATCATCTTATCTAGAATGAAAAATGCATCACTAGATGATGGGAAGGTTGAAATAGGTCCAAAAATTAGTCTATAGTTATTTCATTCCAAAATTGGAGATAAAATTTCTTTCAAATAGTAACATGGTCAAAGGTATATTATCACACTTTACTAGTGTCCAAGGCACTGCACTAGTGTATTTTCAATGATAGGGGTCATGAGACCTTTGGGGACACACTATGAGAAGGATTTAAGGTTTTGTATAGGTGATTAAATTATTTTAGTCACCCTTATGTGTCACTATTTAGTTATATATCCTATAAAAATCCTAAATAACACCCATAAACATGAAACAATAGTGGAAAAAATGTAAAAGGAAGGGAAAATATGGTTTATGAGATGTTACCATCACATGGGATAGAATACCTATTATCCTAGCTACTACCAACATTAACCCCAATGATAGGGGTCTCATATGGCATGCATTTATCCCTTAAGGAATATACATAATCAACATGCATAGAATGATAAAATGACATTCACTTAGGTCATTCCTCAGTAAAGCATGCAGGTCTATGTTTGTTGTTGAGTAATAGTTAGAGTGATACACTATCTTATTGACTAAGTTTTAAGTAAATATATACCAAAATAGTAAGTGATATATGTAAAATTCATTGTAATTATCTTTATATAGAATGAAAATTAATTTGAGTGTGATACACTTGTTCATTAGCTAACAAGGTTAAAGAGAAAGATAAAATCATAATAAGAGACTTAAGTAGGGGTAAGGACCCATAACAATTTGAAAATGTGACCATTAGACACTAGAATTTATAGGTAAACTAGTGCGCTATACTAATATCTAAGAATGTGCTAATGTTTTATGACTAAAAAACTAAGTACCAACTATGGAAAATAGGATAAGGAGGCCTGTGACTAGGATAACATGACATAAGACCACTAGTGGTGAAAAAATAGAAAAAACAAGTCAAAGAAAATATCAAAATACTAAAATGACCATGAGAACAAGATATATATTCTTATTGAGGACCTTTCCATGAAAGATAAAGAAAATACATAGTACTTGTGTTTGCTTGACCAAATTAGGGTATGTATAGATTGAAAACAAGTTGAAAAAAGCTATAAAGGTCAACAAAAGAGGGTTTTGGAAGACCTAAGAGAGAGGGAATAAAAATCATAGGAGTTGTTATATATTTTCTATTTGAGCATAATTAGGAGGTGACCAATAATATTTCACCATTCAAAAACTAGGTGCATACATATTTCCCCCTCTAGAGGACACATTATCATGAATTGGAAAGGATGTAGTCTTGAGTAATGTCTTACAAAAGGTAAATAGTAAGTTATAAATAATTACATTAGTTAACATGGTTGCATATAAAATATAGTAGGGATTTCACACATCCATTTCTGTGGTAGAAACATACTACCTAAACCATTCTAACCTGGTACTAAATTTGGTGCTAAGTGGCTAAAAACCTACAAAATTTTAAATGTGCTAAGAAATCTAAAATGTTGTTAAATTATCAATTTTAGAATCATGAAATATAAAATACAATAGTAAAAATTATTCTAAAACATGAAAACATACATAAAATTTAAAATAATTTCTAAAAATTAAAGTTTTTAAAACTAAAACAACTACTTTAGGACCTAATTTATTAAAAAACTTGTCAAAAACTATGAAATTTTTTCCAATTATTTGTGATAATTATTGAGATATAGATTTCCTATGACCATTTAAATAAATAAAATATACAATATAAATAATATGATGAGATATGGAAAATCTACTAATGAGAGGAGCTATGGGGTAGGATCATGTAAGTTTTGTTGTTTTTTACCTCTTACCTTAGTTTTATGATATTTAATTAAAACATATTAGAAACTTAGTGAATTTTAAAAAAATAGATTAAATATTCTTTTGGGGATGTTTATATTAGTTAAATGTAATTTTTTTTATTATAGTAGTTATAGAGGATTTTGGGAGTGATTTTGAGGACATACAACTGATGGATAAAACCATTGATCAAGGATGGAACTGCCACCCTTTATAAGTCGATAGTTACATAATCATTATTGTAGTTATATAAACACCACTATATACAGAGGGGTTAATAAATACCATTTAATATTTTTACACTATCACTTGGGGTAATTTATATAACCACCTACAATAGTTGCATAATTACTACCTTTAAACATAAGCAGTTTCATCTGCTAGGACTGAGCTCCCAAAACATGAAATTTTCTTATTTTGATGAGTGGTGATAGTTTTTAAGATAACCTAGGGTATTTAATTTTATATAGGGGACCTAAATATGATGGATTAAACCTTGGTATTATTATTGTCTCCCTTGAGTCTTTGAGCTTACCTATAAGGTCTCGAATGCTAATTGAACTATTCTTGATGAAGGATATCTACATATTGACCAATAACCAGTTGTTTCTCTTGAAGGCATACATAATATTTTTCTTAATGAGTGAGAAATTAAACATCATGACCTTGATACATATTATTTAATTTAATAATTAGGCATAGGATTGTGTTTCTTACATGAGGAAGGTTCCTTCATTCTATAGTTGGTCAAGTCTAATGATCCCATGGATGGTCTATAATAGTTATTCTTTGATGGATCAAGAAGAAATATTGGTGAAAGAGGTGGTGAAATGTTGGTGTTTCCTTAAAAAAGGTATTATAGTACCTTTAGATTTAAATTTAGTTTTACGTGTAATCCAATAAATTATGAGGCACTTGTGCATGACTTTTAATGGGATAGGAAAAGAGGAATGAACTATTTACAATTATTTTGTAATAGTGAGTTGATTGGTCATCAAGTGAAAGGTAATTTTTTTAAAAAATACTTCAAACATAGAGTGTGTATGTAAAATTTTTAATCCTTCAACATAAAATCCATTCTAAGGGATTAAAATTAGCATGTTGATAGGTTAGATACAAATAGAGCTCAATTTGATATCCCCAATGATGTCAAGAACCCAAGATGTAAAACACATCTCAAGGTAGTAGTAAGACATTCCATTATAGATAAATATGTTAATTACAAATTATTTGATAGTAAAAAATATAAAACATTATTTATTTAATAATAGGTTGATTTTTCTTCAATAAATAAGTTCAAACTACACTATCAATGTGGTGATTAGATTGTGTATTTAAGGTCAAACAAGATTCCTAAAGTCCTAGTGACACTTTAAATAATATTCAATGATTATGATAAAATTAATAAAGAGAAGATAAGCGTATAAAAAAATCAATATAATTATGATCACCTAGAAATGTATGTAACAAGGAAGAGATACCTGCATTCATTGATTTATGAAAAGAGTTTGTTGATGTGTTTGTTTGGGAGTATAGTAATTTAAAAGGTTTTGATCATAGCCTAGTTCAACATACTATAGATATATATGTATATTATAAACTATTAAGGTAAATACATAAGCCTATCAACCCAAAAAATGATCCCCTTATGAGGAAAGAATTGACTAAGTTGATATAATCTAGCATCATCTTTCTTATCTAACACTCATCTTGGGTTGCCAATCTAATCCCTATAAGGAAGAATAATGGAGAGATAAGATTGTGTGTAGATTTTAGGGACTTGAATAGAGTTTCATTTAAATATAATTATCATTTTAATTCTATGGAGTAAATATTGTAGATGGTAATAGGTTCTGAACATTTCTTCCTCCTTTATGGCTACTCAGGGTATAATCAGATTTTGGTGCAATAAGAAGACCAATATAAGACAAACTTTACAATAAAATGGGGAACATATGCATATAGTAAAATTAATTTTAGGTTGTCCAATTATGGTTCTACTTTCCAAATATCCATGTACATGGATTTCCAAGGTTTGATAAATGATATAGCATTGATTTATCTTGATGACATCACAGTGTTTAGCAAGGATGCAAATGATCATTTAATTAATATTAGGTAGATTTTTGAGAGATGTATATAGTTTATATTCTCTATAAATCCTCAAAATTGTGTATTTATAGTCCATGAGGTAAAAAATTTGGGCCACATTGTCTCTAAGAAATGTCTCTCCGTATATCCTGAAAGGGTAAGTGTTCTCTTGTCCTTGTCATTAATTTTTATGCACAAGAATCAAATGCAAAGTTTCTTGGGGAAAATAAATTTAATTAAGAGATTCATACCTGATTTTGATAATATTTTAAAACCTATAACATCATTTTTGAATAAAAATTAGGGTTTTAGTTGGACTAGAGGAGGAAGGGATAATTTTGGTGCTATCAAACTAGCCATAACCCAAAATACAACATTTAAAATCCTAATTTTAATAAGCACTTTTATTGGGACATTTTTTTTACCAACGATAGAGACCACACAAAATGGACATATCCCAACATGAGGAAATATTTTGAGTGGTTTCTCATTTTTTGTACCTTTTAGCACCAGTTGGAGGAGTCCCTGAGGATCATGTGCTAGCTAGTAGGTAGTTTCATGGCACCAACCTTTAAAGGACATCCCTACTAGAACTTTTACATGGTAGCTTAAGAATAATTAATGTTAGAAGAGTGGATAAAGTGGTTTTAGGACTCCCTAGTGATATCTCAACATATAACATTCACTCTTTTGACCTAGGCAATGTAGTGGATCTAGAAAACTCACGATAGTTCATCACTTGGAACATGCCCATTTGACCCAGTAAGGAGATGCCTAGTTGCCTATAAAATAAGGCATGCATTTGAAGATCAAGGGAGGTGACTAAGGTAATGAATATATGGTGAAATAAAGATACACCATTAGTATTTTTTAGTCTATATAAGATAAATTAGGCATTTTAATGTATATCCCAAGCTCATATGCGAGCCTCTAGGTATGAGTAGTGATAGGAAATAACATGTGATCTATTTTATATATTGAATTTTATATGTTGAAATATGAAATTAATGAAGAAAGTCATTGAAGTATTAAAGTGTTTATTCTGGTAGTATAGATAGCATAGTATTATATTTATGACTTAGTTTATAATACGAATGATCTAGTTCTTTACATGAATGTATTATAATATAGAGTCTTATCCGTAGTTGTTAATGGCATCATTGTGCCATATAAAAACTTTGGCCTACCTATAAAGAGACTAAGTGTTGGAATAAAAATGCACCAAGGATCTAAGACTTGCATTAGAGTGCTACCCTGAGGATAAACATTTGAACCCAAACCATACCTATGACTTGTCTAAGTAACTGAATGACCCTATACTATCTATTCTCCTAGCTTACACTACTAAGAGCCCTACCTAACTAGTTATGGAATTGCACCTTAGTACTTGTTCTATTGAGAAGGATCATGCATATTAAACTCCCATTAAATAACCTAGCATTAAAAGGCCACCTAAACCCCTCTTGCCAATGATTAAACCCCATTTAAACCCAAGTTACACCATGTTATAACTAGCCTAACATGGGCCCAATCCCTTCAATGTTTAGCTTCAAGTGAGCACATAAGTATTGTACCTTGTGTGAAATTGATGTCATTGAAATAGTGTGTCAAATGTTGTGAACTAGACCTTACTATGCTTTCACATAGCTCTATCAAATCTAGAAAAGACTTGGTTTGATATCTAAGTGCATGACTAAGCATAAAAGATAATTTAGTTAAATTTTATACAACATTTTGGTTCTACTATGAGGACTATGTTGAATTTCATTTCTATAATGGTGTAATAGATTGATGTTATTACTATCTTTCAAAAATATTGAACATTATCTATAAAAATTTGAAGATAGTTTCACATAAAAGCATCCCACATGCAAATAATAGCAACTAAGAAAATGAGTAGAAGCCAATCTATATAATGCTATATATAATATGTTATTTTAAGATCTACCTAATAATGTGTATTGGTGTCAAGTTTCCTAAACTACTTATAGAAGCTGAAGCTACAACCAATGTATTGATTGGACCATAGAGAACTTAGAGAGGCTGATGATCCTAGATGAAGTTTGAACATGTGTTATGGACAAGTGGTGGAGTGGTGAGTTGAATAGCTATGTGTTGGAATTAAAATTGTCAACCTTCTCATGATAAGAATAAATAGAGTAATATTTTCTTCATGAACTAAGGGGTGCATTCATAATAGGGCTCAGTACCAAACTAAATAAACTCTGGTAGATTATGGTATATAAACTATAATAATAGAAGGCTAAAGTTCTTATGTGTATGAGCAAACATAGAAGGTGAGAAGTAGAAGTGAAGGTCAGGTTTGATGGAAGGAGATGAACAAATTGACACTTAAATGATCTAGAGGTTGAACTATAATAAGCAAAGGCACAATCTAATGGTGGATTTGGAACCTGGAAGTGTCAAGAGGACTCATAACAAGTGATAAGGGCATGGGGAAGGATCCCTTGAATTGTAGTAGCATGAAGAGAGAGTGAAAGAAACAATAAATTAGACTTAGCAATTGGATTAAGGATTTAGTGGGTTCTTATAAGATATGGTGATATAGGACATGCCAAAAAAACCTACCCCATTTAAACCTAAAGTGTAAGCTCATGCATTGGATTGTACACCAAAAGATAGAACAATAGTAATTAAATGTATTATCGACATTAGTTTTCATAAAATTGAACATTTGGATCAAGATTTTTTGACTGAACAACTGATCCCATATGAGAAACTAAGTGAGGATACATTGAACCTAGAAAGTAACAATCTAATAACCATTAACATAGGTGTAATCATTCATATGAAAAAGATGTTAGTTACATCGACTAGACAACAACTTCTAAGAAGTGGCACTGTACTGTGAGTGACCGATATTATATTGACAAGTTCAATAGCATAGTTGACAACATCAAGATCAATTATGTAACCTAAAATTTGAGTCATTAGAGGGCTACCTCTAACATAGATGCAAGGGGGAAAATCACCTCAAAACCTGGTACCACCTCCTCAACAAATCTATTATAAGATGTAAATGTACTTGCCTGAGTATAATGGTGTAGAGAATGTCATGGAGCATGTGATTAAATGTGAAATATAATGACATGATCAAGGCATCACTCAATTTGAGTGTAAGGTAACCTAGTTCATTACTACCTTGTTAGATTATGCCCATACTTGGCATCAAAAATTTGATCCAAACTAGGATATGGTTGACTACAATATGTTGAAGGAAGCCTTATTGAAAGAGTTTGATATCCCTAAATTCAAGAATCAAAGCATCATAGTGCTCAAAAAATTCAGCCAAGGGTTATTTAAGAGCATGTTCCTATACAAAACATGGTTTAAAACTATTCTCTCTAAGCTTATGTATGATATTCACCCCTCTCAGCATGTGTAATGGTTTGTTGGAGGCCTATTAGTACCATTTAAAAGATCACTATCCATTAAGACCTTTATAGACCCTCATGAAACAATTGAAGCCATGTTTTAAGTCAAGGTAGTAGCCAGTGTTGATACCAAGACAATTCCATTCATTAAGGCACAAATCATGTCAATGTCCTCCTAGTTATAGAAGCTAACTACGGGTTCAACACATAACACTCATAGTAGGTTATGGTGTACCAGCTATGAGGTGGAGGGTCATAACAAGAATAATTTCCCATGAAGAAATGTCTATGCACTACTCTTCAATTATGACATTTATCATGGGATGCACAACTCTAAAAAATATTTTTTGATATAACATGCCACTCAAGTGAACACTACCATTTAATGCAAGATGTGTGATGCATATACACAATCCATAATGAACTATCGAGTCATCGATGAGATGCACCAAAATATGGAAAGAAGCATGAGGTAGGTGATAAAATCAACTAATGGCTAGGTGGGTCAGTGAAATGAGGACTATGGCCAATATAATATGGGTTATGGGAACCAATAAGGTGTGTTCAGGTATGGAGGAGGATGTGGTAGAGGAATATTACCACCATGATCATGTTACACGTGTGGGTTAACTAAGTATTATCAGCATGATTACCCCATACACCCAACATGTGGGTATTATCAAGGACCACATTCGATCAAAGAAAGCCTAGACTTATATGAGAGGTTGACTCAAGATCAGCTAGACAAGGGTGTTATAATGGTTAGGCATGAATCCAAAGAAGAAAGGTGGGCTCCCAAGGCACAATAGACTTTCAAAGAGATTCATAAGGTGCAAGCCATGACTCTAAGTAGTTTTGCTACTCAACTACTTATTACACTGACCCAAGAACTATGCTTGGAGTATGATGATTCAAGTTGTACCTAATGCATAACATGGCCAAAGATAAAATTTGTGCCTTATCTTTACCCTACATAACATAAGGATGTCTTGAAATAATCCATTCATGTGATACATAATTTTTAGGGTAAACTCCAACTAGCCAAAGATCTAGAGACATAGGCCACCACTTCATATAGAAGACAAGACAACTAGGAGGCTAAGGTATAGGATTTGATTGAGGTCTTGTGCCTCTTATAAACTAAATGGATGATGCCCCTAATAAAATATTTGCTATTGAATCATGTAAGGGAGAGACCAAAAGAAGAGGCCATAGCTCAACTGATTATATTTATTATGTTGCATATAGAGTGGGTGCATGAAGTAAGACATACTCAAAACATATATTATGACCAAGAATTATTAATCAATGACATGATTAATGGATGGTTAAGTTGTGAAGTACTTGTATACATAGGTACCAAGGTTAACATTCTAACCAAAACCACCTAAGAGAAGATGGGATGGCCACCCTTAAGACCCTCACCTCACATGTTGTCCATAGTGAACAAAACCTAAGTGAAACCTACCAAGATCTTGAAGGGTGGTATTGTAGATATCATTGGTGCTAAGTTATAATCTAAATTTAAACTCATCAATTTGGTAGAGTACGACAACTATTTAACACTCTTGGGTAGGCCATGGTGCTACATGAATAACACAGACATGCACTTTAAAAATCACTACATGACTTTTGAAAATGGAAAATAAAGGGTGGTGATCCCCTTATCAAGTGAACAAGGTCCCTCATACATCAAGATTGTTGATCTCAAGGATGATATCAACCATATTTACAACATCACAATGTAGGGAACTAAAAATCTCAACCCTAATAACCAAGGAATACTTGAATGGGAGGATGGATAATTATCCTCTAATACAACTAACAAATATTTCAAATAATGTTTAGAAGAGGCTTATGAGGTCACTGGTTAAAGGTGCCACCTAGTGCACACAAGTAATCTAAGACCAGCTAGAACATGACTAGTAAGGATTGAATATAGTCAAAATAGATGGGTTTCCCATGCCAAGAAGGCTAGAAAAAGGGTGTTCTAGCTAAGTAAATAGAATATTTTAGTGATCCTAAAATATGAACAAAGCTAGCCTATAGAGATGTATGTACATGATACTAAAGATTGTGTCCCTAAGGAAATAGATAGAATGGGTTCACTACTACATACCTTAAAGTGCACTATTAGTCACTAGTGGGTAGTGCAAAGACTGAACTTTCCAACTTGTCAAGATGTAAAGGTAGCAATATGTACTAGGTTTGGTAAGAGTAATGAATAATTAGGAATACCCACCTAATTAGGTGATTTTGACCCAATCACACATGTATAATAACGTAAATAAACCTAGACTATTTATGGCACGAACATGCCAAAAGTATTGTGGGTGCATGCCTTCTATAGGACTTTGAAAACATGGGTGTGATCATGATACATTATAAATGATACATGCCACAAGATAGGAAATTGGGAGATACTAAAGGAGAGATTTTTTCACACCTCATTTTATTCAAAAAATGTAGAGCTATTTGAGACACTACAAGTCATTCATAGTGTAGTGTTTGAGGATACCACCATCCTATAAGAGTTTCGTAGTGAAATGTTTGGGGAGAAAGGACTAGCACTCCTAAAATTATTTAAAGATTAGGTTCTCAATAATGACTCCAATGAGGAAGATGATGAGACCTAGAAAGAGCATAATTGGAAGGATCTAATTAGAAGTCAAAAACTTGTGCAGCTTGTGGATGACAATGCCCTAGATGAAGATGATCTGATGCATCTTTGAATTAAAAAAATTGAGGGGACCTAATAGGTTGAATACTCTCATAAAGATAAAAATGAACCTTTTACATACCACTCAAGATAACTAAAGTGGACATCAGTGCAAAAAGTTAGCCAAATATTGACACCATAAGCACGTATTGGTCTAAGGTAGAGATGGTATAAATCATAGACCTTTTGAAGGAATTTTAAGACTTATTCCCACACAAATATTGGGATATGAAAGGCACTCACCCTTCCCTTTAAAAAATGAGCATCGATCTTGTGGATGGTGTGAGGTTGGTCAAGAAGTGCCTGTATCAAATGAATCCAAATTTACATTCCAAGGTTAAAATGGAGATTGATGGAATGCTTGTTGTTACATCAACTACCCTATGCAATAATCTAAATGGGTGTGCCCAATGGTCATCATCATCAAAAAGGATGGGTACATTTAGATTTGAATCAACTATAGACTCTTGAATGTTGCCTACATCAACAACCCATTCTTGACCCCATTCACTGGCAAGGTCCTAGATGGAGTCATAGGATATGAAATCTATACCTTCACTAATGGTTTCTTAGGCTACCATCAGGTGTAGATTGAAGAGGAGGATAAGTCCAAAACCACCTTTACAACTGAATGGAGTTATTTCACTTACAATGTGACTCCCTTTAGAATCAAAAATTTTCCATTTGTATTCTCTAAGGCAGTGATCACTATTTTGAAGGACTTTATCCATAAGTTCCTCCAAGTGTATCTCGATGACTAGGCTATGTATGGTCTTGTAAAAGACCACTTTGGAAATCTATGCCTCATGTTTGAGAGGTGTAGGAAACTCTATATCTCTTTAAATTTAAATAAGTGCATCTTCATAACTCCATTTAGGACATATCTTTGGCACATCATTTTAAGGATGGTTTTCTTGTTGATCTAATGAAGATAGCCATCATCATTTATATCTAGACTCTTTTAACATAGAAAGATATTTTTGCCTTTCTAGGCCATTATGGATACTAAAATAAGTTTATAAGGAGATATGCAAATATCATAGTGCCTCTAGAGGATCTATTATGCAAATATTTCCCATTCTATTAGGGTGAGGTAGAAGAGGAGGCTTTTGAAACTTTGAATCTAAATTTGGATAGCACACTAATTTTATAATTTCTAGACTAGACTACTCCTTTCCATGTCTATGTTGACGCTTCAATATCTACCATTAGAATCATATTGGCATAACCAGATGAAGGTAAGATGGACCACCCCATCTCCTTTATAAGTAGGAAATTGACATAGGCAGAGTAGAATTACACCACCATCAAACATGAGGCACTGACAATGGTCTATGCCTTACAAAAATTTAGCTAATACCTAGTAGCAACCTCATTCATCTTTTTTCATAGATCATGAGGCACTCAAGTACCTCATGAACAATTTTGTTTTTCATGGGTACATATGCAAATGGATTTTTCTCTTTTATGAGTTCTAGTTATCCATTATATTTAAACTTAGAAAGTAGAACTTAGACTAGACCATTTGTCCCACATAAATTATGGTGATGTATCAGTGCTAATTAAGGATGACATGTCAAATGTAAAACTATATATATATATAGAGAGAGAGAGAGAGAGATTAGTACATTTTGGAAGATCTAACATAAATTTTTACTTTCCTAAAATTTGGGTTTATGCCCTAGACCTTATCAACTAAGGAGAAGAAACAAGACATGGTTCATGATGCCCCCTTCTAGCTCATTCAAGGGGAGTTGTGCAAACTAGGTATGGATGAAATCTTATGTCAGTGTGAATTGGAACATGAAAAAAACTCCATCTTATAGGAATCACATGAAGGGATCGTAAGATGCCATTATACTAGAGATGTAATCATGTGCAAGGTATTAAAATTGAGCTTATGGTGTCTAAGCCTATTTTAAGATTTAAAGTAATAAACTAAGACATGTGACATATGATAGAACATTAGAAATCCTAACCATTAGGATGATATTCCTATCATTCCCATTCTTGTCCATGTACTATTTAAGAAATGGGCCATTGACTTCATTTAGCCAATCACTCCTGTAACATGTCATAAAGGTGATAGATAAATTTTTGTGACCATTGACTATTTCACCAAGTGGGTTGAAGCTACACCAATAAAATATTATATAACCAAAAAATCTATACATTTTATATGGGATAACATCATAAGCCAGTATGGGTGCCCATTTAGTCTAAGTAGTGATGAGGGCTCTCATTTCATCAATGAAATAATACACATCCTTTTGATTGAATACATAGTGATGCACTACAAAACCACCCCTATCATCCCCTAGATAATAGCATCATTGAAGCATTCAATAATATCTTAGGAATGTGCCTAACAAAGATATGTAATGTTCATTTTAAGGATTGGGATGATCATGTATCAGTGATAATATGGGCGTACCATAAGATTTATAAGCACCTAAATAAGGATACACCATTTTAACTAGTGTTTGATGTTAAATTAGTTCTACCCATGGAATTCATGGTTCCTTCATTATGTATTGCATGTATTGGTCTCATAGATGACCAATAATATTTCAACACAAGGTTGGAAGACTTAGAGTGATTGGATGAGAAACATGCCCAATCTGAGTGGAGTTATCAAATTGAGAAGGCATTCTAAAAGTGATATCATGACAAGCATATCAAGCAAAAAGAGTTGACTCAAGGAGTATTGGTGCTACTCTATGATTCCAAGTACTTCAAACACCCAAGAAAGTTGAAAATATAGCGGATGGGCCCCTACATCATCCACCACATATTGGAGAAAGATATATTCAAGTTGCACATGTTGACTGGTGAAATAATTCTTGGGAATTTTAATGGTGATCTATTGAAGGTATATAGGTAGTATGATAGCACTCACACCATGAAAACACTGACTTCTTGATCACAAGTTAGTTGGGAGTAAGCTAACTAGGATATTATTTGCTACAATCTAAACCATTTTTTTAATTATTTTACTTTATCTGATGTATAGTGTATAGAGGTATTGAGAAACATGCAGTGGCCACAAGAACTTATGTGTTATCAATTGACACATAATTATAATTGCATGAGTTGATCACTTGTGCCCATAAGCACATGAGGATAGACATCTAAGTAGTGGGCATGTAAAGCTTATCTGGTGTAAGCAAAAGTAGTAAAACAATATGTACACCCGATGAGTAGTGCAAGGAACTTGAAGGCATAAGAATAAACCAGTATAGTTCTAATTTTGCACTAGAGTTACAAGAAGGTGCATCGATTGATTTGGTACTAGATACCTTAGAAGGAAAGAAGTGAAGATGTTCAACATGGTTAAGCAAAATCAAGAAGTGAAGATACATAATCTAATAATGTGTAAGATAATCCAAAAATAAATAGAGCATTAGAAGGCCAACACAAGGGATTTGTATGGGGTAGTATAAGTGAAGGCAAGATGATGCATAACAAGTTGACCAAGGTAGAGAATTACTCTTGAAATAAGAGCACAGATAGAAAATAAAGTATAACCAAGGAAGTTGAATCATGTGCATATGAGGCACTATGCCTAGGTTGCCATAAGGAAGGCAAAGGTCATGCCAAAGTATACAATCATAGAAGGAGAACATCTAAGATAGCTAGAATCCACCTAGAAATGAGTGGGAAGTGACTTTTTGAACCACACATCACTTCACCAAAAAATACATTAAGAGTATTTAATGATGAAATGATAACACAAAGATATAAATTTAATGTGTACATGATAAGAGATTTTCTAGGATCTCATACATTTTCATGTTTTCCAAGAAATCTAGGTACCTATAACATTAATCTTTTTATTAGTGATGGTAGTTGATAATACAAGGGCATAAAATGATAAATGAAAAACTTTCTAAGGTTATAATGTTTATATTAACTTAGACTTACAACAAACCTAAGAAAGAACTAGAAATTTTAAGAGAGAAAGAACCCTGTTACAGTGAGAATTTGAGTGATTTAGGTACCTAGAGTGAACAATAACACATTGAGAAAGAGTGCATTCAAAGTGGGGTCAGTTTGAAGGGTTTGAGAGAGATATTTGAGAAAAAAATTGAGTTGAAGTAGGAAGCTATCACCTAGGCCACCATTAACAACTAGTGGAGCTTATATCTAATAGTAAAATCATAGATCTCATGACTACCAAAGCGCCAGCCACCATTTGAGGCTTTAGCAAGCAACCTCTCCCTAGTTTCAATAAAATTTGCTTTAGGATGGTGAATACGAGGAACGAAATAATATTTGTGTTGGCACAGTTGAAACCCAAGAGGGTGAAGATCATTAAGGAAGTATCTACTACCAAATCCAAGGCATAGCTGATTGAAGTTAATAGCATCATCAAGGTAGACATGGAGACACTAAAAAAGTTATTGTACTATTATATGAAGTTACCTCTATATGTTCAAGTCGAGGAAAGTTAGTTATTATTTACATATAATTTCCAACTCAAAGAATAAATCCATAAAACATCAAGTAACTTCCAAGACTTGGCAAAGGACTAGATGGTAGATATAGGGTGAAAGATGCTAGAAGGTGATGCCCTATTTTATGTCTCAATTTGAGACAAGTTGACTGCTTCCGATCCAATTGAGCCCTATGAGTTTCCTTCCTTCAAAAAACTAGAGGAACTTATCTAATACTTTCTCTCACATATCTATGAGGATTGCATATATTTTATAGTATGGTGTATGAAGATCTCTATGTAGATGATAAAAAGGATAATTGGGCTCCTAAATATGAGTAGAGACATCCATCAACTAATATATGATGTAAAATAAGTGGATCACATTACAAAGCTCCTCAAATACTTCAAGGAGATTTTTGTGTTCCCCATTATCAAGTGTGAGGACCGTAAAATGAGGGTGGTGGAATGCCTCATGAGTTCCAAGTTGTGTCTAGGTGGTCAGTAGATAAATATGTCAAAGGCCTACCTCTGCATTGCCTATCACATGGCATAGGGCATACCATTCAATATTGAAAAGTTCATCATAGAGGAGTTGATCAAGAATGTTATAGAATTACATAACACTAATGAGGCCTTCATGTGGGGGTCCATCCTCATCTTCATCATGATGGATGAAATCAATATCCTAGATGGGAGTGAAGACAATCTCAGGGTCCTCCTAGAATACTAGGAATCCCCCATGAAAAAGTATAAGGACTATACCTGCCCCACCACTTTCATCCCCAATTACAAGATGCACATAATGCACTAGTGATAAAATTCTATTGATGACTTAAGACTATATTAGTGCATCCCCTAGGGGCTCTACCAAATTATGTTTGAGATGACAATTTCTTTTATAATCTAGCACTATTGCATCATGCACTTGGAATTGAAGGATGAAAATAGGTCATGATGGTTGAATCTCCCCTTCAGCTTAGTAATAGAATACTTTAGGGACATGTTACATTGGATTTGCATAGTAGATGTGCATTCTAATTAGGGAACTAGATGTATAAAGGTGAAGGTTGAGGTACATGTTTCCTCACATAGATAGAAGAGACTAAAAAAATGAAAAAGATGCCTCAAATTGCACAAACATCAGTACCATTGAAGAGGTCACCATATTAGGCTTCATCCATAAAATTTAATATGAAATGAAGAAATAAAAGAAGGATTATAGTACCTAGTATAACACTGAGTAGAGAAAAGACCCCCCAGTATAGATTAGGGATGAAGGAACTCCAACACTAGTTGAAAAGAAAAAGTCTCCAAGGAAAAAGAAAGGGGAGACTTTGGAGGAAATTAAGGAGTGACTAAGGCTGAAGATCACTTTAGAAGGAGAAGCATCTCCTTTAACCTCCACATTGAAGTGCATACACTTTACACCAAATACTTCCCCTAATGTAGGGAAATAGAAGAAGAAGAAGGCTCTTCTTATGGTGCAAAGGATAATCTGTCTAAGGAAGAAGATGAAGAAGAAAGTGGGAGGGGTAATTACATTGTACCTAAGAATTAAGATTCCTTGTCAAGTGAATGGACCCCATCCCCACCATATCAGACTAAGCTATAGAAGTGAAGGTAGAGATTGAGGAAACATAAAGTTAATGAATCCAAAATATAGAGGGTATAGGAGCTATGGGAACAAAAGGAATAAATGAATTAGTTAGGGGTGCCAAAAGAAGTCATCAAAATGGTATAGGTTGAAGATCAAAGAAAAGAGGAAGAGTGCAAGGCACAAAAGGGAGAAGGAATTAAGGAAGGAGAAATCGGAAAGATACCAAGGAGGAAACCCATTTAGGCACATTTATGGAAGAATAATTACAAAACTAGTGGAAGGACATGGGTCTTGACCAAGGGCATATTGGAATAAAACTAAGGTTGCACCACAAGAATGAATAAATGAAGGCCAATGGCATGACCAAAGATGATATCAATGTATTATAGGCCAAATAAATAAGAGAAAGAGAAAATAAATGTTTATCATAAGCCATGCAAAGGAAGGCCAAGAAAGAGAAGGCCTGAAAAGAGGAGGTAGAGAGAAAGAACAAAGAGGAATATAGGAGAAAGGATAATGAAGGGAAAGTATCCTAGGAGGAAATGACAAGAATGATAAAGGAAAAAGAGGATAAGAAGGTTGTTGCTAGTGTGGAACCAAGGAAGGAAAGAATGCTAGAGAAGGCAGTGAGTGCCCCCACTAGAATAGTAGAAGAAGGTACAAAATAGGCACACCTTAGCCCTAAAGGGACACTTGGATATAAAGAAGGTGATACTTTAACCTCAAAGAAGCAAATAAATACAAAGAGAGATGCCGTGTTAGGAAAAGAAGAGAATAAGGCTGGTGTAATAGATGCTCATGCCAAAGAGCCACTACAAAAGGAAATAAATGATGGGGAAAAATACATTAGATAAACCCCATAAGAGGAATAAAATAATGGAAATTTGAGAACCAAAGAAAGAGGAGAATCAAACATAGGGGAGAAGTCTAATTAAGAACCCTAAGAAGAAGGAGAATAAGAAGGCATTTGCATAAGCATCAGTGCTAGTGAAGAAGAACTAGGTGAGGATGAGGAATATGATCCAAGAAATAGGTAAAGGGCATAGTAGGAGTTTAAAGAAGATGAGGAATTATACATGATGGATTTCATTCCATGAAATATTACCATGACCCTAATGTGCCACTAGGTTTCTTAGGAACTGGATTACTACATGGAAGAACCTAAATTTGAGGTTTTCACAAAAGCAATTCAGATCACCAAGAATTTGAATTAAGTGCATGATTACCAACTCCTCAATCCTTCTGACATGAACCTCGTATGCTCAACCAACACCTTGATGAAGATGGCCTCTATACTAGCATTTAAGAAAATCATCAATGGCGTTCATGCATATAGCTAGAGGAAGATAGAAAAAAGGCTAAAAAAGAGCTTAAGATAGCAAAGCTCACATTCCAATAGCTATTTGAGTGCATAAAATAGGTAGAGACATCCATTCTAGATGGTGTGGATACCTTAGAGATGAATTAAGTTGACCAAATTTGTGTATTTGTGGAGCATTTTCTCCCTAAGATAAGGCCTGCATAAATGGACCCCTATGAGGCCTTAATAGGGGATTTGAATAAAAATTTGGATGTGTAAGATACATTTTTTGTAGATAAGCAAGTGTTTAACATTAAAATAATCCTTAAATAATTAATTCATATTCTCTATAAAAAAAATTAAATGTGATGGTGTCTCATCCAAGAATCAAATACTTCCTTTTGAGTAGATATTTTAATGATAAAAGGGCTTGTTGGATCACCAAATTCATTTAATATGATGTAGATATCAAGGTTACCAAGTTGGTGAGAGGTAAGGGATTATGTGAGAACTTATATTTAGACTTGAAATATAAAAAATTTCTCCTAGAAATATAGTATGACCCTAAAATAGTTTCATCTCTATCTACCATGAGTCAAACACAAGACATGGTCAAATTCCTCCAAACAAGTGAGCATCCATTAGGCCTAAACAAGGTTAAAAGGAGAATTTTCAAATTGTAATCCTTCTCGTATGTTATTATATATGGGACACTCTTTAAAAATACCATAATGTGTTTATAATAAGGTGTGTAGATGTTGATCATAATGAGAAATTATTGGTATAAGTTCATGATGGATCATCAGGTGGTCACTTTGCACCAAGAACTAGAACAACAAAAGTGATGAGAGCTAGTTATTATTGGCACAATATGTTTAAGGATTCATATGTATTGATTAGAAAGTGTAAAAAGTGTGCCTTATTCATAGGAAAACAAAATATTGCATCCATCACTATCTATACCATTAAAGGAGACCAACCTTTCATGTAGTGGGGATTGGATTTCATAGGTATGATCAACCCTCCATCAAGTGTTGGTCATAAATGGATGTTGACTAAAATGACTATTTTATTAGATGGACATAGGTTGTAGATCTCAAATAAGATAATGAAACTAATGTGTTAGATTTATATAAAGTTATAGTAACTAGATTTTAGGTACCTTATACACTTATCTCAAAAAATGTAACAGATTTCCTTTGTACTATCATAAGTGAGTGGATTGTGAAGAATGGAATTCATCTAGGTATAGTTTATAAATGTTTAAGGTGACTTTGGAGAGATTAAGGTTAGGTTTTGAAAGTCAAGATGTGATTGATTCATAGAGGAAGATAATGAGATGATGATCATCTAATAATCATAGTTCCCTATAGTGGATGATGGAATTAGAATCAAAGTTGATAAGATGGTAACATTGCATTTTCAATTCTTTGGATTATTTAAGGTAATTTTGGAGATATTAATATTTCTATTTTTTTGTATTTTATTTCTTGTTAAAAAAAATAAATTAAACATCTTATAAATTATCAAATATGAAGCTCAAATATAATTTATAGATGTAAAAAAGGATCTATTGAGTCATTTAACATTTGTGAAGATCATATTATATGTCTTTATTCTTGTACATGTGTCCAAGGTTTAAAATGCTTCTTATCTAATGTCTAACTCACCTTGAAAGCTGCTTTGCTCATTAATATAACATACAAACATAAAATAATGAATAAATGGCATGGAATATAATATGAAAATATTATGGGTATGTTATATCACCACTTTACAATCCAAGAAGAACTCCATAGACATCTAGTTTACAGTTCTAATAGGGTATTTTAGCAAATGAACAATTTCTTGATGAAGAAGTGTCTATGTAGGTATCTTTGAAAGTTTATTCAAATTTAATATTGACTTATAAGACTCTCAAAGGACTCTTCCATCTTCTCCAAGTTAAAATTCATGCTAAAAAATATGGTACATGTCAGAAAATGACAAAAACCTATCCAGTTCCTCTATCAGGTTTGTAAGTCCGAAGGCACAATAAAGAAGGTCAATTTTATAGTGTTAGTTCATCAAAGAGAGAGATTTATAGTAAAAATTCAAATATTTAATATTTACCACACTTATTTCATTCAAATTCACTAAATTTTTTTTGAGATTAGGGGGTAGAGATTTATGAATAATTGCTAAAAAGATAACTGCCTCTAAAACCCTAACAAAACCCATGACCTCAATTTTCTCCCTTTTAATGCATTTTTGAACTCATTAAATTAATTTTAGTGTTGTATAATATTATTAAAATGTCTATCACTCTATATAGTAACAAAATACAGGAAAAAATTGAAAACAACAAGCATATTCTAGGACACCGCAGGGCGCAGGGCACCACCACAAGGCACAGGGTACAGGGCACAGGGCACAGGCCACAAGGCATAGGATGTTGTTGAAAGGCATAAGGTATAGGTTGTAGGGCATAGGGCACCACTATAAGGTGTAGGGCATAGGTTGTAGGCTGTAGGATGAAGTAACTTGGTAGGCTACTGGTTTTGGTAAACCCTTACTAGGTAGGCTATAGAAGCAAGGTCTTTTGCATCCTGGTCTTAAAGGTCTCTATATCAGGGGAAAATTTTCCCATGCCATGTTGGTGCTAAGGTAGAATGGCATGCTGGACACCATGGGAATCAATCGGTAGTCCTGTAAAGAAAAAATTTGATGGATGTTGTTTGTGAGAAACTTCTTTGACTTTGTGTTCTCAAGGTTGTTAGATCAAACCTGGGCACTTAATCTATTCATTTTGGTGATGGAATGCATGCTCAATCCTAGTGGGGTCACCTGGTCTCATGAAGATGCCAATTAAGGATGCCAGGACTACAGGCAGTGTGTGTTTAGGGTTTGAGGGTGTGGTGGAGTATGGCCTTTTTCTCGATATGGATACAGCTGTCATTATTGCTAGATCTGACGGTGTCTCCATAAAATCAAAGTGATAGAGAAACCAAAGGTATTTTGTAGATATTTAATGTCATGGAAAATGCTTGTGTGTCATTATTACAATGGCAACCTACATTGTTAGTCAGGGTAGAATGCTAAAGAGAAATATTTTTTAGCATTCTTTCCCTATATTGTAAGCTCAGGCTATAAAACCTAGTTTTGATGAGGTTTTAGGTCCTTATAAACCCTGGGTACTTTTATTGGACTATGTTTGTGGTTTCAGGTCCCTGTAAAACATGATGTTTATATTGTTCTTTAGTAGGTTTTAGGAATGCTTTTCCTAGTGGTTGTTAATGCTTTATCTTTCTTGATTCTGTTAAAGGGTTTCAGGGTCCCTTCAAAACCTAATTTAACCTTAATCTAAAACAAAATACAAGAAAATACCCATGAATGAAACCTACAAATGGTAAGAAATATTGTGTTTTGACGAGGTTTGTAGGTATATGTAAAAGTAATTATCTAGATGATTCAGGTCATTTAGTGCCTGGACTAAGGTAAGATGTTTTGGAGAAGGTATTGGGCCTATAGAGACCTAAAAGGGAAACATTTCCATTGAGTAAAATAATTAATAAACCAATAATGGGATTATTTTATTATCATTTAACATTATCTATAACATCTTAATAAATAATCAATCAAGCGAGAAACCCCTATGTAATAATCCTTGATAAGGAATTATAGGTACCATGCTATGAAGACATATTGGGGTTCTTAAACAATGGTTTTAGGAATGCTTTTCCTAGTGGTTGTTAATCCTTTATCTTTCTTGATTCTGTTAAAGGGTTTTAGGGTCCCTTCAAAACCTAATTTTACCTTAATCTAAAACAAAATACAAGAAAATACCCATGAATGAAACCTACAAATGGTAAGAAATATTGTGTTTTGACGAGGTTTGTAGGTATATGTAGGTTTCTTAAGAGGTGAAGTGTTATTAAGCATTAAATGTGATTGGAAATAAGTTTTTAATAATGTATTAAAATTAATTAATTTACTTGATACTTATTCAAGTCACTATAAGAGAAAAAATTACTAGAATACAACATGAGCATATATATCATTTGACTATGTTCAAGACTACCTATGGGTGGTCATTGAGAAAGGCATGTTACGTGAAGATTAGTTATGTTTTCTTGGATTTATTAGACAAAAACTTCATAAAAATGTATATTTTTATTGTGATATCATGTAAAAGTAATTATCTAGATGATTCAGTTCATTTAGTGCCTGGACTAAGGTAAGATGTTTTGGAGAAGGTATTGGGCCTATAGAGACCTAAAAGGGAAACATTTCCATTGAGTAAAATAATTAATAAACCAATAATGGGATTGGTTTATTATCATTTAAAATTATCTATAACATCTTAATAAATAATCAATCAAGCGAGAAACCCCTATGTAATCATCCTTGATAAGGAATTATAGGTACCATGCTATGAAGACCATATTGGGGTTCTTAAACAATGGTTTCAAGTATGAGGAAATAATTTCCAGACATACATTCAAAATTATGTCTCCAATACACTATTTATATGTTTATCCTAGGACATTAAACCTACTTCAATCATGTAAAGAACATATATGTCAAACACCCAATGTAGTCATACATACACTAGTAGATTGTATAAGTCTGCAAGTTTGAATTAAGATGTTATTGATAAGTACTATATGTTTCCTCATTATAAAAGGTATAAAAAAATGTGAAATAGTTTCCACCTTACTCTCAATGTCATTTTAGATCATAAAATTCAATAAAATCAATCAAGAGCAAGTTTAAAATGGGATTTAGGCATGGAGTGCACACTTATGGGCTTACACATAAGAATATAGAAAAAACACATTTTTGTGCTAAACAAGAGGGTTTTAAAGTAATTTTAAGTATGGTAAACATTGAGGATGCTTTCTAAGGTCTTTGGATTTATTTTAATGAGGAAAAAACAATATAAAATAATTATTAGGGTCATAACCTCTAAACTTCCTACAAACCCTTGGTATGAGCTAATGAATGTTCTAAGAGGATTTTAGGGTCAAAATATTTTAAGATTCACCTAATGACATGATAGGTAATGAATCAAGGATTTATTAAATATCTCTAACCAAAAATAGGCATGAGAAGACCTTTTTTACATAAAACATTGTCTCGAGTATGCACCAATAGGCCTAAAAGCCTAAGAAGGTCAATTTCACCATGTGATAAGTCAAAGGAGAAGATACATGGGATAAAATTACATTATGGATTTATTTTAAGGTTTATCTACTCCAAATTCATTTCATTTTTTTATCAATTTAGGTCCTAAACTCTATAAACTATCGTTAAGAAGGTAGAGATCAAAAAATTACCAATAGACCCTAGATAAAGATCGATAACTAAAAATGAATATCTAATGGATTATAATGCACATTGTTTGCCTTATAAATAATTGATTGACACATATAGGCCTCATGAGCATCTTTTGAAGCCATAATCTTGGCATGTGTCGAGAGGAAAGCATATATAATGGTTTAACACTACATATTTTTTATTGTTTACATGGTGTTTAAGTGTGTTTGGGCTCCTTAACCATTTAGAGAGACCTTTTAGGACTATGCATCAGTCCCATGATATTCTATAAGCCTTTAAAGAGACTTTCATTATAATGTGATAGGTTTCTAAGCAAAATAAATGAAGTCATGATAAAGATTGCTCCTTGTGTGCATGAAATAAATGATATTGTATACCTTATTAAGGTCAATAGGGGTATAAAACCTTTAATAAATCCTTTTGAACATCAAATGAATTTATTACACGGTTCTCTAAGTCATGAACAAGCCTATTCTATTGACTATAGGCAAGTTGAGAGTTATAATGTATATGCAATTTGTTAGTTTCATGATGTTGAGAGGCCACAAAAATGAACATAGTCCTTGTCATTATTTCAAGATTTTTTCAAGGTATTTTTCACTATGCATCAATATTCTTCAAGTAGTCATGAGGAAGGTGACTTAGACTAGGAGTCTAAAAAATTGTTTTCAATCAAGTTCCTCCTCTAAAAATTTATGATATTTGAATATGCTCTTGATAAATACTTACATCTCTCTCCAAACATGATATGCATAACATTTACGCCATAAATAAGGTATTATTAATACTAAAATTTGATGTAACATGAAAACATATCTTAAGTTGTGGGTAACTTATGAGAGAGATGAATCTCTAGATTGAAGGGTTAGCTCCCTTGCACCACAACTAAAACTAACCACTAGCCTATTTTATTTTAAATAAAAGGAATATAAGGGTTAACACTAATATAATAGAGGTGATGCACCAATTTTAACTCCATAATACTACTTGCACTTATAATATGAAAGGCGATTTACAAAATCGATCTCAACATCCAAGGTTTATCTCACATAAGTGCTTCAACATGGAGGTAAGATGCAATGCATTTTTCAAGGAGGATGAATAAGAGGTCTGATTATATACACTATTACTCTTAATTACACTTAAATAAATACAAGAACAACTAATTACACTTTATGTGACATGTTAGAGGGCAGACTCCTTACACAAAACATGAAAGAGTAAGATGAACACAAGGAGAGATGACTATCACTTGCCATTCAACTATGAATTAGTTTACACACATAGAAAATAAGTTTAAAAATCAAAACCATCTTGAAATATTTTATTCAAAGGCAAAAATAGTACTCAAATTAGTAGGGATTCAACATATTAGACGTGGATAGTCTACAAATTCAAAAGTGGAAAATTATATAGAGAATTAAGAAGAGAGAGATGGGTATAGGAGGAGAATTTTTACAAGTGTATATGTGATATTTAAAATAAAGGAGGGGTTATGAGATAGTCCAAACAAACTTTCAAGGCCATGTGTCTTACTCTTAAAGATACTCCAACCCTCCAAGTGGCATAATAGTTAAAACTTAGCTTGACACCTTGACTATCATCTTGAAAACTTCCCTTAATTAAATAAGAAGAGTGAAAAATGGACTTATCAATCATGAATTCTCTAGGAGCTTATCTTAGACAACTTATTTGAATCCTGCCATATATTAAGAAACTCCTCTAATTTGACATTATATAACAACCTCACTAGGTTTGACTTAAAATAACATGAATTGTTTTTTTTTTTAAAAATTAGTCAATATATTCTCTCATTAGATTTCACAATGAGAATAAAAATAATGAGCCATAAATAACACAATAAATATATTAACTATAAAATAAACATGTAACAAATATCTCTTATTGATCACTAACATTATATGAAACATAATGTAACTGAATATAAAAAGTAATTATAGATTTACAATCATGGATAATATAAACATGTAGTCACTACTATCATGGTAAAATAAGTAAATAATTTAATCTCATCATAATAATGTCTCAACAATAATAAATACAATATAATGAAGAAGATAAAATATAAAAGATACAAAGCTCTACAGAGCATGAGTTCCCCAAGCTTTAGTATCTATTATAATCTCAAGTGTCATCTATAAATAAGCACTTATATAGGGAGGGAGAGCATCATCCAAACACTTTTATACACCAACCACATACCATTTATCCTATACAAAATCCCCCATCATGTAATGTTCCTCCCTTAATGAATGAGTAGATAGTGATGGTGCAAGAATCCAAAGAGACAAGCTACTACCCATGTTTTGTATGATTTCTAAGAACATGTAGTGTACCATAAAAAAATTACTCTAACATAATATCACATAATAATTTAAATCATACATATGAAACTATAAATTCTAAAAAACATTACTTTGGACAAATTTTTCAATAGTTATTTATTTCTAGGATTAGTCAATTTCAAACACACCACTTGATTGAATTACCTTCATCTCGATTTGGTCATACTAGTAAGCTAGTGAAGTCTATCTCACTACTTAGTACCAGAAATTCATGATTTATTTAACATAATTATAACCAATATATTAATATGGATTAAATCCTACTATAAATCATAAAACATGCTAAGAATATGAATAATAAAAATGCATACATATAGTCTGTCAAACATATGAATAAATCTCCACAACATTATTTAATACATAAATAATAAGAATAGAAATTACAAAATATACCAACTAGGTATAATATACAATTATATTGAAATTTTCTAATTATTATTAGTATTTTAAAAATATAATCCACTCTATGACAACCTATATTATCTTAGTCCATTATTCTTGAGCACAACTCTTCAATACAAATAACTAATCATAATTAGAAAGTCATGATTCTCACAAAAACATAATCTTCCATTTAATAATTTATTATATTTATATGAGACTATATTTATATGGTTGTATTTTCCTATCCTTCAGAATCTTTATAATTTATTTCAACCATCTAGTTAGCTATATTTATAGGCTTATGACCCAATACACCTATATATGTTATATTTTCATATGAATACTAAAGTCGATATATATTGATATGTTTCTTGTATATGAGTAGTTAAACATCATAATATACATTATATACAAGCACTCAATTTATGATATATCAACATTCATATATATTTATTAATCAAGAACTTGTTATGATTTTATGAATCAATATAACTTTCCTGTTCACAAAATACATTGACGATCTTGTATAAGATAAGAGATTCAAAAACATAATAACTCCATAGTTTTTATCCCTAACCAAATAAATTTGCATCTTGATATATTCAAAATGTATATAACTCCATACACAAGTTCTCAAGACAACATAGTCTTTCGTATTATGGTTCACATATGAGTGTTCAGTAATATAAAAATTGATCTTATATGACACACATAAGTTTCATCAAATATACAAATATTCAAACTATTGAAGCTGTGACAATATACAAATCTATTCCATATAATATACAAAAATAATCATATTATGTTTTAGATCGAAATACTTAATCATATATAGTATAACCACATATTAATAGATTAAGGAATGGAATGTATGATATATATCATTCAATGAGCATAAGTATAGACTGTCATTATCTCACTATCTAATTATTAACTAGAATTTATATTGATTCCACTAGTGTACTCATAAGTATATACTTAATTATCTCACTGATATATATGTCTTCTATACATTTATTATATATTTTATGTAAAGCATATATGTCCACTCCACTTTATGTCCATAATAACCACAGACCATGCATATATAGTAAATTATAACATATTAATGTATTTAAAAACATATTTACTAGATAATATTAGAGTGGCCACCTATTAACAAATGTATTTACTAGATATGTCCTCAATACATTTACTGGGTGACATATACATCGTCACTTTATATATCCTAAATACTAAAATGTCTATTCTTGGATTTAAAGTATTCTATCCACAACATGATTATATGGGACTACCTGACACACATTATATATATATATATATATATATATATATATATATATATATATATATATATATATATATATATATATATATATATATGTATGCATACATACATATAGGAACTATGTAAAAACCAATTACATATTTTAAGATAGTGATTTTGAGTAAAATGATTTATATACTCATGATTATTCATCTATATTCCATATATATAGTGTGTAGAACTATATATATTTAAATCAATGTATACATATAGGTATGTCAATCATTATTTTACATGCAAGTAAACAACTCATATAAATTGTAAATAATTATTATAGTTTGTTGGTTGGTTGTATTTGAGGTTTGATATGTGATAGGTAAGGTTTGATTACTTTTAGGTGAGGTTGGGTTAGTTGTTGATGAGGTTAGGTAAGGTTGATAAGGTAGGTTGAGGTAATTGATATGAAGGTTGGGGTGTTTGATATGTTGGTTGTGGTAAATATCCCAAATTTTGACAAGGTTGGGGTGATTGATATGATAGATGTTCTTAGGTTTTTCATTAGATATCATGATGATAAAATAGTTTTTTATAGTTTTTTGGTTGGTTATAGGTGATATCTAATTGATTATAGGTAGGTTTAGGATCATAAATGGCTCATGATGTAAGGTATTTCTCTAAGGTGAGATGGTTGTTTTTAAAGATCCTAGAAAAGTTAGGATCTTTAGGAGAGAATATAGGTTGGTTCCCTATTATACAAGGAAATAGATGTAATATAGTGGAAGGTAGGTTTTCTACAAAGTAAAGAGCAAACAATAAAAATTCAAAAAGGCAAAACACACACTAAAGTATGTTACCTCCTAGGGTTATTTTTAGTATCTCTTTTGGCTTATGTCTTAAGTTAAAAAGAATGTTAGAAGACTTGGCTTGTAGAGTTAGTAATATAAAATAAGTATATGGTTGGTTTTAGGTTAGCTATGGATCTCAAAATATGTATTGAAAGTTAGTATGTGGATTGATGTTATGGCCTACCCGTCACTTCATACACTACAATGATAAGGGTGTTAGGTGCTTAGCCAAGATATATTCAATTTTAGAGTTTATACTCAACAAGAGATTTGAGTTGGTTCTCCCCTTGGTAATGACCTCCAAGTATGATTCTTGAGAAAGGGTAAGGTTACTACTAGGTGATGAAATCCTAGTCAGGCCTTATCTAATTTTTTTTTTGATGTGTTGATTGATTATGTGGCTTGGTAAAGTGTGTGATAACAAGAGTGAAAACTATGATTGATTACTTTTGCCTTTAAGTTAACAAGATGAGCTAAAGGCAAGAAAGTAAAAAATGTATGCAAAGTATTTATTTTAATCCCAACAAAATTGTTAGATTTTGTTGCATGAACAAAGAATAAAGAAAGAAAGGGGCACCTAGATGATGCTAGGGTCCCATTGGGTGTACCAAAAAATTTTACTTGAATTTCAATTTTTATCTATTTATAAAATAAATATAAAATTGAAAGAGGGGTAGAGGTAAGTATAAATTGGATATGGTGTGAACTTTGTAATCTAGATGGATGTAGATACTCTTCTTTAGCCTGGAAAGATGACCTAAAATAAGATAGAACTAGAAAAGGGGTTGGTTAGTTCAGTAGATGGGTGGATTGCCTAGAAATCTAGATCCAAAAAACATGAGATATCTTGGATTCTATCAATCCACATTTTGATACAAGTTAAATTTGAAAAGAAAGTTTAAATAATATAAAAGTACTAGATCTAAGGAAATTAATACTTTTGAAATGAATGCTAGTGTTCTAATAGAATAACATTTAGGTGATTGATAAATCATTGAAGAAATGTTTAGGCTAGGTCAGGTTGTTGTTTCTAGTTTGTGAGATGATGGGGACTAAGAAAATAGGGTTTTGGTTAAGGTTGATGGTTGGATAATAGGTTGTTGGTTTTTGGTCAGAAAAGTTCACACAGTGACCATCGATGATCAAGGTGACTACCAATGGTTGAGGTGATCATTAGTGGTTAAGGTGATTATTAGTGGTTGAGGTGACCATCAGTAGTTGAGGTGACTATTGATGGTTAGGGTGACCATCAGTGGTCACTATGGATTTAGACAACTTATTGATTCTATATAGAATAGGTTATAGGTTGGTTATAAAAATATTCTATGGGTTTTTGGAGGTTGGTTAATGATTTTGAGGGTAAGAGAGGACCTTATAAGTATTATGGAAAAAGGTTTGGTTTATGTAGAGGTGTTAAAATGAAAAAAATTAATTTAATAAATTAAAATAAATACTTAGCTTTGAAGTTGGTTAAAGATGTTGGTGAAACCTAGAGGAATTTTGGTAGAGTAATGGTGTCTATGGTCATAAAGAAATTTTGGTAGAGTGTTAGGTCTTTTTTCTACTAGTTGGTTGGATGGAAGGAAGACCTAAAAGAGATAATATTGATGAATAAGATATGAGATCATTGATTTTCCATCCTTGAATGCTTGAATATTGACCTTTTTACCTCCTCCTTTCCTCATTTTATAGGCAAAGAGAGATAGAGGTAGAAGGTTCCATAGGAGGTTTGGTTGATGATTTTGAGGCTTATGATGCATTAGAAAATGGATATGTGGACATCTAAATAATATTTTGATGTGATATCTCACACATGGATCAAGTTTGTAATTTTAGGTTCTAAGTACCTAATCATTGATAGTCAAGCTAACTATCAATGGTCAATCTAACCATCGATAGTTAGGGTGACCATTGACAGTTGATTATTTGAAAGTGGTAGGTCAAAGTGAGTTTGAATAGTTTAGGTTGGGTTAAAGGTCAAAGGTGAATGGTTTAGGTTAAATGTGGGTTTGTGGGTGAATTTTGGCCAAGGTGGGTTTCTACGGGTATTTCAACATTCAAAACCATCATGTGTGGATTTATGATGTCTACAGGTAGTCTCACTAAATAAGAGATTGTATTTCCTTAATTAGTTATAACTAGTATAAATTGGATCTTGTTATTATAGGATAATAGTCTAATTATAGTTTCTAATTGTTTTCTCCCCTAAAAAAGTTTCCCACATATGCAATGTGTTATTTGCTTGATCTTGCATTATCTCTCTTATTCATTACTATGAATGATGTGTATGCTCCATGAATACTTATAGTAATTGATTAAGAGTTTGAAAGGATTGAAATTAATGTTGGAATATCTAATCTCACTAATTTACTCACCCCCCCTCTCATTGATTGTACCTCTAATAATTGGTATCATATTAGGTCATTTGGTAAATGCTTGACAACTTCAAGGTGATCCAAGGTACAATATGGGTAGTCATCAAGGAGGTTTCTCTACTAAACAAGCACTAATGTTTAATAGACCCAATTATGATTTTTGGAGTACAAGGATGAGGACATACATTATGTCCCTAGGGTTTGATGTGTGTTAATCTATTGTGGATGGTTATGTTGATCCTAATACTCCTCCATCAAGTTTTGTAGATAAGAATCTATTTGAGAATAATTCTAAGGCAATGAATGCCACCACTTATAGTCTTCTAGAGACTAATTTCACCAAGGTAATCCATTGTAAATCATCTAAAGAGATATGGGATAAATGTAGATCATGTATGAAGGAAATTCAAAGGTCAAGTTTTCTAAGTTGTAGACTCATAGAAGATAATTTGAAAATCTCAAGATGAAAGAAAAATGTTTTGTGGCATACTTTCTATAGAGAGTTGATGAGATTTTGAACATCATCATAGGTCTTAGAGAGAACCTTAAAGAGGTTAATATAGTTAAAAATTTATTAAGGTCCCTCTCTTTCAAGTTTGATCCTAAAGTATCTATTGTAGAAGAAAGTCATGATCTTACTCAACTAAATTTGGATGAATTGCATGGCATCCTTACTACCTATGAGATGAATAAGAATGATGATATCCACCAAATAAGGAAGTATAATTCAAGATAGAGATGAAGCCTAAGAAGAAGTTCCAAGGTAATAAACCTAATGAGGATGACATTTATGATATTAATGAGGATGAACTGATTGCTTTGTTTACAAGGAAATTGAAAATAGATTTAGGCAAGTATAAGGGTAAACTACCCTTCAAATGCTTCAACTGTGGAGAGATAAGAAATTTTGATAGAAAGTGACCTCACAAGTATGATGATGAAGAGCATGATGAAGACCAAGATGAAGATAATAAGACATATAGGTCTGATAAGAGGAAGAAATATTTTATAAAGTATGACAAAAAGATGGAGTTCTATAAGAACAAGAAGAGTCTCTCCACCAATAAATACTATAGATCATTAGATTAGAGTGAAGATAGTGACTCAGTGTGTGATCATGAAGATGATGGTCCTATTGAGGATGAATCCCTCTTCATGTCTAAAAAAATAAGTTTCTCACATTAAAAAGTGTCTACTTGGAGTTATATAGATGATCATGAAGATGACGTAGACTATGAGACTGCATTAACAAATGCTCATGAAGAAGTGAAGATTGAGAAGAATATTAAAAAGAAGATGAAGTCTCAACTCAAAGACTACAAGGAGAAATTTAGTGTGTATGAGGCAAGAATGAATAATGACACCAAGGAGCATGATGATATTATCAAACATCTAGATTGTCAATTGGAAATTATATTTAGAAACCTAAAATCCAAAGAAGATGAATGTTCAAGGAATGAATTTGAAAATGAGTAATTGAAATATGAGTTAGAGAAGACATATAGTAAGGTGAAGGAATTTGTGATATTTAAAAAGAGCTCAATTTATCTAGATAATATTTTGATTGTTCAAAATCATGTTAGTGATATAACTAGTCTTGGATATGAAGAAGAAGAAAATAATGTAACTCAAGACAATAGGAAGACTAATGTGAACAAGGAAAAACATATTTTGAGGACAAATAATTAGACAAGGAATGAAAGTGAATGTAGAATGAAAACAAATTATGTCAGACAACCAAATTCCATGAGGTATGTATGTTTCAATGGTTACTATTATACATGTAGTCAATTTGAGCATAGAGATAGAGAATGTAAGAGATGAGTTTTAACGGAACTATGATGTGGATCAATATTAAAAAGGTGTGAACATAGTTAATTTATTCAATTGTCTTGATGCGGGTCACTTTGAAAACCATTATCCACATAATATTAGATAAGGTTAGTCATTTTAAAAAAGAGGAGGTTGTTTCATTTGTCATGACAAAAGAAACATTGAAATTTTATATCCAAACATGGTAAGACAAACTAAGTTTCCATAATTTTTTCTTTTTACAACTATGAGTAGATTGGCCACATTGCTAAGTTTTGCAAGCAAATGTCATGAAGTCAAAATGAGTTCAATAAGGCTCCTAGAGTGCAAGGAAGAAGGAAAGTTAACTCATGATAAAAAAAGGTGATAATTATGAGTCGTGATGGGTATACTAATCCAAATAATTTTTTGACTATGGTGGATAATACTTCATAAGTTGAAGAGTGCCAAAGGATCTCATTGTCTACTCATGTTATGAATAAAGAGACCAAGCTCAAAGAGAATACCAAGGTGTTAGTTAAAGCTAGTCCTAAGGTATGTATGGATCCAAGTGAACATCATACTATTATTGAGCATGTATCATATAAAAACATCAATTGCTAGAGCCTAGTGATGAGGTTCCTAACTACAAGGTAGATTCTTAAGATAAAAAGGTCTGTTATGAGTCTATGTTTTCTGCATGTATTGTCAATCTAATCATAAAAGAGAAGGAGAGTGATATAAAAAAGGAAGCAATTATATACATATAATATTTTCAAACTTTTATTTATTAATGACACTTTGTATCTTGTAGGAACTTGTCAAGTCTTAATGTCTATAAGTGCATGCCTTAAGGGGTGCACTGGTAAAGGGGTGGTTAGACCATCAATGCTTTCTAAGATTGTTATTCCTTTTTATACTTGTCATCTACACACGTGTATCCTAAAACCATTTTACCCTAACCTTATTCTTAAAATTCCTACCTATTCTAGTCTCTTCCTCTTTTCATCCCTCCTTTTCTTACCTTAGCCCCATTTTGGTTAGTCAATTTTACTAGGTTGACTAGGTTGACCTAGTACAATTTAGGGGTATTTTTCACATTCTTAGATTGTTAGCCTTTTGGCCAACCTAGCTCAGACCTAGTGAATTGTCATAAAAAACACATTGGGTTGAGTGGGTAGACCCTATACAACTAATTTTTTTGGGAGGATTTAGGGAAAGATACACACACACACACACACACACACACACACACACACACACACACACACACACACACACACACACACACACACACACACACACACACACACACACACACACACACACACACACACACACACACACAATTTAATTTCCCACCATTTCATAAGAGAATAATTAATATAAAATAAGTGTGAATGAACATCTACTTATTGAACATTGTACTTGAGGAATAAAGATTAGGGTTCCATACTTTATTTGGAGATACGAATCTTGTCTTGTGGATAATTATTGTGAACTCTTAGATAGGTTGTGTAGCCTAGAGCTGATTTATCTTTGTTATCCTTACATACCATAACAATATCTTACAAAGAACCTTGGCCAAGGGAGAGATTGAGGCTTGGTGGGTTCATCTTCAAATGTAAGTATTTCTATCTTTATTTCTCCTTTGTAAAAATAGATAGATAATGAATTTATATTATTATTCCATGTATTATGATTATATATACATTTATGTGAGTATATTTCTTCTAATGCATGTTTATTTTAGTTATTTTATTGTTTTTCACCCCCACTTTGTGCCACAAGTTTTGGTGTGAACTAGATTAGATTTACTTTCTTGTTACTAAAATAAGTTAATGCTTTAAAATTTAGGACTCCATTAGGGTTGTTGTGTGATTATATTATATTGTAGGATTTGTAACCCTTCCTAGCATGATATGTTATGATAAACGACCCCTTGATCAAGTTTAGCAGATCCCCATATTGGTCATGCTCCCGCTTAACAAGTGTATCCCAATCAAAAGTGTAGGTATGCACTATCTTCTCCAAGATAAGATTAATTTATAGACATAATGCATTTCCAATTGCATACATGTTGGTGAACCTAATGTGAATCTAACCCTTGCATGATTTATTTCACTTATTTTCATTCTTTTAGTCATTATTTTTATCATACTAGATCAACTTTGTCAATTAAGTTTTCTAACTTCTATGTGCAGGTTTCTAGAAATAGGCAATTGGATCGACCCAATCAACCTAGTATAGTTTTATAGAGTTTCATATATCTATTTTATCCTACTAGGTCAACATAGTCAACCCTATACATTTTCAACACTCTGTAGTAGGTTCTTGCATAGCTTGATTGATCCTGTCAACCTAGTTTTTAGGTTTATAAAACATACTTCAAGGTTATTCATAACTAATATTCATTAATTTCATCTATAATAAACCAAGGTTATTTTTTAACTCTTTGTATCTTTATTTTTTTCTTCCCTTTCATAGTTTACTGGATCGACACTGCCCTTGCATAGTCAACTGGATCGACACTGTTAACCCAGTTCTGTGTTCTGTGTGCTATCTAAAATAACTAGGTCAACCTTGTGGACCCTATAAATTTTTAGACCTTGATTTTTTAGTATAGGTTGAACACTATCCACCCACTTCTATATTTTATTATTATAGTTTCAACAATATACCTTGTTTCAAAGTTGGAATTAACCTCATATCTGCTAGTAATTAGTTCACACTTTCCTTTTATATTGCTTGCAAGCTTAGAATAGCTCACATAGTCTAATTAAGTGATTTTAATTAATTTTTTAGTTTCAATATTTATATTTTACACACACACAACCAAATAAAATAAACATAAACAAGCACTCTAACATTGTGTCTACCTAAGGCCAACATACTTGGATTTTATCACCATGGGGGAAGCCAACATGATATTGTGGTCAAGTATAAATCATGGATAATGGTATATTATGGATATTCGCCTAAAAAAATTATCATTTTTGTGTGTGAAGTGAGGGGGTAGCCCCCAATACCAATCTTGTATCATTGCCACTATAGTTCTTTTCAGACCAAACTACCTAAAACCATCCTTAGATTGTTATCTAAGTACCTTGCTTATATCAAACTTTCAATCACATTAAAAATCATATACTAATAATATAATAAACATTTAGGTTGATAAATTAGTTATATCTTTACTTTTCAAGTTAATTTAATGATATTTTCTCAATTGTGTGCATAAAATATTGCATTAGCTAGTGTTGGTGTAATATTTTATTTTATGCACTTCAATTTGATTGGCTAGCATTAATCTAATTAATTGTCTATTTGATTTTAGTAATTATTAATTTTCATTAATTTCAAAATTATCTTGTTTCATTTTCACAAATTTTTTTTAGGATTTTTGAATTCCCTATATGTTGTATTGGATCGACCCAGTAACTTTTCTATCTTATGTACACTGTATTGGATTGACTTAGTCAACTCTATATAATTTTATAGTCCTTGTTTCTATGGTAGGTTGACATAGTCAGCCTTATACAATTTTAGTCACCTCTTTGTCCTTTGCTTTCTTATCTCCCTTTTTTTATAGTCATCATGGACTTTTTGTTGGATAATCACACTGAGTTATAGTAAATAGATAGGATGAACTTTACCAATCCTAATAGGGTCTCCCATAAATAAAGTAGTATTCCTCTTTTAGATGCTAGTAAAGTTCATATTTCCACTCGTACAATTAGCCATGGTTCCCCTTCTCATACCTCTTCATAGCATAATCCTCTTTTCTCATTAGAAGACCAACCTAAGTTAGAGTATACTCCCAAAAATGTTTTTCTTATTTCCAAATTTCCTCAACTCAAGGAAGGATCCTTATACCATTTATAACCTCATGATTAGTGGTCAAACTAAATATCCTCATTCTCCTACTACTGCATTCAATACTAGATTTGGGGGTACCACTTTATTTAATTCTCAGCCTCTTCCTTCAATTTTGAATCTTTCTTATGCCATGACATCTTCTTCTCTAGCCTCTTCTACGTCTATTCCTAATATCTCAAATAACATGGTAGGTTATACATCTAGTGGGCCTCTCATAATATCCACTATCCTTAATCCTTCTACTAGTTCATTTTATATTACCTAAGGCAATCATAATTCTTGTTCTTTTTCTCAACCATTAACTAGTCCATATTTTTCTACACAAATAATTTTTTCACTAGTGCCTCACATTCTCATAATTCATCTCAAGCTCATATCAACACTAATAGTGACACCCAAGCTACTAATACCAACACAAATACCAATTCTAATGATTCTAATGTTAATCAAACACATAAAATTTTATTGTAAACTCTAAATCAAATGAATACTTTTCAAACTCATAACACAAAGCAAATGATGAGAATGCAAAACCACCTTCTTAATCTTCAATCTCACCCATAACCAATTTCTTGGGGCACACATAACTAGAATGTTCCCCCTTTTCCTCTTCAATATTTTTAAGGAAATCTCATTCCTCAACCTCCTTTAATCAATAAAACCTTCAATCATATAAAAAATGAACCTCATACTACTCAAATTACTAACATTGATATATGAGGTATAACACCTATAATTTCTTATAATGGGTCAATAAATCCTACCATTCACCTCAAAACATTTGTAAATATATACAAGGATTGGGTCAAATTAAACACATTTTTTTCTACCAAGTTCCTATTTAAAAATCTCATGGTTGATGTCTTGGACTGGTACAATCAACTTAGATCTCATTCCATTTCTAGTTGAAGGACTTAGTAAATGCTTTAGTTCAATAATTTCAAACTAATGATCTTCCTGAAAACACATTGGCCCATTTCATTATTTGAAAAAAACCTGGGAATGAAAATACACAAGATTTTGTTAAGATATGGAAAACTTTTTCATACAAATGTAAACATAACATGGTAGATGATATTCTTTTTCATCTCTTTACAAATGCTCTCTTTCCTAAATTAAAATATTGAGCCTACACTCTATCTCCACATACCTTAGAGGAGGATATTGATGAAGATAAAAATCAATATTTCATAATGCATCAATTTGAGTCAGCATAACCTTTTACGAGTCCTCGTCTCTTACTAAAAAATAAAAACTACAATATCACTAGTGATGGTGTTATTGATTTTAATGACACCATTCAAAATGTTCAAGTTGTCATTCCTAATCCTTGTTTGGAACCAGATCCTTTTTCTCAATAATATACCAATCCTCATTTTTCTTCACCAAATGACAACAATGTTCACAAACCTCTAACCTCAGTTGAATTTCTTAAACATTTACCTAGGCCTCTTCCATGAGAGCTTGACCTACTCATCCTATGAAATCCTAATATAATCCTAACAAGTTTTATTGGTTTCATGATAGTTAGGGTCATTATCAAGAGAATTGTAGACAAATTTATAATTTATCCATAGATTTTCTTCATGGACTTAATTTCAATCATGATTCCATTATTTATAAGCATCAACATGCATGTGATATTTCTTTGAAGGACTATAAATCACATGAAAAAACTCAAGCATTGAATCAAGCCAATACTCATTTGGATATCTATAAAGATCCTTTACCTAATCATAAACCTATTCAAAACAAACAAGATAAGCCCACCCCTTCCACCAATAACATATAAAGTCTTGTTGAACTGACCTATGAAGACAAAGTGGTTAACATGACTAACATGTGAAGGGTGGTGGCTTTCATTGATTCCTAACCTATCTACACTCCTTCATATAAGACATATCATGTTATCCAAGATTATTATCCAACTAATTTAAATGAGTTGGGGCAAGATTACTTTATTACTTTCGATGATCCAATTTTTTATTATCCCTTGGATAACACATCCCATACTATTTCTACCAATCTTTCATCATTTTCTAGCTCCAACAATAATCCTATTTCTACTAACACTTCTTCCAATTCTCAAAATAAACCTAAACCAACTAGTCAATCATCTCAACATGTATTACCACCTTATTCTTTTTCTTATCAACATAAATTTAAATGTATTTTGGCTTCTCCTTCTAGGGATCTCCTTAATCACTACATAGCTTTATATAAAAACATTCTTATGGGTTATCATGAATGGGATCCCATTATGGAGCTCAATAATCTCCCATATCAAATTTTATTTCTTGAGCTTATGAGGACTTCCCCATGTCATATAATCCATCTTATGTATCTCTTATTTGAAATGAATGTCACTCATCCTCCCCTAGCATGATGAGAGGTTGCTTTATCTAATTTTGAAGATAGTATTTTATAGTAATGTGAAAAGATGTCTATCAACATTGATGAAACTATATACACTTATATTTATCTAAATTTTACCATAAGTTCTATGATTCCTGACAAGATTCTTCTTCATGTAGATGATCCTCCCTTATTTATTAGCATCCAAATAGGTAATATCCAAGTCAAGCATGCATTTATTGATGAGTTTTTTGGCACATGTGTCTCTTCTCTCTATTTAATTAAGACTCTTGGATATTACAAATATAATATTAAATATACATGAAACACGTGCCAAGGAAACAATATAAGGAAAATTCCTCCTCTAGGTTATGTGTGGCTTCCCATTACCATCCCACCTATCACTATTTGTGTGAAGGTGATGATATTTAACTTCCCCCTTTATTTTAACATCTTGATTAGTAGGTTGTGGACTCACCACATGAGAGCTATTGCTTCCTCTGATTGACAATGTGTTAAATTCCCTCATAATGGATCCATTTATAGGATTTAGGGTGACACCAACCCTTAGAATTTCAAACAATTCCAAGATCATGGTGTTTTCAAGACTCCTCTTCTTGAACCTTTGCCTAGCATTCCATTTCATTAATATTAGCATCTCAAATTCATTGTTAACTCAACCTAAGGTTACAATGGGCATCATGAGCTCATTTTTAACATTCCTCCTAATATCTTAGATCCTGATGATGATGTGCCTGATGAGATTAACTTAAAGATCAAAACTTTTGATATCTTGCCTCATCTCATCTTGTAACTTCCTATTTCCTTAAAGTCTCATTCTCGTTAAACCTCTTCTGATGACATTCCCATAGTCTTGACCAATATTAGGCATTTTATTCACCATAATTCATCTAATGACAAGTTTATCCTTACCTGTGTCTTTGATCTTCACACCCAGGATGATGATGATGATGGTTATTACTTTAATGATCCATTGCGAGGTGATCTTCTATAGGCCCGTGATGCTGAGATTATCCATTATCATTCTTATTTACTTTATTATTTCCATGAATCTCATCATTTTCCTTTACTTATAGTTCCTTATTTTTTCATTTCCCCCTTTATCATAGGGTAGAGATAGTGCTGACACCTTCAATTTCTAAGAATCCACATAAGACTATGCTCATGGATCATGCTATGACTAGGCCTTACCATTTTTCTAGGTACCTTAACCCTCATAGATCATTTACCCCTAAGGTTAGTGAAACTCTCCTTATACATTCTATAAATCCCACCCCTCCCTTAGTAGAGCCTGATAAGTTGAGCCTCTTCTTGCTCCTACTATAGTTGATCTTATTCCCACTCCTATTTTTGAGCCTATCCTTGATTTTTATGCTATCACTAATTTCATTGAGCCTAATTCTATTCCTTCCTCATCATCACCCTCCTTTGGTGATTATTTTTTTCCTTTGCCTAAGATGGGTCCTCTTCCCACCAAATAGGTTGATGAGTGATCTATGGCTTTTTCCACTCTTATTTTACCTCCTTCCATGAGTGCTTCTACTAAAACCACTTACAAGCATTTTTATTACTTTCATGGGATAGATAATCATTCTTCCACACATTATCTCAAGTTGTGATAATATATTGATACCTTGTATCCTTCTTCCCCATCATCATACAAATCCATACCTCCCTCGAAGGTACTTCCTAAATATCTACCTAGGTATGATGAGGTATATTTTCTATGGCATCTATGTAACACCCATCACACTGATCATTGTCACATCATACAATAAAATCTTAAGGATAATATTATATCCATTATCAAACCTTATATCACTCCTGATATAGGTCATTCCCTTAAGAAGGTTCTTGATTATTCTCCCATAGTCCCACCTCCAATGGTTCCATCTCCTCTTATGTTCCCTTCACCACGTTTTGTGTCTCCACCCATGATTCCCTCACCCATGGATCTTCCCTCACCTATGGATTCCTCTCCACTGGTGATTCCTACATACCTAGTAAATCCTAATCCCACACATTCTCTTAACCATCCTTTTCCTATTTTTCCTCCTTAGCACGATCCATCGATTATTCCTAGTATTTTAGCTGAGGAGATAAAAAAAGGTATTTGCCCAGTATTCATTTAAGATTGATGAAACTTTAGAAGCAATTCATATCTAGCTTCATAAAGACTTATTTGATGTATTTGATAATGTGTGTGGATATATTTACTAGTATTTATGAACACATGCATAGTGATTTCACATTTATATTTGATTGGACACGTGCTCCAATCTTATTTCTATCTATTATATAATTTAACACTATGTTAAATTTTTATTTCTCTTATATCATGATTTCCTACTGCTTGTACTATATCTTGCTTATAGTATCATTTACATTTCACATATGATTATCTCTCTTTATCATTGATTTCTCTCTCTTGCTGGAGTTTTTATCAAAACTCTATTTCTTGTATATTTATGATTATTTTACTTTATGATTCCTCTTTTTCATAGATAATTTGTCATGAGGACCTAGTTACACAAACCTTATTTCCTTTGTTTATAATCTCCCTTTACCATGTGATCAGTAATGAAACAATCCATCTCATTATTATCTCCTTTCACCAATCCACTTTTTTGATATCCTATTTTTCCCTCATCCTTTTTATGGAAACTAATCATATACATGGTTGAGACTTGAGATCACATACTAGTTCATTGTCAAGCCTAAGTATCCTAATCAGTCTTTATCTTTGGTTACTTGGCTTCCTTTAGCCTTAGCTTACATCTCATTCATGTGTATCACTATCTCTCTTAGGATTGGTCATTCCAAATCTATATGGAGGAAGAATCTCAAAAAGCCTTTAAAAGAAAGTTAAAATACAAATCATTTTAAACAAAAGGAAATGATATCAAAATTCATAAATATTCTTAAAATTCTAATCACACTAAAAGACATGATTCAAAGCACATCTCCTTCTTCTCATCGAAACTCAAAATACATAATTATCCAAATGGTAGATCCGAGCTCCTTTGGGGTGCGGTAGGATAGCAAATTAGAAGAGGAGAATAGAAAATCTTTTAGTGTTACCTACTTTCTCATGCAAGTATCCAATTTTGTAGTAGGCCAATGGCTCTATAAGGGGTCTTGAATAATGGGGAGCATTTCATGGAAAGGTAAGTCCATTTTATTTTTTCTTGTACCAATCTACCTTCATGAGTTGATCTTAGTATCATGCCTATTTTCCTACAAAGCTTTATGTCTGTAGAGAATAGGTTTCCTTTGTACATAGATGACCACTAGTCACTTAGTGTATTATCATGTTCTTAATATGCCTCTTGCATCCTAAGGTCTTCTCATAATATGCCTAGGTACTGATTTTTACACTCCCTTTTCCACTATTTATATCCCTTATATTTAATCTTGATAAATATTGTTATTCTACTAATCATTCCACTTAGGATTTCCTTTGTGACTTTCTTTGTAAGACAATAGATAAGACCCAACCATCCTCACAAAATACCATCTTTTCCTTCCTATTACCCACATCCTTGTTTACTTGATTTTATTTGTTAATTCCATATCAGTGGTACTATCTTTATTGAGTTGTTGTGTAAGACCATGGATAGGACCCAACACTCCTAACAAAATTTTCCATTACCCAAGTCACCATCCAAATTACATGTGTCAAATTTGAGATAAGATTTGATCGATTATGAAGTTACATGTAATTTTACATGATTTCCATCTTGATTTAGTATGTTTTATGCTTACTTCATTTCTCTTTTGTATTTTTATCTTCTTATTTTTTAAGTGCATGTGAGATTACAACCATTTGTTGAATTTTTCATACTTCCCAGCTTGAATTAGTATGCCCAATTTAAGACCAATCTTTTTGTAATTTTTTCTATTTCATACTTCTCATCATGATTTAGTATGATTGATTGACTTAATTAATTTTTTTTAATTTACCATTGGTGCCCTTTTTCATACCTTTCATTTTATTACATTGTTTTTCATACTTCTGAATGCAATATTAATATGCGTTTACTTATTTTAATTTAGTGAAAAAATCTTTCACATTAGTTTAAAAACAAATTCATTTTTACCATCTTATTGTACCATTTATTAGTTCTTTATACTTAGGAATTTCTTATTATTACACATTTCCCATCTTGAAATAGTGTGTAGTACATTTTCTTGATTGATTATATTTTACCAAGTCCTTTTTGCCTGTTTCTTTTTATCCATGCATGTGTTTTTCATAATGTAAAAGAAAAACACATCTCATAGATTTACTATAAAATATACAACAAATATAAATACATGTAATATAAATAAATATATCTAATGCATCCATGGCCTTAGCCATAATAATGACAACATACACATCCAATAATAAGTGCCAAAATGATCCATGTGTGTGTGTGTTTATGTGTGTGTCATGAGTTTAATACATCATATACAACCATATATAATGATCCAACTTTATGGCTAGGCTCCATCCTATATATCACATGGCCTAGCCACACTACCTACTGAGGCCTCAATCTAACTCCTCTAAATAGTATGCTATAAGGAGGCCATTCAAGATCTCAATCCCTTTACTTGTAGCTATAAGTGTGCTACTTGCAGCTGTGACTTTGCTAATTGGGTCTAAATCTCTATCATCTACACTACTATGGCCATATACATAGCTCTCTCATCTACTAAGGCCTACCATGCCTACAACTCTGCTATACCTATCACTTCTAATGGCTAAATCTTCTCTTTGAACACTTGTATCTAACTCACTACCTCTCCAAATAACATAAACTAGCTTTCTTGAGCTAGGGTAGATGGTACAATCAAATCCTCTAGTGTTATGTAGTTGTATGGGTATAGAGTCTCATTCAGGATGTAATGGTGTGATCCCCTCACTAGGGACCCCCATATCTCATCTACATTCTCAGTTACATCTAAAAAATCACACTAGATGGATATTAGATCATTTTTATATCTAAAAATATCTATCTTTTCCTACTTATAAATAAAAACTTAAAATAATATTAAACCATATTTTCTTACCTATCTATGTCTCGACTACTATGTCTCACCATCTACACAACCACCTAACATAGTTTCCCTATCTACATGACCTCCTAACTCCTCCTCTATAGGTCACCTCCTTAGCTCAAACTCAGCTTTCATGGCTTGTGTCCATCTTAACCTACATCTGAGTGGTATTTTTATCATCTCCTTTGACTCACCTATGGGTTCATTTTGGATGGTAATAGTCTCCACTCTCTCCTACTCCTACCTCCATCGATGTTGTGTCCTCATTGGCCACTGATCATCTCACTATGGAGCTAGTAGTGGTATGTTTGGTATCTCTACTTTTGTATCCATGTCCTCTTTCTTAACTCCTTATCATCCCCAAATAGTTCATGGTCACTCTTAACACTGCCTTAGTGTTATCCTCACTATATGTGGCCCCAATCCTCTCCTCCTCCATGTCTCCCTCATATGCTAAGCCCACTTCTCAAGTATCATTATCAATGTCACTAGATGAGGTAAGCCCATATACCATATCACCCATATCATAAGATGTATCTCTCTCCAATAAAAATAGTGTCCAACAACCTCTATCCTTTCTATCACTAGTGTAGCTATGTCTCAACTCACCCATATAGCTATTATGTGCTCATATGGATGCCACATAATGTTTATACATCTCACTGAATGTAACATTAGCATGTGGGTCATGACCCATGCTATTTAGTCCTCTATCCATATCCATACTTGAGGTCACCTATCATCAACTTCATGGGGAAACCTAAATAATTGATACATAAGAAACCTCTCATATATCTAAATTGTTAGCAATATGATCAATCCCCTAGTCTTCTAACCTCTGACCAATATATTATACATATCATGTACTAGATGGACCTGGGCCTAGGTCATATATATCTCACTCTTTTAAGATAATCCTACTCAATATTATGATGAATAATGGTACCTTAATATCTAACATGTGACATATAACCTATTATGTCATAAGGCCTATCACATCCTTCCAAATGTCTATAATGTATGATGAATAGACATCAAGCATGATAACTCTCCTTCCTAGTAATATCATCTCTAAGCTTATAGCCCACATGGCTAAGTCTCTCCTCTCTTCTAGGTTGTTTGATATCCCTATGATCACCTAATCTCCTACTATAGGTAGCCCCAGAATGGCATGGACATCCTCTAGCATGATAGCCACCTCTATTACATCCCCATCCACCTCCCATCAAAAGGTGTTAGTAAATTTCTCCTAAAAACTAAGGAATGTGAGTAATAGATCAGCACTAAGAGGGATCTGACACATATCAACTATCCTACCTAGACCTACGAATCTTTGTCTAGCCCTATCTCCATCTAATAACCTCTCTAACAAGTCTAGTAACCATTTTATGTCCATAAGTCTCTAAAATCTCCATCATCCCTATACCCCAAAAACAACAAAGGATGTATCAGTTCTTCCATGTCATGTATAGTCATAATATATTTCTTTTTAAAAAATTTAAAGCAAAAACAAACCTAAATTCCTTCATTTTATTCCATTTTACCCTACTTTTATCCTACTCAATTCTTCTTGACTTGGTCATTTCAAGCCATTCTAGCTCTCTTTCAACCTTTTTCCTATTTTTCCATATCATTCTATCTCTTTGGTCAAACTAGTTTGACCAAAATTTTCCTACAATTTTTCTTGGTTGACTCAAAAATTTGAGTCAACCCCCTTTTCTTCCCCTCCCTAGTGCCTAGTTTCTATTCTAGACCTTTTGAACCAATTGACAACTCAAAACTAGGCCATGAACTTAGAGAATGTATAGGGTTGACCCATATGTACTGGGTTGGTAGTATGGATTATGCTCATATTTATCTTATTGGGTCAACTTGGTCAACCTAGTACTTTTTGCTTATCGACCCCTTGTATTTTCCTAATAAAAGTGTTATTTTCTCTCTTTTTTCCTAAACCCTCTAAACCCATTTTCTATCTTCCTAATTTATCTTCATACAATCTAATTTTTTTCTATTTTGACATATAAAATGATTAAAATTTAATTTTACTAAAAAACCACTTAATTCAATACAAATTTTAGAAACTAGTTTGAGATTCTTAGTTGTATACCTACAGTGCACGTACTACCACCTCTCCCTATCTAGCCTATCATCTCCTGACCATCCTAGATTATTTTATCTCTATATCTCTTTTCCCCCTCTCTTAAAAATTAAAATAAACAAATGACTTGTCTTTTACCTTATTTAAAAACACTTTTACCAACTCAAAATCTTTCAATTATTGTCCTATAGATTCCTTGTTTTACCTATATCTTTGTTTATACTCATCCATTTTGTAAACCATAAAATATGTTAGATTCATGATGACGTAGAGATTATTTTCCAATATCACATGCTTATCTTCTAAATTTTTTTATTTTTGGATATTTTTTGCACTAACTTTTACAGCTTAGTCTAATGTTCTCTACATTAGATAGCTTCACATATCTTGCAGTCTACTTCTTTATCTACAACACTAAGGTAAGTTAAAGGTATGTGTTTTTAAATTTAGTCCTTTCATTTATCTTATTTTTATACTTAATACACTTTAATTAACATCAATGTTGTGTGTTATCATGTTCTATCTTAACACACCATCCTGTGTTGCACTTATGTGACATGTGATGAGATTCGAGTGGGGTATGTGTATACACATAATATTTTTAAACTTTTATTGATTACTGACACTTTGTATATTGAAAGAACCTATTGAGTCTCAATATATTTAAGTGCATTACTTAAGGGGTACATTGAGAAAGGGGTGGGTAGACCATTGATGCTTCATAAGATTATTTTTCCTTTTGACACTCGCCATCTACACACTTGTCTCCTAAAACCATTTTACCCTAAGCTTATTATTCTCAGTCCTACCTGTTTTAGCCTTTTCCTCTTTTGATCACTCATTTTCTTGCCTTAACCCATTTTGGTCTGTCAGCTATACTAGGTTGAATAGGTCAACCTCGTACAATTTAGGGGTATTTTTCAAATTTTTAGCTTGTTATCCTTTCATTCGACCTAGCTTATACCTAGTGAATTATCCCCAAAAACACACTAGGTCGACTAGGTCAACCCTATACAACTGATGTTTTCAAAGGGATTTAGGGAAAGATCCACCTATATAGACAAGTTCATTTCCCACTTTTTTATAATAGAATAATTACGAGTGAAGAACTGAGAATGAACATTTTCTTATTGACCATTCTACTTGAGGAATAAAGCTTAGGGTTCCATACTTTCTTTGCAAATACAAATATTGTCTTGTGGAGAAGTATTTTAGATGCTTAAATAGGTTATGTAGCCTATATCTTATTTATATTTGTTATCCTTACATACACAACAATCTCTTGTGAGACACATTAGCCAAGCGAGAGATTGAGGGTCAATGGGTTTATCTTCAAAGGTAAGTATTCCTCAATTTATTTGTCCTTTGTAAGAGTATATAGATAATGCATTTGTATTCTTCTCCCATGTATTAGGGTTTTGTATACATTTATGTGAGTATATATCTTCTGATACATGTTTAGTTTAGCTATTTTATTGGTTTTAACCCCCACTTTGTGCCTCAAGATTTGTTGTACACTAGATTAGATTTACTTTCTTGTTATTAAAATAAGTGAATGCTTTAAACTTTAAGAATCCATTAGGGATGTTTTGTGATTGTGTTATAATATAGGCTTTAGAAACATTCCTAACATGATATGTTATGATAAATGATCCCCTATTAGGGTTTAATAGATCCCTATATTGGTCATGATCCTACTTACGTGTGTATCCCAATAAGAAGTGTAGGTATTCTCCATCTTCTCCAAGCTAGGATTTATTTATAGACATGATG